>CM060701.1:83808756-84192059 GCA_030686995.1 Artemisia argyi | reverse complement strand
AATCAATAGCCACTGTTGTGTACACTTCTAATATGTAATGCCATAGCTATGGAAGAGGTATGTTCCATCCGTAGGAAAAAAACAATCAAGAGACGAATTAGTGTAGGTATACATATGTAGTCTACAAATCGCTTTTCTGATGTTAAAGTTTTATGGTATTAAATGCTTAGCATGAAGAATTAAGACTTGGGTGGTCTTGGTTGATGTATTTACTATCCATTAAAAAGTAAAAACTGATACTATTTTATTTTTGATTTGTTGTTGCCTATGAAGGCTGAGATTGTTATGCTCGATTCTAATAAAGCAAAACTTAAAGAGAGAATTGAAGCAGAGTTAGTTCCTTCTTATATATTCTTGATTATTATTGTTTTAAGAAAGTCAAATAATAATAAAGTTTTTTTGGCGCTACACTGGATTATCTTTTGTAGGCCAGATGGAATGCAATTCTGAAGGAGGATTTGGTAAGAAAGAAAAAAGCTTTAGAGAAGCTGATCAAGTATGTCATGCTATCTAATATTGATTTTGCATCAGTTCGCCCAAAAACACGTATGGAATAAATGTGGTTCAAATACTAAAATTCTTGATTCTTTTCAGGCAAAGGAAGATCAGATTAACTAACCTTTTACTCACGTGTAACTAAAATGTAGTAAAATATATTATGGATTACTCACGTATAACTTAAATGTAGTAAAATATATTAGGGATTCTGTGCTAATAACGATTTTGAATATTTGTGAAGGTGTTTGTGAGATTACCAAACAATGAGCGTAATGCAACAACAACCGAGAGGTGGGCAAATGATCCCAAAATCAGGTTACTTTAATTCTTCAGATACGAGCCCTTTTGGCATTACCCGTTTTTGCCGATTTTAATATATTGAATTGTATAATTGTATAGTGATTGTAAATTTCAAATTACAGGCAATGACCGGAGTTCGACCGACGGTCTGAAAAAGAGGTTCAATGAACCGTGTACAGGTTGCTTTAACTGTTTAGACACAACATTTAGAAAATTTCATCGCAACCTAGGGTAATTGCTACTTAATCGTTTGGTATTCCCTTCATTATAGGTCCAGACTGTTTGCAAGAGCGGTTCTCAATAACAGATCGTGTACCATCAGATACACCTACACCATTGTGGCAACGTTAGTAATGCTTCTTTGCCTTCTCAAAATTTGTATAGTGATAACCTAAGTTTACTTAACTTAATCAACAAGCTGGTAATTGAAATTGACAATAGGCAGACATTTTTAATCGATGTCAATATGTGGGAGTTGCAAACGTATTGAGAATGTCACAAACGTTTTCAGACACATTTCGCTTGCCACTCACTAAACATTCTTAGATAAGAGTGATTAAGAGTCTGAATCTCAAATATCTAATCCAACATATCTCAGGTTAACTTCAGGTTACTTTCAACTTAATCCGCAATTTAAAATGACAATCCATCGTCGATTGAGTCCTATTAAACCATTTATGTTATTCTCATGATAGGTATTTCCGAGTAATAGCATAATCTCCCATCGCCAGTGGCTATAAACAGAACTGAAGTGACAGGAACCTCAGGTACAGAAGCAAATGTTTCTCCGGCCTCAGTTACTGCACCTGCGCGAGCTAATTGTTTGTTATTCGTTTGTGTATTGTAAATTACTTACAGGGACGGTGCGAGGGAAGTACTTTATATGTACTTAAGGGTGGACCAGTCGGAATCATGAAGAGAAAATACGTGGTCTAGACCCCTGAGTATATCTATCCATATATGAATCAGGTAACCTTGACTATAATGGCGACAAGATTAGGTAAACAAATACTATTTTGCCTTTTCCTGTTTTTTTTCTTTCTAGAAAGACCATTGTAGTTTCGATAACATTATGTGTGGAGAATTACTATCTCAGCTTTAGCTATTTTGTAGGGAAATCATTATGTTTTCAAATTCCAGCGTAATTAACGGGGAAAGTTGTGTTGGTGATTTCTCCATTGATTATTTTCATTCATGATCAGTCCTTGGAATTAGCAAGGCATGGTGTATCAGCCTGTTTTCTCGGATCTTGACAAGTTGATCAAAGTGTTGAGCATAAAGAATTAAGAGGGATGCATTAAATCATATATGTATGTCCCAAGGCCATCTTGAGGTTAATGTTTTTGTTTAATTACTGGTGTATATTCTAATATTAAATATTTCATTCAACTAATGGTCATAGAAATCTGTCTGCAGGTTGATAAAACCACTTCAAAGCCTTGCAAAAAGTTGTGGAATTGCTTTATTTGCAATTGATGAAGTTCACTGTATTTCCAAGTGGGGTAATATGAACCCTCTTGGTGAGGATTGTAGAAGCTTCTTGTTGGATACATATACCCTCTTGCTTACACATCTTTCTTTGAAGCATGTTATTGCATGGTCTTGACTTGAGTGAACATGATGGTGACCTTGAGGTAATATGAACCTTTAAAACATGTACAATCTTTTTTTATAACAATTTTTGGCACATTGACTTATAATGGAACGGGTTATTATTTGGGACAACTCAAGCTCAAGGAAGAACTTAATCGTTTGCTAATGGAATAAACCTTGGTACTCAATTGGCAAATTTATTTCATTCGAGTTCACCCGCTCTTGGAGAAACAAGTTCATCGTTTGGGAATGTTTAGAAATCGCCTTAAGTCGATTAAAAAGCAACTAAGTCTTGGTTTGTTTTTTTCTTGACATGTAAAACTGTAGTTGGGTTTGCGAGAACATCATCAGCGGATTGTTAAATTGCTCTGCAATGGTATTCCCCTAACTTATCTAACCTTGAGTTTTCTGTGGTGCATGATAAATTAATTGATATGCATTATAGTTTGGACGGGAAAATCAGCAGTGATGCATCCATAGGTGTATTTTTTTTTGTAAATATTGTTGATTAAGTAGTTTTCTTTGACTTGCTGACTTGGCTACTGATTTTCTATATTCATGTGGACATCAACATCCTTATATAACCAACAGTTCCTTTAGAAAAGGTATTTACTTTTGTTATTTGATTTTTATTTCTGAACTTGATGTCTACTTAAGGTTCATTTGTGAAATTTACTTTGTATTATGCAGTCCAGAGTATCTCAGATTTGTTGTAGAGAATAGTCTTATTACATCTTCTACCAGATCTGTGATAGGGCTACATCGTTTCTCAAAGGTTTCTTGCTCGTGATTTTGACTCTATGGTTGATAACAATTACTTACATGTATATGGGTTCATGGTTAAAAGATAGATTTTCAGTAGGGGGAAAAGGTTGAGTTAGGATGAGTAGCTGACTTAAAACAATTGTGGTTGGGCTTGGTGTTGTTCTTTATGAGTATCCATTCAATGTCCGAGCTTACTATGCACTAATATTGAGATCACTTACGTTCTAAAAGGTTTGGCCCTTTACACTGATCCTAATTTTACATATATGTATTTTGCCAAAAAGCTGCTCCTAGACTAGAATCCATATATGATAGATGCACTTATTGAGTTATTATTCTAGGACAGAAAGTTCAGGTATGTGTTCTTTTGTAATTTTTTTTAAATGTGGTATGTTATTAACTTTTTATAGAGGCAAAAAGTTGGGAGCGTCGCGGGTTTGATAGCATTTCAAATAGGATTGGGTTGAAATAGGTTATTTTTAGTATTTGTTGAAACTGGCCTGACTGGGCTAGGATGAGTAACACTTTTTTTTTATCAAATTTTATTGATAATTAACTACCAGTGATTATGATTACAGAACGATATATTATTTTCTCTTAATGCACACTAGATAATCATCTGAGTGGAGCTTATACATATATAGAGAGAGGAATAGGCTGTTATAGGTTATCATGTGCCACTATTGGGTCAAAAGGGTAAAACATAAGTTTTTTGTGAAAAATGAATCTTGGTTGGGCGGTTGAGCCGTTGAGCTGGAAAAAAATGGGTTAAGATCACCCAAGGTGGCTAACTTTATGTAAAACATAATATTATCATCGTGATAACAGTCTTTTTAGCTACATTTCGAACCTTCTTTTGAAGTTCAAGAAAAGACAAAATAGAATTTTTTGGGTTTGCCTAATATGTACTAAATATACCTCCCCTCCCTTGACTTGAACCTCAACCCGACTGACTTACCCTGTTTCCACCTTCACTACTTCAGGGTCATTCTATTTTTTTTTTTTTTTTTATTATTATTATTTTTTTTTTGTGCATAGAGTCATTTAAAGATGGTTTTATACTTCCCCTATTGGGTCATTATGTGACATTTTGTACCTGCTGAGCATGTAAAATATATTATACTCTACACATAATAAGTGTATAAAGAGGGCTTATCAGCAAGTTCGACCATGATTTAATCTTTCCTTCAATTTTTTTATTTGTCATGCTAGATTTAATCAAAGCAAGATCTTTCATCCAAACACCTCTATTTGTAAATTATTGGTTTCATAATATAAGCATAATTCCTACCTATGAACACCGATTAGTAGGTCAACAATGGTTTGGATAAATTTTTTGTTTGTTTAGAATAGCATTGTCTTTTGAAAGTTATTTCATGATCTATGGAATCATTAAAGCTAGATAGGTAGCTATAACAAAAGTGGATGATTAGTTTCATAATAATGGTCTTCATTAATTAATCAATATGTGTGAGTTGCAAACGTATTGAGGATGTCACAAATGTTTTCAGACACGTTTCGCTTGCCACTCAGTAAACATTCTTAGATAAGAGTGATTAAGTGTCTGAATCTCAAGTATGTAATCCAACATATCTCAGGTTATCTTCAGGTTTCTTTCAACTTAATCCGCAATTTAAAATGACAATCCGTCATCGATTGAGTCCTATTAAACCATTTATGTTATCATTCTTCACTCCATGTTTCATACTATGTATCCTCACACACCGGCAAGTGCTGGATCTTCTAATTTTTCAGGTGGCACTTCTGCAAAAAGGCCCGCGGCGCATGCCTTGGGGGGGGGGGGGGGCACAGTCAAGGCAATACAAGTAATGTGTGCCGCCATGTGTCTGCCTGTGTATCCAACCACCAGTGACCCCAATTGAGAAATATACCATTGCATAGGTTCCTTATGTCTTACCGATAATAACCCACCAAAGTTTTTGCAATTATACTTTTATGACATAGAAAATGAAGTGGCATCAAAAACCTGTGTCTTGAAGTTTGTATCCGAAGACCAGACCTTTTAAGATTGAGGCCAGACTACTATTTTAAACATTGGTGATTGGGTATCCATGCATTGAAGAGAACATGTCGGGGTCATAAGTTTGGTATAGAGGAAGCAAAAGATCAAAACTTGATAGATGTCTACTCGAGATCACACAAAGGTATGTTTACACGTACTCCCTTATACTTTTTCAAAATTGAACTCTCTGGCTTGGAGTATGAGATGACTGGAAAAATACCATGCAAAATAATATTTATTGACCACCGTACTGATCAAACAAATTTATATGATAGCATACAAATTTGAGGATGATTCATACATACAATGATTGGTAAGTCCATGTAACTCAAATTCAAAATATTTCATTTGATTAAATTTATGGTCTCAGACAAGTTATGTTGTGAACTCACTATTAAATTGTGCTTGGGTATACATTCAATGATGTTTTCGATAAAGAAAAAATAGCTAAAGCATAAGTGTTTTAATGATCGTGTGCAAACTTAAGGCATTTCCTGTTAACAGTATAGAAAGCTAATTCATCATATAGACTATCAGGATTTGGGAGTTTTTGTTTACTGATGCCAATTAGCATTGGAACAATATTCTTGCAACTATATAGTTCTACTATTCGTTATTAAGGTTGTTTTATGAATACATTATCACCTGTGCTCAAAACATGCTAGACTATACCTACAGTAGTTTTTAACATTGAATGTTATTTGTCGAGTGAGGCCTAGCACCGGTTCACCATATTGGTAGAGGTATTACAACGTTTACAGTGTACTTAATACCGTGAGGTACGGTCTTATCGTAGTTTTAACCATATTACATGATTCATAGGCTAATAATGATCTTATAAATAGTATAGAAACCATTGTATGGGATTATTCAAGAAATGAAGCCGAGAAGCATCAAATAGTTTGACCATCTCAAGAGTCAAAGTGTCAAACTGGAGTAGTCAACACTTTGATGTGGATGAGTTGAATTATGTTGAATTTTGGGAGAATGTATAAGATGGTAGTAGAGGTGTTTCATTTAGAGTTGCATAAAAGTAGGTTTAGGGAGGAAATTCAAGTTAAGAAAATATGCAGTTGAATTTTGCTAAAAGTCAATCTACATGTGTTGACATTTGGATTGGATGACTCTAATGATTTATCCAATTTGGCATGAAATATGGGGGTTCATGAAGTTGTAGAAGCTGTTACAATGATTAAAGTGGAGATTTATACATGTTTTGAAATATTTTGCAAGGGTAAATCATCATTATGTTTTTTGTTCATTTAGGATTAATTTTTTGTTGGTATGCATTTTTGGGTTGCATCTGCGGGTTCTTTAATTACCAGCTCCTGATTAATTAGATCTATTGTTTAATCGGTTAGGATCATTGTTTCAAGATTATGGTTAACCTGTTTGGTTGTTCTTATGCTTTAGGAGAAACATAGGATCATTAGTTAAAGGATATCTTACCTAAAAAAAAATATTGTATACAATCGACATTATTATTCCCAGTATGTAACTGCTACTCAATTGTTATTCTGTTAATATTTTTTTAACATCACTCATTTGCATGTCTTCCCTTTTTCGATAGGACGATCACCAAAGACTTCAGAAACCACTTCCAAAGAGCCACCAACAACAGCAACCAAAACAACAGTGTCACCAAAACCTGGAATCCGAGCCGCACAAAAGGAACAAGCAGAACAAGAACAAGTATCAACCCAGAAGAAGACGACAATCTGAATTCTGAAAACAAAATGTAGGCAGCAGCCCACCTCTGGATACAAAAATGTATGCCATATAGTGTAGGCAAAATCGATGTATGAAGTAGTCGCAGTCTGTACAGTAACAATGTCAACCAAACTATGTAACCCCTCTTTTGAAAAGCGCTTTGCGCAACTAAAAATATATGACAATTGGTCTACATAACTATGTCTCCAAAGAAGCCCCAGCGAAGCGCGAGCATAAAAGCTCGTGATATTCATCTTTACGTTATAAAGTACTATCAAAGTATCAATGGTTTTTCTTTTTATTTGACTAAAAGTCACAAGTTAAGATATTTTAAAGATATAAAAACAATTTTTGGTCATTGGTTTATGGTGGATCAGGTGATACGCAAAGAGTGAAATTAAAGAAAACAACTATGGCATTAAATCAATAAAATGACTACTGATTTAAAATTCAATATGTTGATAGGAATGAGTTCAGAAGACAAAGTAACAAGAAAACTATCTTTATTTCTTAGCTTATTGATGCCAACAATTGACGTGTTTCATTTGTTACACAAAACATCAATAATCGTAAGTATCCACTTACACGGGAGCTGAGGTTTGATCCTGAAATTGTGAATAGAGGTATGTTTGAAGATTCAAGATCGAGAGTGTGGACTCATTATGCAACTGTTGTATCAAATCTAGGTACTATTTATTTGAAGTATCTTATTAAACATGGAATTATTGATGGTGTAAGTATTTTCTATTTGTATTTATTCATTTTAAATTTGTTCTTAACCAACCTTATTTTGTTATAGAAAAATATGTCAATAATAATTATAAGACATGCCCGCCCATCGGGCGGGCCATGAAAGCTAGTATATATATATACATATATATATATATATATATATATATATATATATATATATATATATATATATATATATATATATATATATATATACACATATATATATGTATATGTATATATATATACACATATATATATATATATATATGTATATGTATATATATACACATGACTTCTGAATTATGTCGGCCCGAACGGTAGTAAGAGATATACAACCTTTACATGTTTCATAGACCACTTATATTCAACGACTTACACTATATACTAAGTACTATATCATGAACATTATGCAAGATATATATGGGCAATTCTTCGTATTCTTAGACGTTACTCAAAACCTAAGTCGCAACGTTCTATTATAGGCCGTTCTTAGAGACTTTCGCGATTCGACTACCACTTTCATTACATAAGCTTAAGGTGAGTCATAGCCCCTACTCTTTTCGTACTTGTTTTAACTCTTGGGGGGGATACATGCTCAACTACTTGCTTACTTGTACAAATACTCAAAACATTTATACTTGATTGTTTTATACTTGATTGTCTTATACTTGATGGCATTATACTTGATTTCATACATACATGACTGTCTTTTATCTTTGGGAAGTGGCTCCCAGTAATCTTTTATCTTTGGGAAGTGGCTCCCAGCAAACTTTTATCTTTGGGAAGTGGCTCCCAGTAAACTTATATCTTTGGGAAGTGGCTCCCAGTTTTCTTTGGGAAGTGGCTCCTAGTTGTCCTTGGGAATTGGCTCCCAAAGTGAGGTCTTCGGAGATGAAGTATAGACTCACTTCTAATTGCTTAAATTGTCTTGATGAACTTATACATGTCTTATTCATACTATATATGTTAGCAGTGGGTTGTGAACACACAGGTTACAAGTCTCTTATGGCGGGACTTGTAACTGAGTGGATTCACGATGCCTTTGCGGTGTGATCATTCTTTAAGGCTTTTTCAACTATTTTAAGACAAACTCTATGAACTCACCAACCATTGTGTTGACACTTTAGCATGTTTATCTCAGGTTAGTAAGGCGATAGCTAGTGCGTGGAACTTAGAGTCAAGCTGCATATTCTGAAGACTTACGCTTTTATCATTTACCATTCAAAACATTTTGCATACATTTATGTATCATACTTTGGAATTTCATGTTTGTAACTTTGAATTCATTAATCGAATGGTAACTTTTCAAAACGTCTCATTTAGAGTTTGTTTTCTATACCTTGTACTTTGTATTATGAAGTAGCACCCCTGTGACACAGTCTTCCGCTGCGGTATTTTGGGGGTGTTACAGATTGGTACCAGAGCCTTGGTTATAGAGAACTAGGTTGCATTTAGTGCCTAGACTATAACTGCTATGTACGTTGAGACCTTCCTCTTTATTTGCCTTACACACAATACATACGCATATGCTTTTTGTTAGTTATTGGTTTAGTTCCACGCTGTTAGATGATGTGACTCTAGTATTATAAGGAGCCCCAGAGATTAGCCAAGTCATTAAAAACATGGAGCTCAGTAATAACTAATTATTTAACTTGATCTTGTGACAGTTCTTGTTTGATGAGACACAAGATTTGAGTTAAATAATATTATTGCTTAGCTTTAGGGATTTGATGACTTGATTATCTTACTATCGGCCTCAGAAGGCGGATTTTGTGTCGGAAATTCTTAAGTAGGATGTTTTAGAATCTCCTTATTTAAATGGATTGGGACGCCTCTTCATTTAAATAAAGAAATTGTAAATCACCGAACCATAAGTTTATGATCCCTTACTTACATAAATTTGGACGCTTCTTTATGTAAGTAATGAGTTATAAATAAGTGGGCTTAATTGTAGCCGATACGACTCCTTAACCAGAACCTTAGACGGATCAGAGTGAACGCCACTATATTAGAAATCCTGAATTCTTTTAGACACACCGTAAGTAGTTAACATCAACAGAACTTCGGGACGAAGTTCTCCTTAAGGGGTAGAGACTGTAACAATTCGCAATTTCAGGTTAACTTTTATTCCCGAAAATTTTACTATTCACTTTTTTTACTATTCACTTTTTACTATTCACTTTTCACTATTCATCTCAGAAATTTTTATTTCATATTCTCGTAAGTTAAACTATTTTAACGATAATCCGAGAGTTTGACGCTCGTCGGATCATTTCTGCAAAAATCACAAAGCCGTGTCCGAGATTTACTTTTAGGTTTAAACGTCCTTCCAGCATCCCGATATATCCATAAAACATTATAAATAATAGAAATATGATTTTCTCTCATTTTAGGACAATTCCAAAAGTTTCGGAATTTTACGTTTTTCAGTTCAGCGTTTTACGCGAATTGCGCGTTTTAGACCCGTGTTTCCAGTTTTTAGCAGGGTTTTAGCACCCGATAGAACCTACCACTCATTTTATATTTTATTATGGAGTATATTGACATGTTTGACCATACTTTCAAGTTTCATATTTTTACGATACCCGGTTTTACGTTTTGAGGCTTAATCATTTACGGTTAGCGATTTACGGAGTCAAAACTAGCTACATACTTAGGATAATATCATCAAAAGTCCACACCTTGTTCTCCAAGACTTAAGAACTTCCACTAGGGGGGGGGGGCATTCACACTTGTGGCATCATCTCATGACTTTAGCCATTAGATCATTTTTAATTACAACTTTGTCTCCAAGTTTATGTAGTTTCCTAGCCACCTTCCTAACCTCCTCATTCTTAGTATAAATACAAGCTCATTTGCTTCCTTTCTCATCAAATAAAAACGCCACAACCTCAATACCTAGCACCATGATCCTTTGATCTTCAATATACAAGTTACACTACAAAGTTCAATGTCTTAGTATTCTCTACCTAGTTCTTAAGTTTGTTTGGTGATTCCATGGTTAAATTAGGAGCTACACAAGGTTACTAGGGCTGAAGTTAAATGGTTTTCACAAGGGTTAGATCAAGGCTAGCAAGGGTTACAAGAGTTATGGTGAAGGGTTTACAAGATTAGGTTTAGTGTCCTAGTTCCATACTTGACTTCCTTTCTTAAGTGAAAGCCAAAAGTTGTAAGAAACCCTTATACACTTTCTTGCTCAATATCATTTTCATGCTTATTATGTTTCTTTCATGCTATATATGGTCTTTGTATTGTGTTCATGATGTTTAAAAATGGATAAAACAAGTATTGGTATACATATGTTAACTTATGACAAGTAAACAAGCAAACTAGTGATTTTTATGGAGAACCACGACCACAATAGTATAACTTTGATATTTGACACTTACTTACTGTTAAAGAGGACTTAACAAGGAAAACATAGCAATTTGAATCACCCAAAACGAGTACCCGAGTCAAAAGTTATGACCATTTGAAGTTAGCGAAACCAAAACGGCAAAACTGCCTAAATAGCATTCTGATCAAATTATGATTTTGAAAGTCCCACTTCTGGTCCGATTCATCAAAAAGTTAAAACATGAAAGTTGTCCGGAACGACGTTTTCGTTCAGGGATAAAGAAGCTCGAGCCCTGAAAACGCTTTCCGAGTGATAATTTTCTTCAAAATCTTGAGTTTCGAAAGTTAATTTGATGTATAGATGGAGCATTCCAACGACTTGCATTAGATGCATTTCTATTCATATAGATGCAACATCTTGAGTTTCGAAAGTTAATTTGATGTATAGATGGTGCAAATTGATTTTCATGATTTCGGCACGTGCAGAGGAACAAAAAACAAGAAAAATCATGAAATGCATCTAATATACGTATATGCATCTGATTAAAAGCTATAAAATACACTATGGTGCGTTATAATACATCTAAGATTATAGGGATGCATCTAATTTAGGTTGGTGATCTCGGATTTGTGGTTATAGTTCTTCTTATTCCTTCTTATTTTAAGTAATCTTCTTATTTGATCCTAACTATATATATATATATATATATATATATATATATATATATATATATATATATATATATATATATATATATATATATATATATATATATATATATATATATATATATATATATATATTTACATTATATATAACAGGAGGCATTTGAAGAAAATGCCACCTCATTGCCCAATCAATGCCCAGTAATTCAATTTCAGCCATGTCATCAGCCATCTCATTACATTGTGGCCATGTAAGCAATTTTTATAATTTATAATCCCATCAAAATTTCGGAATAAGTTTTTTAAAAAATGATATTACCATGGTTCGAACTATGGTTGTTTGGAAGAGTAGCATGTATCTTAACCATTGGAGCATTCCAATGGTTGTGTTAAAAATTGCAAGTTATAACTGATATTGCATGAAATCACATAACTATGACAATCTCTACAACTTAAAACCCTAATCTCACGTAAAAGAAATCTCAGTTCATTAAAAATATACTTTTTCTCCAAACCCTAATTTCATCTTTTCCTCTGCTTTTTTTTCTCAATTATCTCACGCTGATCTTCTTTTTGTATGTGCAGGTTTGAGAATAATTTCCTCCCAATGAAGGAACACATGAGAGTTATGATCTGTATCACTATGCCAACCTATTTTCTATTCAATTGCAGCAAGCTGGTGGAATCTATTCATTAGTGTGAATGTATATGTAATCTCTCTTTCAATGTTAATCTATAACAGCATATTCATGTATTCGTCAATCGTCACTATAATATGTAGTTTTCCACCCTATAAAGATGTGCAGTATAATGCATTAATAAGTAGTTTGTCAAGGCTATGTTACATTTGTTAAAGTTTGTATATCCTGCAGTAACAAGCGCATCTTCTGATGTAATCCTTTTATATCGTTAACTAATCGGATGTTGTTTTACAGAAAACTTTTCATGAGGGAAGATGGAAAAAAAAACAGGTCTCCAGTTAATGTATCTTTTGACTGATCCCAAAGGCATCCAGTTTCTTAGCGAGAATAGCCCGTTGGCTGACCATCAACAACAATGATGCTCATAAGAAGAACCCTATTCAAGTCTCAAATACCAGAAAACCCCTTTTTCTGAGCGAGGATATCTTCTAAGGTACTTATTTTATTTATTATTAATTATAATATTACATGAATGATGTGTAATTATCAATGAGATTATAATGTTTGTTCTTTGCAATTGCTTCCATTACATTATCAGTTTGATTATGTTTCTTATTTAAAAATGTAAACCGTTCATGTTGGATATGTATCATCTTTTTTTACGTATATTGATTATTTTTTTTTTTTAATTCTCATTCGCTCCTCATTCTCTTTTTAACAAGTTCCTGATGCATGTTTTCTCTTTTTAACAAGTTCCTGATGCACGTTTGCGTTTTCTATTTGGTTCTTCAAGCCCTTGACATAGTCGGTATGTTTCATTCTTATATTGCGGGTTCTTTTGTAGTTTACTAACTTTCATATAAAAAGTCAATAAGGATACTTGAGCAACAATCAGATGTGGCACTCATTACATCTTTATGGGACGGAATGAATCAAGCTTGTGAGCTATGAATGAATGGGCTGAAACTTTTGCCTGGTTCGTGTATAATTTTATTTATTGTGTTTATCACATCACAATAAGGTATCACGTTTATCTACCCATTTTTCTCCAAACCCTAATTCAATTACAAGTTGCGTTTCTTGATTAGTTTTGTCAATCTTTTTACAGGTTTTTGAAATTATATTATACGTATAGCGTATAGAATTTTTTTCTTCATAAATTGCTCAAAAAGGTTCGATTGAATCAGGTAATTGTCTGTCTATATGAATCTCTTTGGTTAGCAAAACTATTAAATAATCAATAGGTAAAATATATTTGTTTGTCTATGACTTAAAAAGTTATATTGTTACAATCTCTTATTATTACACTGTAAATAGCTATCGCTTGCGTTAATATTTTATTCTTTTACCCCCACCTCTCTACCCATCTTCAAATTTTATTCCAGCCCATCTTCAAAACAAGGAATGCCAGACTTCATCGTAGATGACCTTTCAAACAAAGCAAATGGAAAAGCAGTTTCCAGGATAGAAAAGTTAGTTTACTCTTTACTTCCTCCTCAAATATAAAGAATTATACGCTATCTTAAATGCACATTACTTATTGTGACAGGAGCAATTACATTTTTTTGGGTGCTTATTCAGACGAACACTTAGATTCAGAATTCTTACCATGTTTAGAAGTCTCTATTATGGATGGATGTCACACATTTGTAAGAGAAATTCAGGTGCTTTTCACTATCTTCCTTAGTTTTTGTACGGAAATCGATTTGTATTGGGCTATTTAGTCTGCTAATGTTAAACGTGCAGTCAACCAGATAGACAGGAAGAATGTTACATTTCACATAAGAATATATGATTTTAAAATTAGTAAACCAAATTCACTCGACAGATTCATATATTCTTTGGTCTCTTTTTTAGGTGGTTGCCAAGCTATTAATCAAATGCATATCCAAAAGTATAAGAAACTTGTAGTAGCCGGTAGAGTTGATGACATGACGAAAATATCCTATTTGCAATTCTTATGTTAAGACCTCTGATTGTTTTGTTTAATTCCAAGTTATTTGCTTCATGCTTTTGTTTTTGTTTACAACTAACATGCTAATGTATTAATTTTGATGCAGTTGCTACTGTAATAAGAACTGGCGGAGAAACTAAGTAACGAAGAATGTTAACATCTTTCAACAATTGTATTCTGGTGTGAGTACACTAATTTATATGCTTTTTTTCTATTGTGAGAAGGCAAATTACTACATACCTAAGCAACAATCACGAAGAAGGCCAGGTTTTACTTCTAACTGTAGTATACGCACACAACATAGAGACACAAATAACTCGATTATCACATAAGCAGATATTAGAAAGAATGTTTATTTGTTATAACAGTTAATGGTTTTACATCAACCATTTGTCATGCTCCAGGTTTTATGCAGCCGCCTCAGCGGCCCGTTGGTCCATTAGACCGAGATGGCATTCGTAACCAACAAGTTACTCAAGGTTGGTAGCACTCTCATATATTTACTTCCTCATATATCATGCTTAGCTACTAAATTTTTTGAATTTTTCATGTACCCCTCATACTTTAATGTATTTTCACAGGCCCTCCATAAGATTATAATTTTGATTTTGATTTTTCAGAAAGAAGTAAACAAGCTCATCACCATGACTCTGGGGGAACGGGAGAGATACATCATTCGTCTTTACTATGGTCTTGACATCAAATGTCTTACTTGGGAGGAAATCGGCAAAAGGTACAAGACTTTAACTGTTTCGTATTATAATGTTTACAAGGTAATATGAGTGGCATAGCATATCTTGATGTGGCAACTTCAAACCACTCAGTAATAATTGGTAGATTCAATCTCGAGCGTCTCAAAAGGGTAAAACAGAATAAAGGCAGCTAAAGTGGAAATGGATCAAATGAGTCAAAAGTTGCCAAAGTGTATTTTAAAGCCATCGTTTTGTTGTTGTTGTTGGTGTTTATCTAACATGCTACTTAATAAAAGTTTAGCACTTTTAATGGTCAACCTAACCTGCTTAGACCCGCACCATAATTACTCATTTGACCCATTACCTAACCCGTCCAACGTGCCCATTTTACCACCTCTAAACAAAATAGTGTTTGAAACTTGAGATACTCAATATGACTAGGAGCATTTAGCTTGAGGTGTAGAAGTGTATAACTAAAGCTACCAAACACACCTAAATCTGATCTATATATCTCCTTTGATATTTTAGAATAGGTTTGTCGAGAGAAGGCATTAGGAAGATTGGACTTGCTTTTGTAGAGAAAGTAAAACATGCAACAAAAAAGACAAGACTTGAAGCAATGCTCTGATAATATTGGTACTTGAAGAAGTTCTAATTTATAATCCTTCTGATAACATTGCCGCAATATAGAAGTTCTAATTTTATGCATGTCCTCAACAGTGGCGAGGTAGAAAATGGTGAGTTGCTGCTAAGCAAGTTCAAGTGGGGTCATGCTTTCCTGTCCCTTAACAGATAGGTTGAGTACCTTTTGTGCCCATTTAACAATATTCTTACAGCCCATTTATATATTGTTGCATTTTCTTTTGGTTTCAGATCGGCTGGTGACTACTACTCGAAATTGGCCAGCGTAGAGTCTATGAAGCATGTACGAAAGCCATTAAATTGCAAAATGTACCTACAGCTTCGGGTGTCCATAATGGTCATGCAAAGTCATCAGTTGCAGGTAATCAATGGTGCAAACTCTGTAGCTTTAAATGATCGTGCAAACTAATCGTTGAACTAATGTTTGCATAAGACTTCGAAAAGCACATCGCCTGCTAAACATTTAATAATAAATTAGGTTATCCTGGTATTGAAAGTAAGTTTTTTTATTCACTTTAAAAGTTCTAATCTTAGTGTTTACTTAATACTGATAAATCAAAAAATGGTATTGTACTGGTATCAATGAAAGACCAGGAAGGGGTTGCATTACCTGGCATGGGAACAATAGGAGCAAAAGCTTAATAATCCAAGATACTTGAAATAATTCACTGTTATGTACTTGAATCTCTGTATTAATATTTAATTAATACTGACACATTGAAAATTGTTGTTGTAGTATGTATGAACATCGCTTTATTTTGGAATATATACTTAATTGGATGCTATATCAAACACTGGAAAATAATTAACAATTTCAAATTCGATGCGCATAATGAACTTCAATCAATAACCAATGTTAAAAGTACAATACCTACAGGTACTTTAAATTATCATTTAACATAGGCATACAAAGCATATTAAAACAAGTATATGTTGTCTTCACAGGTTACATCGGGTGTGTTCAAACAATTAGTGAACCTATTGTATTAGGAAATCGAGAAATCGAGTGATAAGAAGGATTGTTGATACTCAGAATCTAAAGTGAGTCTATCGACATGTATTTTAACTTTCATATAAATATATTACTTTATAAAATTTATGGATCGTGATGATTTTCCACGCTAACACTGATTATAATGGTATATGCCACATTGCTTGTGCACAAGAAGCCTATCATTACCAAAGGTGTTTTTACCTTTCACCAAAAAAGCCTAACATTAGTGAACAAATAAAATAGAGGCTGTTCGGACAGATGTTGTTTCACGGGCTGTTCAGGACTTCGTCCAGTAAAGTCTTAAAGGGCCAGTTTGGACGTTATTCATTTCAGTCGCCTGTTAGATACATTATAGCAGCAACCAAACACCCCTTTCAGTAGCCATCCAAACATCCCATGTCAGCAATCAAACACCTTCTTATAACTTCCATCAAAAACTGCAGGTACATTTTTGAGTATATTAATGTTAATTGTTTGGTTTCAGCATACATGTAGCGGGGGTGCTAAAATATTCAGGTTCCAAACAAACCGCTGGCCAATATGCAGTCAATAGGAGACGTGGTTTGTGCTGTGGTGAGTGAACACATGGATGAGTTCAATCGTTTGAACACATTTATACGAGGTGAGGTTTTGTGCAGCTACACTTGGGCATGGGATGAACCCTCCAACCTCACCACAACCCGAGTGGCAGGCACTTACGGATGAGATAGCAGTTCATGCTACTAAACAGTACTGTGAATTTGTCTTCAAGGAACCACGTTTTGCCGAATATATATAAAAGATTTCCGACTGGTTAGTATCGTTTATTATCAGTTTTGTGATACACTATCGACGCTCCAGTGTTAAATGATTATTATCAGTTACTTAGAAGCGGCATTTGAGAAAGTGAAAATTGATTTATATATATGTACTGTTTTAGATTATCCTTTTACTAAGTTTTTCATTTATTAAATGCCTTCAGTTTATGAGTATACATTTACATAAATACCTTGAACCCTACAATATAATACCTGAAGGAACAGACATGTATCATAGGGGAGGCGTTGGAGTGATGGGCTTCACCAGGTAGTGGAAGCCAAAGAAAGATTACCCATCTAAAATGAGACTCTGATTCTGGCTTCAATTAGTTACCAAAACTTCTTTCTTTAGGTTCACATATTCGAAGCATATTTATGATCTTTAAATACTTATAAGAAGTTATACATATTGAAACTCATGAGTTATACCTTTGGAAATATTATAGTTCCCCAAACTTTGTGGCATGACTGGTACTGCTGCAACCAAGAGTTTAGAGTTTGAGAGTATTTACAAGCTCAAAGTTACAATTAATTGTCCCAACAAACAAACCTATGTTGCGAAAGGTTCATTCTACAAGCATTATAGAGATTAGAACATAAAGATACAAAGATTTGGAAAAAGAACGACTCAGAAAACGTCATCCATTAATAATACTCTTATAAATGAATCCAGACACAAATGGTATATCCTATACTAATACTTACATGCTTTTATTAATTAATCTCTTAAATGTGTATCAGCGAGTGAGGTTCACGACAAAAGCAAAATTTTTCTTTCTCATCATGCCACCTCTATAATTATTTTGGTACAAATTTTATCAGAATGTAATCCATGTTTCCATAGGAAAGTGCTAATTACTTTTCATAACTGATGCAGGAGGAAATTACTGATGACACTGACGTATATATAGATGAACATAAGAGGTGTGTTTCTGTGTGTGGACATTTTAAACAAGTCGTTGCTTTCACCATTTCTTTAATGAAGGTGTCATCAGGCATCTTGGCCCATCTATAATTTAGCAAATGCAACATTCATGTAAATAAGTTTGTAAACACGAAGGTTGTCAAGCTTTATATTTTCTCTCATATTGGATAAACGTATATTTCTTTTCATTCTTAATCCATTCAATATATAAGTTAGTATGTTTTTTTTTTTTTTTTTTTTTTTTTTTTTTTTTTTTTTTTTTTTTTTTGTCGACTTACTTTTTTCAACGATAATCACAACTCATCGAGAAGAAGTTCTTGAGATTCCCTTGAGCTTTAGTTTTATAAATTGTAATGTTTAATATGAATCATATACTGTATGACTTTAGTTTTAGGGCTAATTATCTAAAAATGCATAAAAAATGGAACACTTTTTACCTGTTAGTTTTAGACTGATTATCCGTTTACTATTTTTTGTTTTGTCACTCAAAGAATTAGATAAGTAGTTCCCATAAGCAAGTTCTAATTAGTAATACCAAACACCTTTCTTAATATATGTATAGGGGTGTTTGGATTGGCTTATTTCTTTTTAAAACACAATAACTTTAAAAAAAGAAGTTGTTGTGAATGGTTTATTTGTGTGGCACTTATAAACTGCTTTAACTACAGTTATAGAGTAATTTTTTTTAGCATATCACACATCTTACTGAATTAAAATGAACCCCATATTTTGATGACTAACTTTGGTTTCATTGACTTTATTCATGTCAGAATGAGGTATATATCCCCTCATATTGTATATTTAACTCATTACCCACGTGGGTTCCGTTAGTCCCAGAATCATTAGCCACTCTTCTAACCTGGGTCTATAATGTAGAAACGGAAATAAGTGGGTAGGTAACGGGTATAAATGGGTTCGATTTAAGAGTTTTTTTTTTTTTTTTTTTTTTTTTTTTTTTTTTTTTTTTATTGAAACTGCTTGGTTCCGGTTGCCCCCTAACACTAAATTTGTCAAAACTTTATATTTATTTATTTATTTATTTATTTGTTGCATAACAAAAAAAAAGGTTGATGAGGCTATGATATATAACATGCATCCTCCTATTGTTGAGTATAATATCACTAAAATGGCAGGTTACTATCTTTTTACAAGTAAACTCACATTCTATATATCATGCCTTCTCCTTTATGCATTTGCTAGAAGTTATATTAGCCAATTGTAAACAGCTCCTTAATATTTAGTATTCCCAGACAAATCCAATAAATAGCCTAAACAGTTTAACTAAGTAATCCCTAACAGTTAAACTAAGTTAATTACACATGGACAATAACTCGGTAAATTCTCCCCTTACGGATTGTTGTTGCGCACCTTTGAAGAAGCCACTGAGTTTCTACTATTAGATTGATGGTGTCATGTTGAATGATGCCAAGTTCAGGAACATGTGATAATTATGTTCATAAGACCCAAAACAGAAATCGAGTCGTAATGACTGCCTTTTAGTGCAATAAAACCTTTCTATATTGTCCTTAAAGATAACCTGATTACGTATACGTTTACATTTGAAAGCTTCGCCCTGTAGACACTTCCCAACATTCCATTACCAATAAGATAATACTCAAACAAACAAAGAGTTAATTAAAAAGTCACACAACACCGATACACGGAAAAAAGAATACGAGGGCCTTATTCTTTAAGTAAACTTTATGTTGTGTATAGGTTCTTATAGCATATCTACATTCAGTTTTGCCTTACATAAAAATCGCCTGGATCAATAATGTTTTGTAAATAACTTATACATCTTTTGATTGATAAAAAATTGACTACATGAGGCATATGTAAGTGAACCTTTATGTCATGAAACTTGATTCTAACTATTTGAGTATTTTCTGCATGTTTTGATTGCGTATTCATTAGTATCATTATGCATGTACTGTGATTGATTTGCTCATATTTTATTTTTTAATGTCTTTATTTGCAGTATGTCTCGGCATTTTCAAGTGTGGGTTATACCTATAGATTATTTTTCGTTAACTTACACTATGTTCTCGAGATTTTTGATGAGTGGAATGGAAAGAAAGTTGAACCAAAATAAAGAAAAGAATGTGAAGAGAAAGAAAGTCCATCAATTAATTTTGTGTTCTTGAATTTTATGAAAAATGAATTAAAGTGTATAAAAGTGATATATTTATTAAAAATCCCTTACCTTATTTTTTTGTCCTATTATCTTTACTCGACTTTCATCCCATATATGGGATGAAAGTTTTTAGCGAAAAAGACACGCACTTTACTCACCTTTACTTTGCTTTCTTTCATTCCAAAAACTTTGCGAACATGACATATTTTTAGTTTCTCTCCATTACTTTCACTTTCATTGTGTAAGAGAAACTTGAGAACATAGTGTTAAGTTTTTTAACGATATTTATATGGCTTGCTCGCCCATCGAACGAGCTATGCTTTGATACTTTGTTATTGCGTACCACTTTGAAACATTTTTTTCTCTCATATTCAATAACCGTTTATTTCTTTTCGTTCTTAATACATTCAATAAAAAAAATTTGGTAACAAACAAGCCCTATTTAACTAATACCATACAAGAAATTTTATAAACAAACAAAAAAATTAAAATGTACGTCAAGCTAGCCTTTTCTTAAAATTTTTTAAACGTCAAAATGTAAGTCAAGCTCTGCTTTTCTTAAAATTTTTTAAACGTAAACTAATATTATAACAAAATTAAATAAAATCGACATCTTTAAAAATAAATTTCCGTTAACTGACACCATAAAAATTATAATTATAAGTCATGCCCGCCCATCAGGCGGGCTTCGATATCTAGTATATATATATATATATATATATATATATATATACACTCTCTTATAAAACACCAATATCCCCAACCAAAACCCAACCCTCCCATTTTAAGATTCAGACTCACAAACTTATATCCGACCCTAAATTTACACACAACAAACCAACATCCTACCCTAAAAAATTACCAAACCAACAAAATCATTTAAACTTTTCATACATTCATTTTTTTCACCATTCACCATAAAAATAAAACACACACACAAATCCTCTCTCTCCCACTAAAAAAACACTCACATACTCAGCACTCAAAATCTCTCATCTCTCACCTAAAAAAATCTCTCATCTCACATACTCAAACACACAAAACCATTCAACTAATAAAAAAAAAAAAAACTCTCATCTCTCCATCTTCTCTCCATCTACCACAACCTCACCACCACCATACCCCTTCTAACCGGCGCCACCACCTCACCAACTGTCACCACCTCACCAACTGTCACCACCTCACCAACTGCCGCCACCACCTGACCAGCCACTGCCACCACCTGACCAGCCGCCGCCACCAACAGACGCCACCCATCAAGTTACCACAGTCGCCAGAAAATATTTGTGGTAGATCTATTGTATTTTTCGTATATATATATATATATATATATATATATATATATATATATATATATATATATATATATACTTTTTTTCATAGATACATACATTTTTATGTAGATCTATTGATTTTATTTGTAAATATATATTTTCTATTGTAGATCTATAGGGTTTTTTTGTAGATCTATACTTTTTTTTCGTAGATCTTTACTTTTTCTAATAGATCCATACGTTTTTTTTCGATATATTGGTTTTATACCTTCTTTTTTTCAGATCCATGTTTTTGTTTTGTTTTTTTTTTCCGGGATCTATTTTTTCAAATATAAACGTTTTTTAAGATCCATTTTTTTTTTCTTTTTCGAGTTCTATTTTTTTTAAATCCATATGTTTTTTTTCGAGGTCTATTTCTTTTGTAAACCTATACGTTTTTTTAAGATCCATTCTTTTTTCTTTTCGAGTTCTATTTTTTTTAATCCATACGTTTTTTTTTCGAGTTCTATTTCTTTTGTAAACCTAGACGTTTTTTTTAGATCCATGCTTTTTTTTCGAGTTCTATTTTTTAAAAATCTAACGTGTTTTATTTTTTTTAGTGCCGCCGATTGTTATAATAAAGTTTATGGTTTAAATTTTGTTACAAAGTTTATATTGTAAATTTTATAATAATCTTGCATTTTTGAAATTTTGTTACTTTTGATGGGCTCGAGGCATGTAGACGAAATGGTTGAATGCTGGAAATCTGTGCATGAAATGGTTGAATGAATTATTTAGGAGTTTTTGGTTAGTGGTTTCGTCATTTGGTGGTTTCAATGTTTGTGGTTATGTTAGAAAACAAATTCAGAAAAAGTAAATGTAATAGTAGTAAAAAAAACTTTGGGAAGTAAAATATAGAGTTGGTGACAAAAGTATATAAAAAGTTAAAAAGGACAACGTATATTGACAAATATGAAAACCTTAATATAAATTTGAAATTTGACAATTATTCAAAACTTGAAAGTTGGACCTTATGCATTAAACATTTAAAGTTTTAACTACATTAATTAGTGAAATAAAACAATAGGAAAAGTCTGAGACATGAAATAAATAATACTAATGTACATACAAAAACTCACTTATACCCATTGGAGATGATTTTTTTAATTTTTCTTTAACCGACAAATCACTAGAAGAACAATTGTACCACAATGTGATTTACTGTTTGCTCAAGATTTAATTTTATATACTTTTTATGTTTTTAAAAAAAGCCTAACTTGTATTTGAATTTAGTCAAAGTGAAAAGTAGTAAAAGATGCTCAAGTCCTTATCACATCACATCATGGAAGAGCATGGTATAATGTGTTCTACAGTCTTTTGGTGACTTCCACACTCAAAGAAATTAGTAAGTAGATAAACATGTGAGCATGTTTTGAGGTAGGTGCAAAAAGTTCTTTTATTTCTTTCTTGAATTTAACTTTTCAATCGAAATTTTTGTAAATGAAAAGGGCATGACGTATGTGAATACGGAAATGGTTGCTCCTTTCATCTAATAATAAGTTTCAACTTTTAAAAAATACAAAGTTTTCGAAAACCTTACGAACTAAACTTTTCATTAACAAGTACACTACACTCATTTAATAAATGTTAATATAAAGTAAACACTTATTATGAAACATCCTAAAATAACATTGTGAACACTTAATGAAAGACCGCGAGAGTAAATACAAAGGTGCTAGGAAACATATTTAACGAAGACAAGAGATAATCAGAAAGTTAAGTTACCACCTCCCTATAAATCCATAATCAGTGTCCCAAAATTATTGTTTATAGATTAAAAAAAAAAAAAAAACATATAGTTAAAAAAAATATCATCATTACATTTTTCTCTTCTTTACCTTTTGCAGAATAATAATGTTACCACTAACTAATTATTTTAAAACTTCGTGAATTTTTGTAATAACAACATCAAGTGTGGGTAATATGGTAAACTCGAACTAAATTCCCTAACTATTTTAAGTTGACAATTAATTTAGAATAACCCAAAATAAAAATATGGACAATAAATATGAGATGGAGGGGAGATTTTACACACATGACTAATTGATTCTCCATAAAAATAATGCGAAGACACAAAAAAACAATTGCAACCACAGACGCACCTAATGACATAAAGAAACACACAAATTAATACAATAAATATTGTTGAAAATATTACAACATCGTCGTCATGCCACCTATTGTGCTATATAAAAAAACACACAAAATGACACAATAAAGACACAAACCACCACTATAATGGTTTATCTTGAGAACAAAAGCACACACGCATAAATATTGTTACAACCAGCATATGATGCAAACTATAGACCGCCGCCGTTAGGCGCGGGTTTTCGGCTAGTGTGTATATATATATATATATATATATATATATATATATATATATATATATATATATATATATATATATATATATATATATATATAGGTTTGGGTTAAAATAAAAAGGGTCTTAAAATAAAAAGAATAAAAAGTCTCTGATGCACTAAATTTATAACTATGATGCAGTGAATTTAAATGTGATGCAGTAACTTAATAACTGCAATGCAATAATTGTGATGTCGTAACTTTTTATAATTGTGATGCAGTAACTTAAAAATGTGATGCAGTAACTTTATAACTGTGATGCACCAAAATTCGCCTCCCTAGACTTTTTATTTTAAGAGACTTTTTATTATAACCCTATCATATATATATATATATATATATATATATATATATATATATATATATATATATATATATATATATATATATATATATATATATATATATATATATATATATTGATCTTATGTTGAATATTCTTTCTTGTACAAGTTCGACAACATATCCTCCAACTTTTTTTACAAGTTTGATAAATCATTTCCATATTTATAAATTTTTTTCTGTACAAGTTTGACAAAGAAATCATAATATTCAGTTGACCATATCTAAATGAGTTCACTAGGCTCGTGTCGGCTATCATAAATTATTAGTGCATAACATATAATTAGTTTAGCCAGTTAGTTAATATAAGCGTCTACTATCTTCCATTAAATAATTTCGTAAACATTACATAATATAATTAATAAATCTGATATATTAATTACATCTAATATATTAATTACATTAAATAAAATGTTTTCTAATTATATACGTGTGTACTTCAATAGGCTCACATAATCCCGGCCGCATAATTATTTATTTATGAGCGCATAACCAACACACACTAGCCGAGAGACGACAAGCCGAGCATCAGTGGTTCTCGCGCCATGGTCTCGCGTCATCGCTGCGCCATCGGCCCACCGTACCGTGTTATCTTAGAGTAAAATTTTGTTGCAAAAAAAGTGAAGAGTTGTATTTTGGCATAGCCATCTTAATCCATTATCCGTTGGTTTGTGCAGTCATATATAAACCCCAAAACACTTTTATTCTTGTTTTAGACAAACGAGTGACAACGACAAGTCTTTCTGTGTCTCTCTCTGGTTTGCTTTGAGGGATCTTAAAAATATATTCCATCAAACACAAAATCTTATTTGCATGAAGATCTAAACACTCTTTGAGGAATATCTGATCCAACCTTTTAAAATGTCTCAGGCTAACTGGGAAGCTGATAAAATGTATTTCTTTTTTTATTTTCTTTATTTTATTATAAAAATCAATCTTTTTTTAGCTAGATTTATGATGTGGGTATCTTTCATCTTAATTGATTTTGTAAAAAATTTTGATCTTTGGTTGTTTGAGGGCTTAATTAATTGTTTTAGCTTCTAATTTGATAGATTCACAATTGCTGCATTATTGTTTTATGGGTTCCATCAAATCTTTATTTAATTTTTGTGTTTTTTATAGGGTATTTGTTATTTAGGATTTTCTAGTCTTTATCTAGATTTTGACTTGTGCTGTATAAGCTTTTGGTGTTTAAAGATTTAAACTTTGTGTTAATCTTATGTTGAATATGTTGTTTTGTGTTCAATTAACAGGTTAGACGTTTATATACATGATTACTTGGTAAAGAGGGATTTGAAGGCCTCTGCTCAGGCATTTCAAGCTGAAGGAAAAGTCTCGTCCGACCCCGTTGGTATGAATGAATTCCTTGCATGTATTATTTTAGTCTAGTTAATGTAGTTCGTATTTTGTTTAACTGGTTTATGATTTTGGTGGCAAAATGCAGCTATTGATGCCCCTGGTGGCTTTTTATTCGAATGGTGGTCGGTGTTTTGGGACATATTTATAGCGCGGACTAATGAGAAGCACTCGGAAGTTGCAGCTTCCTACATTGAGGTGATATTTGAAACCGGATTGTTATAAGTTGTGATTAAACTCGTATTGAGTATAGTGTTTAAGTAACTTCGTTTTCCATTTGAAGTTATAGTTATTAGTTCTGTTGGTGTCAGTGCTGAAAAACTCTGATTAGTTAATAATATAAGGAGAAACAAGAATGTTCATAATGTGTGCCGGTTCAGACTTATAGGATGTTCTTTAAAGGAAGCGTAAATACGTAATTATACTATTTCCTTTGATTATCAGTGTTATTCTAAGGTGATAGTTTGATGCATAACAATCAGATGATCAATTACAAATGTGATCTGTTTATTCAAATATCATAAGGAAAATCCGAGGTTTATTAAGCCCACATTAATATGCACTTTTAATAAAATTGGTTATATATAATTCTTAATCGGCTTAAGAACTTTATTAGGTTGCAATTGATTCCTTTAATTCTTTTAAGCTTATATCATGTTGTTCCTATACATACAGACGCAATTGATCAAAGCAAGGGAGCAGCAACAACAACAGCAACCGCAACAATCACCCCATCCACAACAACAACAGCAGCAGCAACAACAACATCAGCAGATGCAAATGCAACAACTGATTTTGCAACGTCAAGCTCAACAAGCACAGCAGCAACAACAACAACACCAACAACAACAGCAGCAGCAACAACAAGCACAGCAACAACAAGCACACCAGCAGCAGCAGCAACAACAACAGAGGAGAGATGGGGCACACCTAATGAATGGGACGTCAAATGGGCTTGTTGGAAATGATCCTCTTATGAGACAAAATCCTGGAACTGCTAATGCCATGGCTACAAAGATGTACGAAGAGAATCTGAAAGTTCCACTTTCAAGGGATTCTTTAGATGATGCAGCTATGAAGGTTGTTCTTTCCTCACTTTTTTCTGCCTGTTAGGAAATTAGTTTGCTTATGAGGTCAAAGTGAGTAAAAATTAATGTTATCGATGTAGATTATAAGAATTCTCAACAACAAATATTGTAATGACATAATCTTTATGACAAGATACTATGGAGAGATGGCTGTGTTCAGTTTGTTATTAAATGCATATCAACATTGAGTTAGGAATAAGTCTGTTTTTTGTTGAATTACATGTCCAAACAAGTATCTTTCAGTTACTTTGTTATGGAGTTTTAAAGTCTTGAACAACGATTTTGGTGAAGGCATATTCTTATGTGACAACATGCTACGACCAGAAAGATGTGGTGTTAAAGACTGATTTTAATATCTATATCATCTTTTAGTTGGTAAGTAGGTCTTTTAAAAAGAAGTGTAAATGTATGCACATTAGTTAAAATGGTTAAATTCGTAACATGTGTTGCATGTCGGTTGTTGCTGATACAGAGAATCATCAGTTGTTATCTTATATATCTGATCTTTTCCTTCTCTTTCTGTGTTATTCAGCAAAGATATGGTGAGAATGTTGGCCAGCTTTTGGACCCAAAACATGCATCGATTTTGAAATCTGCTGCAGCTGGGCAACCTTCAGGGTAATATTTCTGACAGTTCTAAAAAGCAGAAATAGCGTCCAATAAAGACCAATTTTATGCAAGTAAAGTTTGTAAATGCATCCCATTCTGTAAAAGTTGTACTTGAGTATTTGACTACTGTTAATTAACGTAGACCCCCTTAAGGTGCACCAATTTAAAGTATTTTGTGGCCTCATCTGATGCTGTCACAATGATAGTGATAGATATATAAGTAGTTTCAACTTGGATGCAAGTATTTTGAACATTCTGACTAGGAAAATGTTGGAAAATAGGGAGTGTGTAATCCTACGAGCCATGATAAATCCTGCAGTACAAAAGTCGTTTTACCCATGTTTTCTTAATTAGGATACATATAATATTTTTGAATAGCAAGTTTATATTACTACAGGTTCACATCATCTTTTTTCTACAATTGAACTTATAAATTAAAAAACCAATTTGTTCCAGACAAGTGTTGCATGGCACATCCGGCAGTATGTCTCCTCAGATTCAAGGTCGAAACCAACAGCTTCCAGGATCAGCACCGGTGAGTACTCATACACTTTAAAGTAAACCATATAGATACCGACTTTAGAGGTAAAAATGTGCTATAATAATTGGTACCAACTGTTTCGAAGAATTTCAATCTACACCTCAAGCCTTTCGGTGTTGGATCTTTTTTCAGTCAGTTACTGCTTTCTTACATGTCAGATGATCTCATTTTGTTATAATCTGTGCCGAGTAGGAGATAAAGACGGAGATGAATCCCATATTGAATCCTCGAGCTGCAGGACCCGAGGGGTCATTGATCGGCATTCCTGGTAATATTGGTTTAGTATGTTTAATAATGTCTTTAAAGTATCATGTGATTGGTTTAATACCCAAACGCTAGTCACTTTTGTTTAACAACAATTTTTTGTTTGTTGAGCGTTCGCTTATAAAAAATGGTTAAAATGGAACGTCGTCTACGTTGTATAGAACTAAAATAAGCTTACAAAGATTTGTAAAACTGATAGGTATTTCATCATGGCTTACAAAATAAAGATCAAGGCATTGGATATTTTACTTAAATAGGATTGAACCTTTAGATCCTGTAGGAACAGATGCGTGAGTTCCTTTTTGATATTGTTGTCAAATCTAGTCATATAAGGAAATTCTATCTTACAGGATCTAATCAAGGGGGCAACAACTTGACATTGAAAGGATGGCCTCTCACGGTGAGTGCTAACTTCATAGAGTACCTTTCTATTAGAAACCATAATGAAGAATGATGAGCGGACCTAGCTTAGATACCTTTAAATTTTAGCTTAGAAATGATTGAAAAACATTCCATGCAACTGCTGGTTGAAAAATATGGATTTACTCTAAAATGTTGCATGATACAACTCTCATTTACATATTTTACAGGTTTGTATATGTAAAAAAGTGCAAAATAGGTGGGTTGGGTAACTTTTGTATCTGGGTCTAGATGGGATGTATGGACCAATAACACTTATTGTTTAGACTTATAAATTGTTTCTAACCAATCAGTGTCTCAGATATGATTACCAACATTTATAAATAATCATCATATTATTCAATAAAATGATTTAGGAGGTTTATGCTTCAAATATATACACTTTTTGCCTTTGTCTTCACCTGTTTGACTGGTTAGTGAAGAACATACCTCTAATAAAAAATAGGGCTAAATTGCTAGGTCTGTTTAGTTACGACCCATTATTAATTCTATTTGAAAATTTCGATATTTATACATATTTATGGCATCTTCACATGGATTTGACAGGGTCTGGATCAGCTACGTTCTGGTCTACTACAGCAGCAGAAGTCATATATGCAGGGTTCCCAACCTCTTCATCAGCTACAAATGCTCACGCCACAGCATCAGCAGCAGCTTTTGTTAGCACAACAAAATATGACATCACAATCGGCTAATGATGAAAGCAGAAGGCTCAGAATGCTTCTTAATAATCGAAGCATGAGCATGGGTAAAGATGGTCTTTCTAACTCAGTGGGAGATGTTGTTCCAAATCTTGGATCATCTATGCCTGGTTTACCTCGCCCCGATCCAGATATGTTACTCAAGGTGCCCTTTGTTAATCTTTACATTGTTGTTTTCTTTATAAAAGTGTTAATTTCTTCCGTTCATTTGAAAGTGGGTCAATGGGGATTTTTATATTTAAAATGCGTTGGATGAATAAACTTCAGTTCATTAACTAAAGAGGAAGCGTTTTAAACAGTTTAGAGGCAGTCCTAAGACTAAAGTATACATGACATCCCAAATTGCATTATTCAGAAGTTGGACGATTAATAGTTTCTGCAATCATCTTCAATATTTTGATTATTTATAGAATCAAAGAAATCGAGAAAACACAGTTGATGTGTTAATCCATAGTTGTCAAACTCGTAAGAGTCACGAGTCGAGTCAAGTGAAATTGGATCTGACTAGGTGTGTCAAACTCTGTAATCATCTTCACTAAAAAAATGATTAGGTGTGAATGGAAATTGGATCTGACTTGTGAGTTGTGACCAAATCAGATTTTTGGTCTGACTCGTTCGAGTCAAGTCAACTTGTTTTGATTTGGTACTTGACCCACCCATTTTTTTCAGTTATTTAAGTTGATGAAGTAGGATATCGTGGCAACTTTTACAGTTTTCTTATCTTTATCAATTAAACATATATCTAATCAGCTAATTTACACATAAGTCACTTGACGTTTTAACATTAAAAGAAAAGGTCTATTCTATTTCCAAACAAATTGGACCTTTCTGTTACTTGGGCCTGCAAGAAAAAAGAAATATGTCTTCTAAACAAACTCAAGCATGCGTTTGTAGTTAAAAATGGCTCAGCTGCAGCAGCAGAACGGTAACCCACAACAACAGCAACTTCACCATTCTCTTTCTGCTCCCTTAATTCAAAATTCGAGTCTAAATCTTCAGCAAGACAAGATGTTAGGGACAAGCAGTGTAACTGGAGATGGGAGCATGTCAAACTCCTTTAGAGGAAACGATCAGGTCAGTTCTTTAGTGTGCCCAGGTAAACTGATAACTTATTGTGATTCTTATTGAGATGCCTTGCTTATAAGCAAGTCACATTATTTTCTGAAAATAAGCATTTAAGGATCCTCTTAAATTTCTATTAGTTTGTCAAGATTAACATGAATGGAAATAAGCTATTGTTGTAAAACCATACAAATATTTATCCATGTCGCTTGGTTTCTAATACATTCAAGGCTTTTAAAAAGCAGAATGGAAGAAAGAGAAAGCAGCCTGTTTCATCTTCGGGCCCCGCAAACAGTACGGGAACTGCAAACACTGCAGGACCCTCACCAAGTTCAGCGCCGTCAACACCGTCAACTCATACACCTGGGGATGTGATCTCAATGCCTGCTTTGCCGCATAATGGCAATTCTTCAAAGCCTTTAATGATGTTTGGTGCTGATGGTCCCGCTAATCTTACATCCCCATCGAATCAATTGGTGAGTGTGAAGTAACATTTATGGTGAGATCGTTAAGGTGAATCTTCCTTTTAGTTCTTATTGGCAATATAATTTTGCAGTGGGATGATAAAGACATTGTGCAGGCTGATATGGACCGTTTTGTTGATGATGGATCTCTTGATGATAACGTCGAGTCCTTTTTATCTCATGATGATACAGATCCGAGGGATACGGTTGGTCGTGGTATGGATGTAAGCAAAGGTGAGTCTCATGGTATAATTTTTCTACATGTACAAATCTATTTATAGGTGGCTAAGTGAATAGGCTGGACATGTTGGCTAAAGGTCAAATCGGGTGAAGTTAGGTAATAGCAATTATGGGTAAAGTTTTAGAATGAGTGGAAACGGGAGAGTCGGGTTAGGATGATCTCTAAATATTTCTTAATTTCCAACATAATTAATTTTTTAAATGTAATTACAAAAGTCATGCAGAAAATATTGATAACTAAGACAAATTAGGCGGTTGTATACATTCAATAGTTTGGACAAATCTTAACTGTTTTGGTCTGCTGTCTTTTTGGTTGAAGTTATATATTATTTGTTCTACTTGTTAATAATGAAAAATAACACAGCTGTGCCCATTTTAAGTAAAAAAATGGATAGAAGTTGCATGCTTTATGGCATAGTGTTGAAAATTGCCTTCCCTATGCTATAACTAGCTCTTTTTTGCTTCATGAATAAGTAAATGAGTCTTTTCCCTGGTAAATGAATTAAAACTGAACGCTCTACTTTTTTATTTATTTTTTATTTTTTATTTTTTTTAGTTCTCTATTCCCTTAAGCCTTTGGTTTCGTAAATCTTTTCATTGTGAATGAACCATTTTCAATTGTGAATACAAAGAATTATAGATTCCAATTTCAACCCATTTACTTGTGGATGTCCTGATTCCGGTATGTTTTATCTTCTATAGGCCAAATAGGTAAAACGGGTTGAAAGTCACATAACATGTATATTAATGCGTGAATCTCCTAAATCGTTTTATGAATGAAGTTACTGAAATAATATACTTCCTTAATTCTATTTTACTCACCAATTGACTGTAACTAGGATTTTTTTGCCCGCACCGACGGGTAAGCACATGTGGCATTAAAAAAAAAATTGCTATAAAAATGTTAGCATTGCATTGTCTTTTTTTGTTACAAAAATACGTCAATTATATTTTTATTACAATTACGCCCAATTTATTATAGTTCTTAATTTTTGTCCAACTTTATATTTCAAATTTTTTCTAAGATATTACAACTTCCAAAACTTGTACGCTTAAAAGGTTACTATAACTAAATATCAGTGTTCTAAAAGGCGCGCCAAGGCGCGAGGCGTGGCCTCGGCGCCACGAAGTGGACCAAGGCGTGAAGTCTAGGCGTCGTGTGAAAAGGCGTGGAATAAGGCGCGAAAAGGCGTGCCAAGGCGCGCCTTATCGTATGGCGTGGCGCCATTTTTAGAAGAGTATGATGTGGGCTTAAATTTTGGGCCTAGTAATTTCTAAACATAGTTCAAATTTTCACTTTATTTCTTATGCATATCACTTTTTGTAAGCTCACCTTTTGTAAACTCACCTTTTGTAAACTCGATATGCATATAAAATATGATATTATAACATAAATGATAAATATATAAATATTTTTTCGCCGCCTTAGTCACGCCGCAAAAAATGCCATGGCTTCGCCATGGCGCGTAAGGCTTGAGGCGTGGCCTTGCCGCCACGCCACGCCTCACGCCATTTATAACATTGCTAAATATTGTATACCAATAAATTAGTTAGTTTGTTAATTACTGTGTTGATATAAAAAATGAATTTACTTAAAAAAAAAAGACTAAAATATGAAACAAACTAAGGTAAATGTTTTAGAGAAACTATAAAAAAAAAAGTAAGTGAAATTGTAAAAAGACATTGATACCTTCAAAATACTATTCATTTCAAATTTGTTCTAGCAGATTGATATATAGGTAGATAAATTTCAAATATTGCACAAAAAAAAAATAAATAAATAAATAAAATTGTCTAAAGCAACCTGCATGATAAAGTTTATCTTTTCAGTCCTGTTTCCAATTTTGCCTGACCCCCCCATTTTACCCGCTCTTTAAATAACGTACACCAAACTTCTCAAGAAGGAAAGACGTCGGACCCTGAATGTCTATGTTGAATAATTCTATATGCATATATAACATTTTTGCTATAATTGTACATTCTTGGACGTTGTGGGGTTTCATTATTACTGAGTTCTCACCCCTTGTTTTGTTTATTGATAGAGTTCACATTTACCGAGGTCAATTCAGTTCGTGCAAGTGCAAGCAAAGTAGTTTGTTGCCATTTCTCATCTGATGGGAAACTTCTCGCGAGTGGTGGCCATGATAAGAAGGTAAAAGTTTTCGTGTCCTCGAGCTTTTTCATGCGAGAAAATAGATGCAAAGTTGTGGCTAAAATTCCATCCAAAGCTTTTCTCCCAAATGCTGGATGATTTGAAGAAAAAGAAACTAGACACTTTCTAAGCATTTCTAATAAAAAAAACCTCCCCTTCTCTTCTCTCTTAACATTTTGAATGACAATAAACGACCCCTTATCTTCTCTCTTTATATTTACAATGACAAAACTTCTTAATAACAAAACATTAAAGTTCAAGACTTCCTTTTCCTTGCTTTCCAACTGGAGAATATGTAAAGTTGTTATGAATTCAACACTTCTGTATCCGTTTTGTCCAAGTCGTGAACATGCATAATAAAGTGTACACTTTATTTCTTTCTCTACTCTCTCCTTTGATTACTTTTTCTTTTTCTCCAAACTCCAAGAATAAGATTTTAATGGGTGATTTTGTTGTGCAGGCTGTATTGTGGTACACAGATTCTCTAAAGCCAAAGACCACTCTCGAGGAACATTCATCATTGATCACGGACGTGCGCTTCAGTCCAAGCATGCCACGCCTTGCAACTTCATCTTTTGATAAAACAGTTCGTGTTTGGGATGCTGATAATGTTAGTTGTCTTTCTTTTACTGATTAATCGAATATATATTTCTAAAAATTCAAACTAATAATTTTGATGATCTGCATTATAACTCAAAATCACAGCCTGGGTTTTCACTGCGTACATTTATTGGGCACTCTGCATCCGTGATGTCATTAGACTTCCACCCAAATAAAGATGATCTCATCTGCTCATGTGATGGGGATGGGGAGATAAGGTACTGGAGCATAAATAATGGTAGCTGTGCACGTGTGTTCAAGGTATATAACTTAACAAACCATCATATAATTCTTTATGTTTTCCTGTATTCTTGTACTGTTATGTAAGGGCATTTGCTAGCAGCGGGGGTGTATTTGGTTCATATTTTGTTCAATGGATCATCAGGGTGGGACGGCTCAAGTAAGATTCCAGCCACGCCATGGAAGATATCTAGCGGCAGCTGCAGAAAACATTGTATCGATCTTGGATGTGGAGACACAAGTTTGTAGACATTCATTACAGGTTATTTTCTACTCTTTATATTATCTCGTGTATATATATTCTTATTATAACATTGCTAATAAATTTGCAATGATAGGGACATACAAAACCAATTCATTCCGTTTGCTGGGACCCGAAAGGCGAGTATTTGGCGTCTGTTAGTGAGGACTCGGTCAGAGTTTGGTCCCTTATGTCTGGAAATGAAGGGGAGTGTGTCCATGACCTTAGCTGCAATGGAAACAAGTTTCATTCTTGCGTTTTTCATCCTACTTTTCCTTCTTTATTGGTCATTGGCTGTTACCAGGTTAGCTTTCGTTATTGTCAATTGGTAGTTTGTACTTTTTAAGTAGAGGTGGCAAAATGGTAACGTGTCAAAATTTTGGGTAAAAGGGAGCTTCCACCCTGGTAAAATATATTAACCAATAAAACGTTGAAAGTACAATGAAATGTGGCTAAAGTACCACATTAACCTCAAGCAACCACTTGAACTACCCTATATCATTAATGACAGGCCATAAATGAACCACTAGCTACCAACAACTAGAATAACCAAAAAACAACATAAGATGACACGCCAATCTTATGATTAAACAAAACAAAATACAATACTACTTCCCAGCACGTCCTTGAAGCTTGAACTCTTTGAATTGTTCCGGTAAGTCGTTTACTTGAGCCGCATACTCATCTGAAAAATAATCATCTCCCAAATAACGCGTCAAAATGAGTGATTTGCAGTACGAGTTGGGATGACTCGAGCCATTCTTTTTTCTTTTTATATATACATTCTTAAAGTTAAACTTACGTGTCAAAGATGATGCATAATTTTCATAATTTTATTTACAAATCTAGATTTTTTTGGATGAAATGATTTGGGATGTTTTGTGCAGTAAAAACTCTCGGCCAACTTTATCCTGTTTAACTATGCTAACTTTATATATTTTACCCTTTAAAACCGTTGCATGAAATTTAGTCTGTAAGCTCCTTTTATGGGCTCGAGCTCGAGACTTTAACTGCTTGAGCTCGAGCTCGAAATACTCAACAAAAGCTCGAGTCGGTTGCACCGCAAGGTGACCAAAGTTTACTTTTACACGTTTTCATAAAAGCATAAAGTAATTATATATTTTGGCAATGCAGTCTCTTGAGCTATGGAACATTTCGGAGAATAAGACGATGACACTGTCGGCTCACGAAGGACTAATTGCTGGTTTGGCATTGTCGACTGTCACAGGGTTGGTAGCTTCAGCAAGTCATGATAAGATGATTAAACTCTGGAAGTGAAAACACATGATTAAACTCTTGTCGAGTCTTGGTAGACATGATGTAGTTTTATGTTGTTTGGTGTATTGTTGGTCTTGAACGTTAATCTAATCTGTACCAACTATTGTAGCTGACATATAATCTAATTTGTATAACTGTTTGGGGTTAGTCTAACTCATGTGCACGAAAAAACCCACGGGTGTTTAAAAAAGACGTCTTTGCATCAACCTTGAGATTTCAAAGTGTCGTGTACACAAGTAATTAAAGAGCTACTGTTTGCATACTGGAAACAACATAGGATCATGGACGGAACTTAGAACGGACCCAGGGGCTGGGCCCTATTAAAAATTTTGACCCTATATACATTTAATACCCTTTTATAAATGGTTTGTCATTTTTAATACAAAAATTTTAGCGTAGTGTATATCGGCTATCTAAAATAAATACTTTTCAAGTTGGCTCTTCACTGATGAAACCCTTAACCGCCTTGACAGAATTTTATTCTGGCATTTAGCTTTTACTTATAAACGCCATATAGAAATGCATACATTCTATTACCTCTGAAACATATTGTGTTTGTATCTTGTAGCTAGGTCATACTTTTGGTATTAACTCTAGGGGTACGTTTGGTAGGAAGTAATGAAATGTTAAATGAATGGAATAAACAACGTAATGGAATAAATTGTGTAATGTAATTATTCATTACAATTATTAATTATGTTTGGTTTGTTTGATAAGACGTAATGGAATCATAATAAAAAGACTAAAATGCCCCCATTAATGATAGAAACTTTATTTATTATGGTTAGTTATTGATGGGGTTTTATGTAATTTTGATTTCATTACGGATGTAATGAAAAAAAAGCAAGAGGGGCCTAGGGAATGATTTTGCTGTAATGGGTCATTCCTTGTAATAAACCATTACATTCCAAATATGTAAGCAAACAACATTTTATCATTCCAACGTAATCATCATTTTCATTCACCATTTGATTACAACGTACCAAACACTACGTAGGCACATGAATCATTTACCTTAAGGGAGAATTTCATATATATTCAGTAGAAAATGATCTGGGGAGATAAGGTATCACATTTAATAGCTATTTATGTATTTCTTTTTATTTCTATTATTTAATTAAAAGAAACAATCAAATTTGCCTTCTATACCCGATCTACTATATTAATAAAACAGGGTTTTGAAAAACAATCTCTAGCCCAAAATACCTTAAAACCTGCCATCGGAAATTCATTCTGATCCTACGGTCTGAAGCAATTCTCACTTCTAAACATTCAATGCAACAAAAAATGGGCGGCATCTCTGATCTCTCACTCATTTGTTACAACTCACATCATAAAACACACAAACTTTTCTCTCTAGATCCCCTTTTCAACAATATTCCGTTATTAGATAAATTTTTCCCTACAAAAAAAAGTTGAATTCTCTAATCCCTAATTTTTCCCTAAGCAAGTTTTCAATAAAATCAAATTAATCTATTATCAGTATCGACAACACTCATCCAATGAATCAGAAAACCAAGAAAAAATGGACGCAAAAAGGTCGGATCATTATGATATGTGTTCGTCAACATAAACCTGGCAATCCATGGATGTTGGTGCGTTTTTTACACATTTTGATTCATTATATTGTATATTATTTGTTTGAATTAACCAATTTCTGAATTTGATTTTTAGGGTTTTTTGAATCGGGGTTTTCTCGAATTGATAGTTTTTATGTGGTTACATACGTGTTTTTGGAGCTTCAATGCTTGCCGGAAATTTCATACTTAATCTCTACCGAAATCAATTGGAGGTAAATTTGTTTTTAGATAATTTTACATGTTTTGATTATCAAAGAAAATGATTAGGATATTGAAGTTTTCTGATTGATGATGCAAACATGAGCTCATTTACCAAAGGTATGCCATATGATCTTGAAAATGAATGATATTAATCTTTTGTTTATCTTAAGTTAATAATATTAACTTAATATATTTATTTCTTGTGCAAGTTTGAATTGGCACCATCAACTTTGTAAAAACCTGATATCAAAACATTATTTGTGGATCATTGGTGGGGACAACCAAACGGGGCATGTGCTCCATCACCTGCAAACAATCCATTGCTTGGACCATTACCTATCCGGAGGCTTTCCTACTATGGGTGCACATGGGGTTTTTACTTCTGTCCCTCTTTATTTTGTTCTCAGTTTTGACTATCTTGATGTATTGGCATATCATGTATGATTTGAGAAATTTTGATTATACTGGTGTACTGATATGCAGCCGTTTCAACCTGCACCGGGCCCATTCCAATCCCACTTGCCGGCTGGATGTCTAATCCCCTACAAGTATCTCATCCAAGTGTATCTGATAGTGCAATTGGTCTTGGTGGTCATCTATGCTAGGTCAGTTTGCTATTCTTGAATAGTCTGAATCAATAATTAGCTGTAAAAAACTTTGTTGTACAAAATAGTGCTTGAGTGTGCTTTAGCCTTGAAATAGTGCTTGCGTGAAAGTTCCTGCAATGATAATTTTAAATATCCCTTATTTGGCGTAACTTTCCTTATGGAGCTCTATTTATATTAAAATGAATTTAGTTCCCTTATGTGGACAATCGAGTGATTAAGAAAATCTATCCACAATCGAGTCCTGTGATGAATCATATGTGAGACCTAGCTTTAAGGTGTTTTATAAGATAAAGATTGTTGTTTTATGCAAAAGATTGGTTAAATGATGAAATAGGAGTGAATTTATAATGGATTTTGGGTTTCTTGAATTCGTTAGTTGCTGGAATTGAATTATTATGGCATCATGGGGATTTATTTATTATCTTTAGTAGGTAATGGTTTTAGGATAGTTTGTTTATGGTTCTGAATGAAGCGTAGAACAAGGCTTAAGCTCAAGTATGTGCAACCTAATCTGTATGTAACTATGCAAGATAATTTCTTTCTTTTGTTGGTTATTCGTTTGCACAGGCAGAACTAAACTTTCTTGGATAGTTACGCAATCCAAATCTTGTGAAATTGATCATATGCTTTTTACGTATGAGGTCATGCCAAAAGTAAGTTAACAATGTTTTCATACAGTTTTGTTGTGCTCGACATTTACGTCTCCGTGGGGTGCGTTTTATCTTTATTGGCTCAAATTCGAGAAAAAAAATGTTAAAAGGAGAATGGGTCAACAGGTGGAAAATCGGTAAAATTCTACTCTCAAAGCATACATATGCAGCCTCTAATTTTTTTTATATTACTGTTATTACTTTTGGAACACTTTTTAATCATGATTAACACGGCAATCATCCTTCGAATCTTTTTGGGAATGAAGTGAACAAGAACGTGTTTGCAGAGCAACTTAATTTTGTGCTAAACTTCAATAAGGCAATGCTTATTATTTGTCATTTAGTTATACACGACATGCATAAAAATGTTAGCATTTAAGAAAAGGTCTACATAAACGGATAGGAAATATTATAGTAATAAGGTACATGGATATCTCTAATAATCACCATTGGGTGTATGCAGAAGCTAATCAAGAACTGATAATGGCTCAAGGGGGTATTTAATGTGCTGGCAATGACTGCAGCTGATTCTGAGGATCCACAAACACTAAGAGTGGTAGCCTGATCTATTGCCAATTTATGTGGGAATGTAACTAAGTTCTATTCACCTCTTTTTGTTGGTTTCTGTGATGATGATATACTAATACATACTACTATATATCTGATTGTGATTACTCTATCCATTGTTAGCTCTTCAATCAAACAGATCTATTTCAATAGACGAAATTATTTACTTTGACATATAAGTTGCATGTAATTTAAGCTACATTGAGAAATTTTTGTACAAGAGTTTGTTTTTTTCGTTTTAATATTATATCATTTAATGTTATTTCTATCAACTATTTTACTATTTCTTTTATATTTTTAATAATTCTTCAAGCTAGCCGCTCATCGGGCGGGCCTTGAAGCTAGTAGAATATATAATTTTCTTAAACACACAAATCTATACTTTTATAAATAAAGCACTTATAAAAAAGTTGAAGAGGTATGAGAACTAATGATCATTGTATAACGACATTAGGTTTAATTTTAATACTACAATTTAATATTTTTATTTAGAGTGTACAGACAACAATTTTAAAAAAATAGCAATTCTATATATACCCAAAACAAACACCATAATTCTATATTTCCTTAATACATGCTTTTGGAATTATTTTCTTTTGGGCATATATCCCTTAAAAAAAACATCTCCAATATAAACACTGGTTAGATGTTGGCGTATGTACCCTCCGGATTTAGGCCGTACAATTAAATACCTTCCGGATCTATGTTAAACAAGAAATACACAAATGTATCTAAACGAGACAAACCAATATCCGAAGGGTTGAGAATGTCCGCATGACCTCAACCCTCCGGAGATCAGGACCGTTCGGATATACCAGTAAGTACATGAACCAAAGTACAAACAAGTACACCAAGTATATGGTAATGGAGCATAAATTAGCAAACATTAAGGAACTAAGTACATATCAGCCTGGCACTCCATATTGGAGGCCTATAAATAGAGAGGAAATCTTCACTAAAAGGTTAACTAATTCTCTCACTCTCTAACCTTACTTATACTTTCTTTCTCTAAGAACATATACTTACTCTCACGCCGGAGGTTGGTCCTGGGATACATTCCCGGGGCGAGACTAACGGGCGTACCTGTTTTGCAGATATCCGAAGTAACTAACCCTCAACAGGGATCACCCCGAATCCGGAGGACCAATCCAGAGTCCGAAGGGTTCATCTCGCTTGTCTGAAGTAGAAGCAAACTTTTACTTCAACAAATTGGCGCCATCCGTGGGACTCGTCATTCACTCTACCCGAACTTAGAAATGACAGGTCCTACTCCTACAACACCTGAAGGAAGTGGGAAAGACTCAGAAGTAATTCCCAATAGCATTGAACAAATCTACAACCACCTCACCGCGTTGAAAGCTCTAATCCAACAACACAACGCCACAGGGGTAACACCGATTAAGCCTATCCAGCTCGACTTCGAGGACGAAGAACATCAAGATACCGGAGCTCATAAAACAGATGAGGAAGTGACGGACGATCTTTCCAAGCCTTTCAAGGCAGCGTCCAAGAGCCCATTCACCCGAAGGATAATCGATTTCTCCGGACCTAAAAATGCAAAATACTTGATGCCCTCTCACATAAAGTTATATGATGGATCCACAGATCCGGAAGATCACGTCACAAGGTTCGAAGGAGCTGCCAACCAAGGTGCTTGGCCTATGCCCATATGGTGTATGATGTTTCAACAAACTTTAGATGATGCAGCTAGAGGATGGTTCGATAGCCTTCCGCGGGGAAGTATCGACAATTGGGACACTTTGTGTGAGCAATTCGTGCTAAGATTCGCCCTACGTAGAAAATGCATCAGAGACCCTATGGAAATAACTAAGATTGTCCGGAAGGCCAATGAAGCCCTGTCGGAATTCAAGGAACGATGGACCGATGAAGCTAGCCGTATTTCAGGGGTTCCGGAGGTAATGCAAATATCCTCTTTTATGGACGGATGTAAGTGTCCAGAGCTGGCAAAGAGGTTCTCTGAAAAGATCCCCCGGACGGTAACCGAGATGATGATGAGGGTGGACGATTTCATCCGTTCTGAAAGAGCATATCGGTTGACCGAGGTACCAAGGGGAGAACGAGCAGATAACTACAGAAAAGATTACCATCCTAGCTCATATAACCGGAATGACCAGAGCACGCAACGATCCTCCTTCAGAGGAAATCGCAGGAGAGATACTCATCGGGAAGAATTCCGACCCCGGCGAAATGATCACTACACACCTTACGGGCAAGCTAGAAATGAAAATCCAAACAAGAATGATTACAGAACGGATTATCGCCGCAACGATGTAAATCGGAGGGATGTCCGACCCATAGACTTAAATGTACTCTCCAAAGCTCCCAAAGAAATCCTCGCGACTGAACACCATCTTAGACTGCCGGCACCACCTCCGTTGAGAGGAAGACCTGCCAGAGAAAACATGGATAAGTATTGTGATTACCATGGGGAAAAGGGTCACCTCACTAACGACTGTCACAACCTAAAAGAACAACTCAAAAAAGCTATGGAGACAGGCAAACTGGACCACCTAATCAGAGATGTTCGGCAAAGGGAGAGGGCACCTCCGAGAAATAACAATCACACCAACCAAGGTCGAATCATCAATATGATTCGGTATCCAGAGAGAAAATATAAGCGAAAAATCATGGATCAAGAAGAAGAATGGATGAACGCTCCTATAAGTTTCCCTCCCATACTCCCCGGAGATGCTTCCGAAGAACCATTGATAGTGGAAGCGGAGATCGAAGGATACACTGTACGTAGGGTATACGTGGACCAAGGCGCTTCAATAGAAGTAATGTATGAACACTGCTTTCTAAACCTTGACCCCTCCATCCAGTCCCGACTGACAAAAACAAACACACCGTTAGTTGGATTCGCTGGAGAAGCGATAAATCCGTTGGGCAAACTAGAACTAGAAGTGTGCTTCGGAAACGAAGGACTATATCGTCGGACGACTATGATATTTGCAGTAGTAAGATCCCCCTCCCCGTACAACGTAATACTGGGACGTTCCGGAATCAAGAAGTTAAGAGCTATCCCTTCGACAATACATGCCATGATGAAGTTCCCAACACCAAGAGGTATTGCCACTTTGGTCACCCGATCAGTCATCATATCGGAATGCAGAAAGCTAGAAGAAAAATTCTTGATGGAAAAAGAAATGAAGGTTGAAAGTCTTCCGACGCCCACGACAGAAGAAGGAACAGCGGAAACCGAAGAAATATTGGTTCATCCGGCTTACCCAGAGCAATTGGTGACAATAGGAAAAAAAAATTCAAAAGAAGGAAGAAGGCAGCTAATAACGTTGCTCAAAAACAGCCAAGACATTTTCGCATGGGAACCTTTGGACATGACTGGCGTTCCCCGATGGGCGGCTGAGCACAAACTCAATGTAAATGTATAGGACAAGCCTGTTGCACAAAAGAAGAGATTCTTTTCGGAGGAAAAGAATTAAGCCATAAACAAGGACGTAGAAGAATGGTTAAAAGCAGGGATAATCAGACCCGTCCGATATCCAACCTGGATATCCAATCCTGTGTTAGTAAAAAAGCTGGACGAGAGTTGGAGGATGTGCATCGATTTCAAAAACCTCAACTCATCGTGCCGAAAAGACTACTATCCGCTACCCGAAATAGATTGGAAGATCGAATCGATAATGGGGTTCGGATACAAATGTTTCCTAGATGCTTACAAAGGATATCACCAAGTACAAATGGCAAAGGAAGACGAGGAGAAAACAGCCTTCTATACTGATCATGGGACATACTGTTATGTCAAAATGCCGTTCGGATTGAAAAATGCCGGAGCGACCTATCAGAAACTAGTAGATTCCGCCTTCCGGACGCAAATTGGCCGAAACATGGAAGTATATGTAGATGACATGGTCATCAAAAGCCAAATGGAGAAAGAGCTCTTAGCTGATATAGCAGAAACATTTGATAATCTCCGGAGAATCAATATGAAACTAAATCCCAAGAAATGTTCCTTCGGAGTGGAAGAAGGTAAATTCCTCGGATATATGATAACTTCCGAGGGGATCAGATAATAAAACCAGAGCAATTCCCGACATGCAATCACCAAAGTCACTGAAGGAAATGCAAAGCTTAAGTGGTAAGTTGGCGGCACTAAACCATTTCTTATCAAAATCTGCCGAAAGATCCCTACCCTTCTTTGAAACATTAAAGAGCATTACCAAGGACAATAAAGAAAAATATCAATAGACGGAGGATGCCGAAAAAGCCTTTCAAGAGATGAAGAAGATGATCTTGGAGCTACCATGCTTAATGACGCCGAAACCAAAGGAAGACATGTACCTATACCTATCGGCAGCAACGGAGGCGATAAGCGGGGTACTGATGGTCGAAAGGGAAGGACGACAGATCCCTGTTCACTACGTGAGCCGAACGTTGCATGAGGCCGAAAAAAGATATGCTCCGGTTGAAAAATTGGCTTTAACACTGCTACATCTGCCTAGAAGATTAAGGCGATATTTCGAAGCTCACCCTATCAAGGTCATAACGGATCATCCTATCAAGCAAGTACTAAACCGAGCTGAGTCTTCCGGACGGTTATCCAAATACACGGTAGAACTAGGAGCTTACAACATCACCTATGTACCCAGAAATGCCGTCAAAGGACAAGTGTTAGCTGATTTCATCAACGAGGTACCCATCGGCACCGTGTATCCGGACCCAAAAAGGAGAGGCAGGGAGATATGCAATATCTCCCAGACCGGAGAATGGATCTTGTATACTGATGGAGCTTCCAGCAAAAAAGGTTCCTGAGCGGGGCTAGTACTGATCAGTTCGGAAAAGGAAGAATATACTTATGCCCTCAGATTGAACTTTGAAGCTACTAACAACGGAGCAGAGTACGAAGCACTCCTTTCCGGACTACGAATCGCAATGGAAATGCATATAGAAGCGCTGGACGTACGGGTGGACTCAAACCTGGTGGCAAGTCAAATTAACGGAGAGTTCACTGCATACACGGAAAGCATGACCAAATATCTCGCTAAGGCTAAAGAATATATTAGGGCACAAAACCAAAAAGCAGACGTACTAAGCAAATTAGCATCCGTAGCATTCAACCACTTAACAAAAGAAATCTTAGTGGAAGTGTTAGAGAAACCATCCACCGAGGAAGAGATAATCAGTGCAATAGTAGAAGAAGAAGAGGAAAACTGGATGTCGCCCATACTCCGATGCCTAAAAGAAGGGATATGGCCGGAGGACCTAAATGAAGCCCGAACCCTCCGTATGAAAATAAGCCACTACACACTGATCGATGATGTACTATTCAAAAAATCCTATCTAGGACCAATGCTACGATGTGTGGGACCTCTCCAAGCCAATTATGTCATCCGAGAAGTGCACGAGGGAGCGTGTGGCATGCACTCTGGACCACGATCCGTTGTAGCTAAACTAATGAGGCAAGGCTATTATTGGCCAACCATGCACCGGGACGCCAGGGAAGTTATCCAGAAATGTGACTCGTGCCAGATACACGCTCCAGTTCCTAAATTACCAAAAACAATGTTAACTTTCGTCATGGCTCCATGGCCATTCTTCCAATGGGCAATAGACGTGCTAGGACCTTTACCCGAAGCTCCGGGTAAGGTCAAATATGTGATCGTAGCCGTTGACTACTTTACTAAGTGGATGGAAGCAAAGCCCGTAGCCAAGACAACCGGAAAAGAAGTGAAAAAATTTGTGTGGGATAACATCGTCTGCAGGTTCGGATTACCTAAGATAATCATTACGGACAATGGAAGCAATTTTGTGGGAGACCCGTTCAAAAGTTGGTGTGAGAGATTGAATATCACGCAAATCAACACGGCCGTAGTTCATCCTCAGGCCAACGGATTGGTGGAAAGAGCAAACAAAAGCCTAATGAAAGGATTCAAGTCACGACTTGGAAGGGAAAGATCCGGATGTGTAGATGAATTACCGAACATATTGTGGGCATTCCGTACCACCCTAAAAACCAGCAATGGAGAAACTCCCTTTAGCCTGACTTACGGAAGCGAGGCGGTCATCCCAGCAGAAATCGGTATGCCTACCTTTCGGACCATGATGGCAAACGTAAAAGACAACAATGATGAGATCGGCTTAAACCTAAATTTGTTGGAAGAAAGGCGAGAAATGGCAGCAATAAGGGAAGCCAAGTACAAAAAGAAGGTGGAGCAATACTACAACCGAAGGGTTAGGCCTGAAGCGTTCAAGGTAGGAGATTTTGTATATCGGAAGAATGAAGCTAGCAGGGTGGAAGATCAAGGGAAATTAGGGCCAAACTGGGAAGGTCCCTACCGGATAACGGAAGCCTATCAACATGGAACGTACAAGCTGAAAACCATGGACGACATAGAAGTACCTCGAACCTGGCATGCAATCAATTTAAAAAAGTGTTTTATGTAATCAATTATTCCGATAGACTTACTGTAAGGCATGAGCCATTTTCCTATCATCAATGAAACATCCTATGCAGTTGAGCCTTAAGAAAAGTTGTTTTCGTCTAAACGTCAAACTACCTAGCAAGGATAAAGCCCCAAGTGGGTATAATCCAAGGCCAAAAGCCGAAGGACGCAAGTCGTCCCGTATAGTTAAAACCCCAAGTGGGTATAAACTAAGGCCAAGGGCCGAAGGGCACAGGTTGTCCGATATAATAAACCCCAAGTGGGTATAATCTAAGGCCAAGGGCCGAAGGGCACAGGTTGTCCGATACAATAAACCCCAAGTGGGTATAATCTAAGGCCAAGAGCCGAAGGACGCAAGCCGTCCCGTATAATTAAAACCCTAAGAGGGTATAATCTAAGGCCAAGGGCCGAAGGGTACAGGTTGTCCGATATAATAAACCCCAAGTGGGTATAATCTAAGGCCAAGGGCCGAAGGGCACAGGTTGTCCGATATAATAAACCCCAAGTGGGTAAAATCTAAGGCCAAGGGCCGAAGGGCACAGGTTGTCCGATACAATAAACCCCAAGTGGGTATAATCTAAGGCCCAGAGTCCGGAAGACACAGGTTGTCCGGAATAGTAAAACCCCAAGTGGGTATAATCTAAGGCCAAGAGCCAGAAGACAAAGGTTGTCCGACATAATAAAGCCCCGAAGATTGCCCAATATGGCAAAACCTCAAATAGGTATAATCTAAGGCCAAGACACGAAGGAAGTATGTTGTCCAATAAATCAAACTTAGATGAGTACAATGTGAAACCAAAAGTTGAAAGACACACATGCCCCGGAACGTACATAACACAAATAGCATAAAGACGTAATAAAAATAATAAGTGTAAACGATATGCATTCATCCAATCAAAATTAATTACATCAAGTGTTCCGAAATAATGGAACAATAAAAGATAGAATGTTAACAACCTATTCTATTACATAGAATTACCAAGTACATCAAGTTGTTCCGAAGAAAATTATCCTACAAAATAACGGAACGCCAAGTACCCTACACTATTACATTAGCAGCAACTGGGAAATGAGAGCTTCACAGGGAGTCCGGAATACCTAAACCCATGGTCAAAATGGAAGTATCCGGACTCCGGTACATAGTCACAACGGAAAGAGTTCAGTAACAATAGCTTCACAAAGAATTTGCAATACTTATGCCCATAGTCAAAATGGAGGTATGCAAACCCTTAAAAACATCTTCAAAGAAAAGCTGAGGTAGTCTAATCCACAGATGGATTGCCGGAAGGATTCTCAGTATGAGATTCAACCACCGGCTCTTCAACTTCAAGAGTAGGAGCAGGATCCGGAACCAAGGCAATCAGTTCATCAAACTTTCGGTAAATGGTCTGGCGGATTTTTTGGATGAAAGGATAGTCCTGGGAGAGAGCCTGATCATATAATGAACGGTATTTGTCATCGGCCTCAAGATCCATCCCTTCGACTTCTCCTAACAGCTTAGCCGCCTTCTCCGGCTCTTCAAATAACCCTGCCCCATCTATCAGCCCAGATTGATAATACAAGTTAAAAGGTTCTGCCAGTGCTGTCCGGAACTCATGACTACCAAGAAAGCGATGAATAGCTTCCGGAATGAACTCGTTAATAATACGATTCCTCTCCACTTCGGCATTTTCGGCAGCTATAGCAATTTCTTGCTTCTCTTGGTGAAGGTCCTTGTAAGCTTTCTCTTCATCGGCTAGCTTCAACCTGGCATCGGACAAGTGACCCTCCAATAACTTGATCTTCTCAGCCTAAAACCTTCCTCCACTCCTCTTTCTCCACTACGAGCTGAGAGACCCTGTCCTCCAAACTAGCATTCTCATCACGCAGCTTTTGAATCCCCTCAGGATTCACCGTAGCACATTCCGCATGCTTATCCTTCAACTCCTCAGCCATCTCATCAAACCTCTTACACTTATCATCCAAGGTTTGATCACACACCTTGTGAGTTTCAGACAACTTCTGATGCTCACGGTGAAGAGACTCAAAACGGAAAATGACATCTGCCTGAGCCGTAGCATGTTTGCCCAACAGTAACCAAGACCTTCAGATAGCCTCTGCATCATCCTGACCATCTAAATACCTCTCTTCACCCGGGGTGGCCAAATTGATCATCATGTCCCGGCAGACATTCGCATTGTTCATGCGAGTCCCCCTCTTCACCACCCATGCAGGGACGAAGGTATCATCATCCTCGTCGTCCCCCTATATATCCACCTGAACATCCTCCTCATCCATCAAAACCCCCTTTCCCGGACGCTGGGAGGCACCCTTCGAACTCCCTGAAAATAAAGAACCTTCATCAATAAATGGTAAAAATAAATCAAGGATAAAACTATGGACAAGTTATCCACTAAAGCATACCAGTTGGGATATCTTTCGGGTACACCGAGCGGATTGGCTCCGGCTTCTCAACCCCTTCTAAATCATCTAGATCAATGACATTGTCAGAAGACTGCTTCTGCCTCTTGTGAACCTTAGAAGAGATGCTTCCTCCGGCTCTCTTCGACGGAGGTTTCTTAGAACCCATCTTTGCTGCCTGCTCCTTCTTTTTGTCCTTGGCAGCCAACACCCGATCATCCGAAACCTCGACCCTCTTCAGCCCCTCATCTTTATCCGGAACTTCAGCATTAAAGGCTAGAGGGCGAGTAGTATGCATCTCTCGTTCTTGACCCTGCGGAAGAGGGTCCCCCTTTACCACATTCACCGTCTTTCGAAGAGGTGGTTTCTTCAAGTAGCTCGACATGGTTACACCTGCGAACAAACAAAACCTATCGTTAAAAGTGAAAAAAGGTGCACAACTTGAAAATTCATATTTATAACAAAGGCTATACCCCTCCCCTGCTCATCCCTCAAAGCCGGATGGAAGCCGGTAAATTCCCAATGATCCGATAGACCCAGAGCATATAAGAACGACTGGGGAACTTGGCATGGCTCAATGATCGTCTCGGCCAGCCTTTCGGCATGAACAGCATCGTACTCACTCCTCTTAGGAAACGGATCAGACACATCCGAATCCGAATGCCTCCAAGGCATGGCAAAGGGAATGGCTCTCCTATCAATCAAGAAGAAGTGATATTTCCAACCCTTCAGACAAGAAGGAAATTCCCCGAAACAAACTTTTCTATCTTTATGCATACGTTTTTCGAAGGAAAACCAACAACCTTGTTTGCTGAGTTTATAAAAAATGCGAAACAAAGGAGTAGCAGGAGGAATGTGCATGCTCCGGCAATACACCTCAAAAAGGGTAGCACGATGCATACCCAACGGAACCAACTGAGATATATGAATCTTAAAGTACCTAATAACATCTAAGAGAAAAGTAGAAAAAAGGATGGTAAGGCCTCCGTCAAAGAAATACTCTGCGTATAAACCAATAGCATCCGCAGGTAATCGATCCATCGTCATGCCTGACGGAGGTACCCTCGGATGTAAATCCTTCGGTATCCCAAAAGTCTCCACCACGACGAGTACTTCACCCTCGTCCATCGTAGACGGCCTCAGACGTATATCCTTCTTAACATGTGAACCCTCCGGCATGGATACGTCCTCATACTCAAACGACGCAGTAGATTCCGACAAAATGAGTCCGATAGGGAAGAGTATATCCAAACAACAAAAAACTAAACTGTGACAACTTGCAAAATAGGGAGCCGTTTTTAAAACCCGTATTACATTAAAAATGATGATTTTGGAATTTTTGAAAGGTTTATTGTGACGAGATATTTTATGAACGTTGGAATGTGTTTTTGATCGTACGTTATTTATGGGAATTCGATTATTTATTTATGGTTCGGTTTGATTCGTTCGTGATGATTTATTTTGAGATCGTTACTTTGGCACTACATTGACTCCGGCACTAGGTTAACCTAACAATTTTAATTATTTTAATATTGGTTTGGATATTATTATTTTTGGAACGGGTTCGGTTTGAGAAAGTTGTTTGGTTATTTAAGGTTTCGGGTTTGGTCCGTGTATTTACACCGGGCTACTTAACCCACTACACCTCTTACTATACTTATTATAATTATTATTAAAAGGTTGTTTTTTTTTTTATAAGAGTAAATTACATAAAATCGTCCCTGTGATCTCAACACAACACAACACCATCACCAACTTTTTCTCTCTCTCTCTCTCTCTCTCTCTCTCTCTCTCTCTCTCTCTCTCTCTCTCTCTCTCTCTCTCTCTCTTCCTTTGAAACACAACCATTGCCGCACCCTAATCACCACCATAGCACCACCACCGCCGCCCATACATCAAATCTAACACCACCATCTTAACCATCTTCTTCCAATCTATCTTTTGGTGCAAACCACGCGCGATTTGGACCACCCTAACACCTCATACGAATCAAAATCACCACGTTATCACCACTTACATCATCTTTTCTTTTGGGTTTTTGAAGAAATCGGATTTTTGGAGCTTTTTTGGAGGTGAGTGGCCACGAAATCGATTCGTGCGCCCCGATGTATACCCAAATCGTGGGTATCATGTTATTTTCATGTTGGGTTTTATGAAATAATGATGGGGAATAATGTTTTGACAATAAAAGTCCGTTTGGTATCTTGGGTTTGGGTGTGACGCGAGTTTGGTACTCGTTGCGTGACTTTTGGGTCGCGTTTGGTTTTGTGATGGCTCGAATGGAGCTCGACCGAGACAATAAGTCTCGATGTGACCTTTCCTTGACTCGTTTGGGAGTCTCGGATGTTTTGTTGGTCCGTATATTCATGATTCTTGGTGTTTGATTATTGCTATTTGATGTTTTGGTCGGATTGTTATTCTTGGCTTATTGATTGTTGTCGTGGTTCTTGGCCGACGACCCCTTTGGGTCCGTTTGGTTCCTTCTTGGCTCGTTAGAGCTAGCCGAGACCAAATGGTCTCGGGTGAGGCTATAACATGAGTTTTGTGGTCTCATTGTTGACCCGGGTTTGACTTGGTAAGTCGACCCGTATGTATGGTGTATATTGTTGTGGTTTATATTGTGTTATTATTTTGTTTCATACTTTGGACCGAAGCTTTTGGACTTGGTTTACTTGTGTTTTGATATGGAGATATGTTGTCGAATGTGGAACTTGGGGACCGATTGTGAGACGGTCATTAGATGACGGAGATAGGTTAGTTGGGTGCCGTAGTCGGACCCTCATGTTGTAGCACGTGGTTATGGGATTGATTTGGACGGAGTTGATTTATATATTTTGACTTATGTTGGACTTGGACTATGAGCCGAGAGTCATGACTCGGACATATGACCAAATTCTATGACTCGATAAATATTTAAAAGTCAAATACTAAAAATAATACTCGTAATACTATTATTGAGAATATAATCGTTTATATACGTATATAGACGTGATAAGCGTATATATATATATATATATATATATATATATATATATATATATATATATATATATATATATATATATATATATATATAAATGTGTATATTAATAATAAAACGATCACGAGTAAACGTTATAATAATATAACGATATTTATTATGCTACGCAAATAGTGTAATAAATGTCGGACTATTGTTATAAGTAATAACTATAAATAACGGCGAAAACTAATAAGTCGGGTAAATAATAATTAAAAACGTGATTTTTATAAATTTACAAACTTATCGAGTTATACGAGTTGTGGTTCTTTAAAGTCCAAGTGGGCTTTATATTGTGACTTTTGTGTTGTCACGGATATATGACGATTAATATAAACATTTTATATATCAAGTGACTTATTTAATCGACGGATTAGATCGAGTTATTTAACGATATAAAATGAGTATATTAATGGGCATCGTATCCCACGACGCCCATAGGTTGTGGTATATGTTTTAGGGTAATAAATTACTATGTATCTCGTGGAATTTGGCCGATTCAACGATATATATAGGGAATTTATTGGACTACGATATATACCAAATAGAATTCTTTGTGCTATGTGCTTTAGGTTGGGTATAATTTTGGAACGATATATTACGTAAATAAATATGGGAGATTACCAAATCGACGGATTTGATAAGCTTCGATAATTATTTAAATAATATGTTGGGCTAATATTAGACCTATAGTTGGTTTATTATTTCGTTTGTTGTGGCTTTTTGGTTTGAGTTGTGTCGACCCTTCACCCATATGGATACCAAACGTCGAATTTCAAATTAATATGAAGATAATTCGAGAAATGGATATTTTTGGAAAGTAAAATGGAATACGTTCGGGAATGGGAATGTTTGATTTTGAGGAAATGATTTCTGAACGAGTTTGATATTGTTAGGAAGTGCCGAGTCTGTAGTCGCCGTTACGTGAGTCGCTTGAGTTTGCTTACGTCTTTCTTCTATCGATTTCTTTTGAGGATTCCTGGACTTGAGGTGAGTCATAGCCCCACTTTTACTCTTGAACTTCGTTTTCAATACTTGGGGTGAGAAACGTGCAATTGTTTTGTGTGGACTATTATCGCTTTTTGATTTCAAAACTTGCTATGCTTATAGAACTAGGTAGGATTAAGCGAGGCCTAGACATGAGCTAGGTAAGCTATTGATTTGGTTATTGAGCGAGGCCTAGACTTGAGCTAGGTAAGCTATTGATTTGATTGTTGAGCGAGGCCTAGTCCCGAACTAGGTAAGCTATTGAATTGGTTATCGAGCGAGGCCTGGCCTAGAGCTAGGTAAGCTATCCAACGAGGCCTAGACTAGATCTAGGTAAGTTGAACATGTCGTATCCTTACGAATGTTGGGTATGTCGTATCCTTACGCATACATATTGAGCGAGGCCTAGTCCCGAACTAGGTAAGCTATTGGATTGATTATAGAGCGAGGCCTAGACTTGAGCTAGGTAAGCTATTGATTGGATTGGTTTGAGCTATAGCGTGCACCTATAGGGTTGATTTGATTCGGTTGGATTATATTGGATGGATTATTTTGGTTGGATGATTGAGGCCTAGTCTAGCTAGCAAGCGTTTTGCGTATATGTCCACTATATTGAATTATGAATTTAAACCTATGATCTCACCAGCGAAAGCTGACTTTTAGCACGTTTTCTCAGGTAATTAAGTGATGCTCTATGGATGCTTGGGATTGGAGGCTTGGCAATGGCACCGGTTATGGATCTATTTTTCTAAAACTCTGATAAACTATTGTGGACCTATTCTCATTTCTTTTGGGCCTTACTTTGGATGATTGTTGGGATAAATGTAAACTTTAAAACCCATTTTGGTTGCGTTTTTCCTATGTTTACTTTATCTTGTTCTTTCATGACTTTGAATGGATACCAATCCCCGTAGCACCCCGAAAGCTTGTTGAGTCTTCCGCTGTATCAAATTTTGGGGGTGTTACAGATTGGTATCAGAGCCAAGGTTATAGAGAACTAGGTAAATAGACACCTAAACTATAACCGATTTTTATAGAAAACGATCCTCGACCATTACCCGCCAGCCCGCCAAGCCGAAGTATCATTGTTTATTTTTGAGGTATTATGAGATTATTGAGATGATTATTAGATTTGGGATTTCTTGAGATGATTTGAGGTTTCGAGGTTTATTGATTTAGCGATATGATGGCGTTTTGAGGAATTATATGCGTTTTTGAGGAATTATATGGCTTAATTGTTTTACGAATGGTTTTAGTAATGCGGTATTTTAAATCTTTCTTGATTATATATGATTTGGGATTATGATGATTTTGATATGGTATTTTGAGTTCGCGGTTTAGTTGTTTTGAAACACTTACACCTACCCTACGTCGTTGTCACAGACTATGGCCTCCCGTACACCCGATGTTGTTGAGGATATTCTTACTGCACCGGTATTTCCAGCACAGTTCACCATGGCTCCTGATGACCCTTACCAGGTTGCCATGCATGCAGCTACTGTGACACCGACAGGTTCTACTTCAGCACCACCTGCTGCATCTACGCAGGGACCCTCAACTTCTCTAGGGCTCCCTGGTACATCGAGGCAGCTTACTCTTCATCAGGCTTTGGCTCGTGTGGCTCCACGTTTTGCCCACCGAGCTACGGCACGTATGTCGGTACGCCCTACTTCACCACCTTTACAGATAGATGCTCACTCTCTTCTGTCAGAGGCGCCACCTGCATCATTGCGTCGTCGTCCTAGATCACCTACCCCTTCACCACATGGTTCACCTGTTAGGAGACGACGATTGATGAGATACTCTTCCGATGAGGAGGAGGAGGAGTACGAGGGTGAGGATGAGGCTGATGACCCTCAGGAGGCTGAGCAGGGTGATGATGATGACCCTAAGGAGGAGGATGACCCTCAGGAGGAGGAGATGCCTGATGATGATGATTTGTTAGTACCGCCAGTTCAGGCTGAGGAGCCTGATTCACCTATACATCCGATTGAGCCTGATTCACCTGATCATCCGTTTTTGTTTGAGTTGCCACCTGGTAGTCCCGTTGAGTCGGATGCACTTTCTGAGGTTTCTGTTGAGCATGCAGAGTTAGGTGAGATTGGTAGGATGTGGGCTCGGATTACTGACCTTGGTGAGAGAGTTACACGTATATCTGATCGACTTGAGAGGGTTATCGGAGAGTTTATAGCGGATTTGAGAGTTGATATGACTGTGGTTGTGGGCAGGACGACTGAGATGAGGAGAGGTTTGATGGAGATTCATGAGCATATTGAGAGTTTACAGCGAGGTTTTATTACAGCTCGAGAGGCTGACCGCAAGCTATGGCAAAGGAATGCCGAGATGGAGAAGGAGGTGGCTGACCTCAAGAGAGACAGAGACACCCATGGCGTGGAGTTAGGATCATTATGGAGAGATCTTGATGGCTTGAGGCAGGAGTTGAGGAGCCTCCACCAGCAGCGTGGCTAGATGTTTGAGCTATGTTATCTTGTTGCTTTATTAACCAAGGAGTGTTCGGTTAAGAAAAGCTAGTTATCCTATTTTTGATGTATTTTTCGTTGATTACTCGTCTTGTTGGAACGATTATTATCTTTATGTTTTCGGTAGTTGGAACGATGTTGGATCTTTATTGTATGGTTGATGGTTATTATTATATGGTATTATGTGGTTTTTGGATATTATGGAAATTGAGTTCCTATTCGCCTTATTGATGTTTTACGGTGTATTGTTGATATTCTTTCCATGTCTTGGCTTCGTTGATTAAATTCTTGTTGAGCATATGATAAGTTCTATCGGAGACTCATGAACTTGTATGATGTTTCAGATCAATGGCCCCACGACGAAACCCTGTTAGAGCTACCGGAACTGGTCCTGCAACGACTACCCCTGGTCGTCGAGGACGCCGTCCTACTCGAAATGTTGAGACCCCTACTCCTGATAACCTGGACACTACTAACCGCAACAACAGGAATCAAAATGTTGATGTTCAGGGAGACAATGATCATGTTCCACTTAATGCACCTATTGTGGATCAAGCAATGATCAATCAACTTGTGGAGCAACGAGTTGCTGAACTACTGGCTGAGTCAAATCATTCCAACAATTCTGCTGGGACTTTTCCGCCTGTTCGTGCTGGTGGATGTCACTACAAGGAGTTTAAGATTTGTGGACCTATTGAGTTTGGTGGAACTGAAGGAGTGGTTTACTTGGTCAGGTGGATAGAGAAGACTGAGTCAGTGTTTAATGTCAGTGGTTGTGCGGAGAATGCGAAGGTAAAGTTTGCTTCTTTTACTTTCAAAGATGAAGCTTTAACTTGGTGGAACAATTACCGTAACTCGGTTGGGAGTGATGTGGCTTATGCTATGACTTGGGAGCAATTTAAGTCTTTGCTGATTCAGACTTACTGCCCAAGGAATGAGATTAAGAAGCTGGAGATTGAGTTCTGGAACCATAAGGTGAAAGGTACCGATATGGCAACTTACAATCGCCGTTATCGAGAGTTAGCCCTACTTTGTCCCGATATGGTTAGGACTGAGACTCAAAGGATTGAGAGGTATACCGATGGGTTACCGGTAGCAACAAGGAACGATGTGATTTCTGCTAAGCCTGCAAACATTCATGAGGCTATTACTATTGCTCAACAATTGATGGACTCGTTGGCATTGGAAGAAGCTGAGAAAGATAAGAATGGAAAGAGGAAGAGGGATAATTACTCTAAGGGAAATGATCGTCGAAACAAGCGACAAACAACAACTAGAGCTTATGCTATGGGAGATGGAGACAAGAAGAACTACAATGGAGATGCACCCAAGTGTAACCGATGTTATAGGAATCATTCTGGACGATGTACTGTGATGTGAAGAATTGCTCTAGGATGGGACACATAGCTAAGGATTGTAGAGCTCGACCACTTGCTATGGTTCAAGCTACTCCTGAAACTATGAGTAAGGCAAATGTTACTTGCTATGGATGTGGAAAGAAGGGACATTATAGGAATGAGTGTAGGGAATCGTGGAACCGAGGAAATCAAGGATCGGGTGGTAATGGGTACAATAATGGAAACCGTGGAGCTGGAGGAAATCGTGGACGACAAGATAATGGGGACCAACGTGTGGAAGCTGGAGTTGCTCATGGGAGAGTGTATGCACTTGGGAACGAGAGGGGAGAAGATCCGAACGTCGTTACTGGTACGTTCCTTCTCAATAATCGTTATGCTTCCATACTATTTGATACTGGTGCCGATAAGAGTTTTGTGTCCACTAAGTTTGCACCCTTGCTAGAGAAACCCCCGATGGCCTTAGGAATTGGTTATGATGTAGAGTTAGCTAATGGGAACATAGAGAGGATTAGGACTATCATTCGCGGTTGCACGTTAAACTTTCTGAATCGTCCTTTCAACATAGATCTTCTACCCGTCACATTAGGGAGTTTTGATGTTATTATTGGTATGGATTGGTTGTCGAAGTATCGTGCTCATATAATTTGCGATGAGAAGATCGTACGTGTGCCATACGGCAAGGAAATTCTGAACATACCAGGAGATAGAAAGGATTTGAGAGGCCCATCTAGATTAGCGGTCATATCTTGCACTAAGTTGCCGAAGCTAATGGAAAAAGGAAGTTGCCTTTTCTTAGCTCAAATTTCTGAGAAATGAGGGAAGGAGAAGAAGGAAAGGTGCATTGGAGATGTACCTATAGTTCGTGATTTTTCGGATGTGTTTCCCGATGATTTGCCGGGAATTCCGCCTACTAGACAAGTGGAATTTCAGATTGAGTTGATACCTGGTGCTGCACCTGTAGCACGAGCGCCTTATCGTCTTGCACCTACTGAATTGGAAGAGTTGTCGAAGCAATTAGCGGAGTTAGCCGAAAAGGGATTCATAAGACCAAGTTCTTCGCCTTGGGGAGCCCCGGTCTTATTTGTGAAGAAGAAGAATGGATCGTTTCGCATGTGTATTGATTACCGAGAGTTGAACAAGCTAACGGTGAAGAATAGATACCCATTATCGAGGATTGACGATTTGTTCGATCAGCTTCGAGGATCGAGTGTGTATTCGAAGATCGATTTGAGATCGGGATATCATCAGCTTCGAGTTCGCGAGGAAGATATTCCGAAAACGGCTTTCAGAACCCGTTACGGGCATTACGAGTTTCAGGTGATGCCGTTTGGGTTGACTAACGCACCGGCGGTATTCATGGATCTCATGAATCGGGTGTGTAAGCCTTACTTAGATAAGTTTGTGATTGTGTTCATCGATGACATTCTAATTTATTCGAAGAGTGAAAAGGAGCATGAGGAGCATCTAAGACTTATCTTAGAATTGCTCAGGAAGGAGAAACTGTATGCCAAGTTTTCGAAATGTGAATTTTGGATTCCGACGGTACAATTTCTGGGTCATGTGATTGATAGACAAGGAGTTCATGTAGATCCTGCTAAGATTGAAGCGATTAAAGATTGGGCTGCACCTACGACCCCAACAGAAGTTCGTCAATTTTTGGGATTAGCCGGTTATTACCGAAGATTCATTGAGGGATTTTCGAAGATAGCAAAACCGTTGACCAAATTGACTCAAAAGAGTGTTAAGTATGAATGGGGAGATAAGGAAGAGGAAGCATTTCAGTTACTTAAGGAAATGTTGTGTAGTGCTCCTATCTTAGCGTTGCCTGAAGGTAACGAGGACTTCGTCGTCTATTGTGACGCTTCTCATAAGGGTTTGGGAGCTGTGTTAATGCAACGAGAGAAAGTGATAGCTTATGCTTCCCGACAGCTCAAGAAGCACGAGAAGAACTACACCACCCATGATTTCGAGTTAGGCGCTGTGGTTTTTGCTTTGAGGATATGGAGACATTACTTGTATGGAACCAAGTGTATAGTGTTCACTGACCACAAAAGTCTGCAACACATTTTGAACCGAAAAGAGCTAAACATGAGACAGCGACGTTGGATTGAGTTGCTAAGCGATTATGATTGTGAAATTCGCTACCATCCTGGTAAAGCAAACGTTGTTGCTGATGCTCTTAGTCGAAAGGAGAGAATTCCACCATTACGAGTTAGGTCATTAGGAATGACTATCGTATCGCCATTACCGTCTCAAATATTAGAAGCTCAAACGGAAGCGTTGAAAGCAAAGAATCGACCTGCTGAGAACATATTTGGGATGGCTGAAAACGAAAAGGGATTTGTTAAGCGTTCTGATGGAGTATTATGTTTTGGAGAGCGAAGTTGGGTACCATTGTATGGAGGAATTCGAGAGTTGATTATGCACGAGTCGCATAAGTCAAGGTACTCTATTCATCCTGGGTCTGACAAGATGTACCAGGATTTGAAAAAGTTATATTGGTGGCCAAATATGAAGGCAGATATAGCGTTGTATGTTAGTAAGTGTTTGACTTGCTCTAAGGTTAAAGCCGAACATCAAAGACCGTCAGGATTATTGACGCAGGCAGAACTCCCGGTTTGGAAATGGGAGCGAATTACGATGGACTTTATTACCAAATTACCAAAGACAGCTAGCGGTTGCGACGCTATATGGGTAATTATGGATCGTTTGACTAAGTCTGCTCATTTCCTGGCGATTAGTGAAGATGATAGTGTGGATAAACTTGCGAGATTGTATGTGAAGGAGATTGTTTCTCATCATGGAGTTCCGATATCGATTATTTCTGATCGCGACAGCCGCTTTACGTCAGCGTTGTGGCGATCACTTCAAACCGCTTTGGGGACGAGACTTGATATGAGTACTGCATATCACCCCCAAACCGATGGTCAAAGTGAGAGAACTATTCAAACTTTGGAGGATATGCTTCGTGCATGCATAATAGACTTTGGTAAAGGCTGGGAGAAATATCTACCCCTTGCGGAGTTCTCCTACAACAATAGCTACCACACAAGTCTTAAGGCTGCACCATTTGAAGCTTTGTATGGTCGTAAATGTCGTTCACCTATTGGTTGGGCAGAAGTTGGAGATAGCCAACTCACAGGCCCTGAGCTTATTTTGGAAACTACTGAGAAGGTAACGCAAATTCGAGATCGACTGCAAGCAGCTAGAGATAGGCAGAAAAGCTACGCCGATCAGAGGCGTAAACCCCTAGAATTCCAGGTTGGAGACAAAGTGATGCTGAAAGTCTCGCCTTGGAAGGGTGTGATACGTTTTGGGAAACGTGGGAAACTAAATCCCCGCTACATTGGACCATTTCTTATTTTGGAAAGAATTGGGCCCGTAGCTTATCGATTGGAATTGCCAATGGAATTGAATAAAGTTCATGATGTGTTTCATGTTAGCAATCTGAAGAAATGTCTTTCGGTGGAAACGCTAGTTATACCAATCAAGGATATTCATGTGGATGAGAGTTTGAATTTTATGGAAGAGCCGATTGAGATATTGGATAGAGAGATCAAACGACTTAAGAGAAGTCGCATCCCACTCATCAAAGTTCGTTGGAATTCGCGGCATTGACCAGAATTCACGTGGGAACGTGAGGATGAGTTTCGAAAGAGATATCCGAAGCTTTTTACTTCGTAGATGGGTTGTTCCGAGAGAAACCCGGGACGGGTTTCTTCTGAGGCTGGGAGGATGTGACAACTGGTAAAATAGGGAGCCGTTTTTAAAACCCGCATTACATTAAAAATGATGATTTTGGAATTTTTGAAAGGTTTATTGTGACGAGATATTTTATGAACGTTGGAATGTGTTTTTGATCGTACGTTATTTATGGGAATTCGATTATTTATTTATGGTTCGGTTTGATTCGTTCGTGATGATTTATTTGGAGATCGTTACTTTGGCACTACATTGACTCCGGCACTAGGTTAACCTAACAATTTTAATTATTTTAATATTGGTTTGGATATTATTATTTTTGGAACGGGTTCGGTTTGAGAAAGTTGTTTGGTTATTTAAGGTTTCGGGTTTGGTCCGTGTATTTACACCGGGCTACTTAACCCACTACACCTCTTACTATACTTATTATAATTATTATTAAAAGGTTGTTTTTTTTATAAGAGTAAATTGCATAAAATCGTCCTTGTGATCTCAACACAACACAACACCATCACCAACTTTATCTCTCTCTCTCTCTTCCTTTGAAACACAACCATCGCCGCACCCTAATCACCACCATAGCACCACCACTGCCGCCCATACATCAAATCTAACACCACCATCTTAACCATCTTCTTCCGATTTATCTTTTGGTGCAAACCACGCGCGATTTGGACCACCCTAACACCTCATACGAATCAAAATCACCACGTTATCACCACTTACATCATCTTTTCTTTTGGGTTTTTGAAGAAATCGGATTTTTGGAGCTTGTTTGGAGGTGAGTGGCCACGAAATCGATTCGTGCGCCCCGATGTATACCCAAATCGTGGGTATCATGTTATTTTCATGTTGGGTTTTGATGAAATAATGATGGGGAATAATGTTTTGACAATAAAAGTCCGTTTGGTATCTTGGGTTCGGGTGTGACGCGAGTTTGGTACTCGTTGCGTGACTTTTGGGTCGCGTTTGGTTTTGTGATGGCTCGAATGGAGCTCGACCGAGACAATAAGTCTCGATGTGACCTTTCCTTGACTCGTTTGGGAGTCTCGGATGTTTTGTTGGTCCGTATATTCATGATTCTTGGTGTTTGATTATTGCTATTTGATGTTTTGGTCGGATTGTTATTCTTGGCTTATTGATTGTTGTCGTGGTTCTTGGCTGACGACCCCTTTGGGTCCGTTTGGTTCCTTCTTGGCTCGTTAGAGCTAGCCGAGACCAAATGGTCTCGGGTGAGGCTATAACATGAGTTTTGTGGTCTCATTGTTGACCCGGGTTTGACTTGGTAAGTCGACCCGTATGTATGGTGTATATTGTTGTGGTTTATATTGTGTTATTATTTTGTTTCATACTTTGGACCGAAGCTTTTGGACTTGGTTTACTTGTGTTTTGATATGGAGATGTGTTGTCGAATGTGGAACTTGGGGACCGATTGTGAGACGGTCATTAGATGACGGAGATAGGTTAGTTGGGTGCCGTAGTCGGACCCTCATGTTGTAGCACGTGGTTATGGGATTGATTTGGACGGAGTTGATTTATTTATTTTGACTTATGTTGGACTTGGACTATGAGCCGAGAGTCATGACTCGGACATATGACCAAATTCTATGACTCGATAAATATTTAAAAGTCAAATACTAAAAATAATACTCGTAATACTATTATTGAGAATATAATCGTTTATATACGTATATAGACGTGATAAGCGTATATATATATATATATATATATATATATATATATATATATATATATATATATATATATATATATATATATATATAATGCGTATATTAATAATAAAACGATCACGAGTAAACGTTATAATAATATAACGATAGTTATTATGCTACGCAAATAGTGTAATAAATGTCGGACTATTGTTATAAGTAATAACTATAAATAACGGCGAAAACTAATAAGTCGGGTAAATAATAATTAAAAACGTGATTTTTATAAATTTACAAACTTATCGAGTTATACGAGTTGTGGTTCTTTAAAGTCCAAGTGGGCTTTATATTGTGACTTTTGTGTTGTCATGGATATATGACGATTAATATAAACATTTTATATATCAAGTGACTTATTTAATCGACGGATTAGATCGAGTTATTTAACGATATAAAATGAGTATATTAATGGGTATCGTATCCCACGACGCCCATAGGTTGTGGTATATGTTTTAGGGTAATAAATTACTATGTATCTCGTGGAATTTGGCCGATTCAACGATATATATAGGGAATTTATTGGACTACGATATATACAAAATAGAATTCTTTGTGCTATGTGCTTTAGGTTGGGTATAATTTTGGAACGATATATTACGTAAATAAATATGGGAGATTACCAAATCGACGGATTTGATAAGCTTCGATAATTATTTAAATAATATGTTGGGCTAATATTAGACCTATAGTTGGTTTATTATTTCGTTTGTTGTGGCTTTTTGGTTTGAGTTGTGTCGACCCTTCACCCATATGGATACCAAACGTCGAATTTCAAATTAATATGAAGATAATTCGAGAAATGGATATTTTTAGAAAGTAAAATGGAATACGTTCGGGAATGGGAATGTTTGATTTTGAGGAAATGATTTCTGAACGAGTTTGATATTGTTAGGAAGTGCCGAGTCTGTAGTCGCCGTTACGTGAGTCGCTTGAGTTTGCTTACGTCTTTCTTCTATCGATTTCTTTTGAGGATTCCTGGACTTGAGGTGAGTCATAGCCCCACTTTTACTCTTGAACTTCGTTTTCAATACTTGGGGTGAGAAACGTGCAATTGTTTTATGTGGACTATTATCGCTTTTTGATTTCAAAACTTGGTATGCTTATAGAACTAGGTAGGATTAAGCGAGGCCTAGACATGAGCTAGGTAAGCTATTGATTTGGTTATTGAGCGAGGCCTAGACTTGAGCTAGGTAAGCTATTGATTTGGTTGTTGAGCGAGGCCTAGTCCCGAACTAGGTAAGCTATTGAATTGGTTATCGAGCAAGGCCTAGCCTAGAGCTAAGTAAGCTATACAACGAGGCCTAGACTAGATCTAGGTAAGTTGAACATGTCGTATCCTTACGAATGTTGGGTATGTCGTATCCTTACGCATACATATTGAGCGAGGCCTAGTCCCGAACTAGGTAAGCTATTGGATTGATTATAGAGCGAGGCCTAGACTTGAGCTAGGTAAGCTATTGATTGGATTGGTTTGAGCTATAGCGTGCACCTATAGGGTTGATTTGATTCGGTTGGATTATATTGGATGGATTATTTTGGTTGGATGATTGAGGCCTAGTCTAGCTAGCAAGCGTTTTGCGTATATGTCCACTATATTGAATTATGAATTTAAACCTATGATCTCACCAGCGAAAGCTGACTTTTAGCACGTTTTCTCAGGTAATTAAGTGATGCTCTATGGATGCTTGGGATTGGAGGCTTGGCAATGGCACCGGTTATGGATCTATTTTTCTAAAACTCTGATAAACTATTGTGGACCTATTCTCATTTCTTTTGGGCCTTACTTTGGATGATTGTTGGGATAAATGTAAACTTTAAAACCCGTTTTGGTTGCGTTTTTCCTATGTTTACTTTATCTCGTTCTTTCATGACTTTGAATGGATACCAATCCCCGTAGCACCCCGAAAGCTTGTTGAGTCTTCCGCTGTATCAAATTTTGGGGGTGTTACATAATCGGACTAGGACGTACCTCAAAGACGATGAGAATAATCGTTCGGAATACGGAAGATAGAGAATGTGTCAGAAGTCTGTGTGTGTGGAGAAGAAAATTTACAGTGGTGAAAATGAGGAAAAAGGGACTATTTATAGGCGGTAAAAAATGGGCGCGAAACGACACGTCACCCGTAGGGCAGACGTGTCTCCATCCAAACCGTATAACAGGAAGAGCGTACACGTGTCCCAATCCAAAGGACGTAGTAAAAAACGACGACGCACCTTAAAACGACACATTAATTACTTTTGGCACTTTGTACACGACTCTAGCAAACGACGAAGCTACGACTCGCGTTCCGGAAAATTACAAAAATAAACTAAGTATCACACCATTGGCATAACCAATACTATGATACTGGGGGGGACATGTTGGCGTATGTACCCTCCGGATTTAGGTCGTACAATTAAATACCTTCCGGATCTATGTTAAACAAGACATACACAAATGTATCTAAACGAGACAAACCAATATCCGAAGGGTTGAGAATGTCCGCATGACCTCAACCCTCCGGAGATCAGGACCGTTCGGATATACCAGTAAGTACATGAACCAAAGTACAAACAAGTACACCACGTATATGGTAATGGAGCATAAATTAGCAAACATTAAGGAACTAAGTACATACCAGCCTGGCACTCCATATTGGAGGCCTATAAATAGAGAGGAAATCTTCACTAAAAGGTTAACTAATTCTCTCACTCTCTAACCTTACTTATACTTTCTTTCTCTAAGAACATATACTTACTCTCACGCCAGAGGTTGGTCCTGGGATACATTCCCGGAGCGAGACTAACGGGCGTACCTGTTTTGCAGATATCCGAAGTAACTAACCCTCAACAGGGATCACCCCGAATCCGGAGGACCAATCCAGAGTCCGAATGATTCATCTCGCTTGTCTGAAGTAGAAGCAAACTTTTACTTCAACATTAGACAAGTTTGGTTTTAGATCGTCAGTTTTAATTTATATTTGAATTTTAAATGGTATTCAACTAAGGAGTAACTAAAATAATTTATGTTATGTAATAATACTGTGCTACTTAACTAAACATTTACTTGTTCCTATATAAATTTCACTATAAAAGAGATAGATAACCTTAGAGTATCGCTCTACATCTTTTATCGAAATTACTGTGGACGTATGGTCTGGACTGGACCCTACATGGGCCAGGCCCGACAGACAGCGGCCCACTCTACACCTAAACCCTAATACATGCCTTATAAATATAGGGCTGGGATTCCATTCACCACATCTTATAACAGGTTATCCTAAACCTAATAACTATTATATGCTCCGTGCATCACATACTAACTTGACCGTCGGAGGTGGATCCCGGGGCTACGGCCTCGGGTCCACTCCTAACGGGTTCTCTTTGTTGTACAGGTCTATTTAGGACTCGAGAAGATGACTAACGGCCCAAGGAGAGTCGTTGAATCAGTCCGCGCCAGATTATGCATCAACAAGTGGCGCCATCCGTGGGACATGACTACGACAAGTTTCGTGTTCTCACATCACCGGAAAGCAACCATCGAGTTCAAAGGCCGGTACTCTTTCTTTATTTTTCTGCTAGTACACGGTACAAGCAAAACCATTATACAAACCTGTGCATAGAATTTTTATTCTTGTTCGCATTCGATTGCAACATTTAAATGTACAGTTTAAAAAGAAAGTCAACATGTTGTTCGCATTCGATCGCATTCGATTGCAAACATTCTTGTTTGTTTTTTAAAAGAATTTTTATTCTGGTGCATATCTTGTTTGTTTAAAAAGAATGTTTATCCACAATATTTTCTAAAAATAAAAGATATCAATAATATTTTGTGCATATCTTTTAAATATTGAAAAGATTTTACATAAATCTTTTAAACATGGTAAACACGATTTTACCTAAGCCGCATTAAGTCCGCACGATCGGACCTACTTTATATTTTTAAATATTCATAAGATTTTATGTAAATCTTTTTATTTGGTAAACACGATTTTACGTATAATATTCTAAGTCCGCATGATCGAACCTATTTTATCTTTTTAAAGATTAAAAAGATTTTACATAAATCTTTTAAATTTGGTAAACACGATTTTACCTATAACGCAATATGTCCGCACGATCAAACCTACTTTTATCTTTTCACCGCGAATTTATTCGCGCACATCTTTTAGACGCGAACAACGCAGTCACGATAAATATACCCGCATTAGGCCGTGCGTAAGAGAAATCTTCGCAGATTGGCGCCATGAGCGCACTGTCACGTACAGTCACCACGATGCTAGTCAATCGCCATGAGCGCACTGGACGAAAGCCGTGGTCCTTTGTTGCGCACAGCGCGCACCTCTGTTGCGCACTGCGCACATCTTTGTCGCGCACAGCGCGCACTTCTGCCACAGAAGCACGTCTTCTGTCGCGATAGATTATGATTTCTATCTAACTCCATAACACAATTTACTTTATTGAATACATTTTTATTATGTTACAATATTGTTATACTTTGCCCACGAGGCGTGCATGCACCTATTAAGACCACACGATGGCAGACAGGAAAGAGTTAACCTACTAATTTACTCGTTGAGAAAGAGGGTTGCAAACCCATCAACATTGGATCACGTATCCGTGCGCACCCCACGACGGGCACGCACCCTTGCTAAGCGCCTTACTTACAAGACGTTGAAGTAAGTTTCCTTTGCGCACCCCACGACGGATGCGCAACTATTAAGTACACTGTACAAGCTTAGCAAATAACGAGCCAAGACACTTGGTCAAACTTAGCAAACAATGCAAGTATATTTCTTAAAGTCACGAACTTCACGAGCCAAGACACTTGGTCAAATAATAAAACTTAGCAAACAATGCAAGTATATTTTTTAAGTCACGCACTTAATTAAACAATTATATATGCTATGTGCTATATTTTTGCTACGCGCTAATTTGTTACTTCATTAGATTTTATATGTTGCGATTCGCGGCATATACTTTTAATATTTGCATTAAGTGTTTTCAGGATAACTCAGTTTAATACTCCTACAAGAGTAGCACCATCAAACTTGGGGGGCTACCAGGGTATATCCTACCACTGTTTCCGTACAAGTTACGCAGACATATTTGGAAGCAGATCGTACGTAAGAGGTATTGCAAGCCCGGTACAAAGACGGATTTAAATATTCGCACCATCTCGCCGCAGGGAAGACGTCATCTGTCGGTTGTAAAGACGAATGTAATACACAGCGCGCACAACGCGCATCTCTGTCGCGCACAGCGCGCACCTCTGTCATGCACAGCGTGCATCCTTGCCGCGCACAGCGCACACTTTTGTTGCGAACAACGCGCACTTCTGCTACAGAAGCACGTCTTCTGTCGCACTATGTTGTATCGCTACTGGAACAAAAGGTACACCCTTATCTAGGATACAACATAGGGATCCACCTATCCACCTTCACAATTGTGAGACAATCACAATCGCAATCCCAGTGCGCACTGTCGTATCTGGGCTGCGCAGTATGATCCAACCCATGCGCGCGCATGGGCCATGCCATCTTGGTTGATTGGGCCTACGCGGCCATGAACAGAACTTAAGTCTAGCATAACATAGCCATGCACTATGTCATACTAAACTTGGGGGGCTTGTGGACGTATGGTCCGGACTGGACCCTACATGGGCCAGGCCCGGCAGACAGCGGCCCACTCTACACCTAAACCTTAATACATGTCTTATAAATATAGGGCTGAGATTCCATTCACCACATCTTATAACAGGTTATCCTAAACCTAATAACTATTATATGCTCCGCGCATCACATACTAACTTGACCGTCGGAGGTGGATCCCGGGGCTACGGCCTCGGGTCCACTCCTAACGGGTTCTCTTTGTTGTACAGGTCTATTTAGGACTCGAGAAGACGACTAACGGCCCAAGGAGAGTCGTTGAATCAGTCCGCGCCAGATTATGCATCAACAATTACTTTTATATCTCTAGTGCATAATGAAGCTTTAACATGCTATATTATATAAGTTTTAAGTCGCCCACCACGTATATTGCCTAAATTTTAACACATCGTGACATCTATTGGTACCAAACTATCACATTCTTTTTCATTATGACCTTTTGATCGACTAATCTACAGGGTTTGAACCTATCAACATATAGACTCAAACCATGTAAAGTTTTTCTTTTAAAGAAGTTGGCGTGCCACTTAAAGTTGTTTGCACCTAGCAGAAATTGAACTTGATACCTCACACATTTTAGAGTGATAGTCACAAGCCCTTTTGCCATTAGTCCACCCTTAACTCCTTCTAGCTATATTCTCTTTACTAACATGTTGCTTAGCGCGGGTGGCCTACTAGTTTGGGAAGAAAGTGATTATCAATTTACCCTTATATAGTTAAGTAAACTTCAAATCTAACACATCCCAAAATTTACGAGATCTTTCTCTTATTAAAACGTACATTTAAAATGCAATACCCTCCAAACTACCTAAAAAATCATCTCTAATTCAAAAGCGAATTGTTTCCAATCTCGTTTATTTGTTCAACCTAAAATCAATGACATCCACCATTACGTCTTCATCCCGTCTATATCCCGTCTATGTGTTTCTACATAAAAAGTACAGGAAAAATCAATGACTCCTAAATGTCAATTCGAAAATCAGAAAATGCATGTTGACGGTTACTCAGTGTTGCATGCACAATCATATATATTTTCTAAATGAAAACTATTAAACGCCACAAAATGTATGTACGGATATCATCTAGTACACTAAAATGACAAATAAGAGGAGAGTCATTCGATAGTTTGACTCATTATTCCAAAGTTTTGAGGTATAGACTGATCCGGTATTTTTCCGATAGAAATTCGCCAAGTCTAAAACACACTAGATGAACGACGTAGTTTTTCCAATTGTTTCTTATATATTCCAAGACAATAGGTCCCTAAATACTATGTATATACACACTAATAAAATTGGTAACGGCTGCGTATTTTATCTAAGAACTTTGGACCGATCTACAAAACCATCAGGATCGTTAACACGAATTTTACATTCATTTATCGATTCTTATAGTCATATATAATCGGTATTATCAAGTTGATTTCTATGACCACCTTATGATTTTTCTTCAGTCTGAAGAGTTTAAGCCACTAATGCGACTAGTGCATTAAGAATTTCAATCAACAGGCCAAGTTTCTTGTATTTTAGATAACATATTTGCCCTTGTTGCCTTTTTAATGGCAAATATTTGCCTTTAAAAAAGGTTACAATTAAGCATATGAAACCTTTTCAATTGTGTACATCACAGGCAAAATGCAATTCTGATATCCATTTGGCAAGTCAAATTTGACCCCACAAAAAGAAAATGAAGAAAGAAAGGAACAATGAGTGTTCCTTACTTTGGCATCCCTAATACTGATTATCTACTCCATCATTTGCCTTGTTATATCTTCCATTATCATTCTTCATGCATGCATATATATCACATCGTCTTAATTGTTCATATCAATTCAATTCTTAGGTGTTCCTTCTCATAAATCTAACAAACGCTTGGTTCGTTCGTTGATCATGTCTTATCAACTTGTTAGCAATTTCATGCAATGGCTTTTAGAGGTAACTTTTTACTATATGCATATATATGATCACATGAAATTCGTTTACATGTGAGAGTCTGTGTTAAAAGGAACATGAGCGAGCGAGTCCTTTAACCTGATTTTAACCAAATTAAAACTGGTACAATAAAACTGATCATCATCGGCAACTTTATGTAATGAAATTAATATAAAAGGCATAAATAAGGTGCAACAACAATTGGTTGCTATTAATTAAGCACTTAACTTCTTCTTGGCCCATGTCGACAGTTGAATGCTATTAACTAGTTAAGAAAATAGCTAGGCATGGTTAGCGTTTTATCTATATATATATATATATATATATATATATATATATATATATATATATATATATATATATATATATATATATATATATATATATATATATAGGGTAAGGTTCTAGAGAAAAGTCCACTTTGGTAGAAAAGTGAGAAAAAAAGTTATTAGGGGTTAATTTGAAATATCTCAAACTTCAGGGGTCTGTCTTGAAACATGCCCCCACCACCCACCCACCCCCGCCGAAAAAAAATTTTTTTTTTTCCCGCCAAAAAAAAATTTTTTTTGGGGCAAAAAAATTTTTTTTTTTTTTTTTTTTGGGCCAAAAATTTTAGTGCATCTGGGTTATAAAAATTGGTGCATCATAGTTATAACTGAGATGCACCAATTTTTATACTGAGATGCACTAAAAAAAAAAAAAAGTGCATCTGGGTTATAAAAATTGGTGCATCATAGTTATAACTGAGATGCACCAATTTTTATAACTGAGATGCACTAAAAAAAAAAGGTGCATCTGGGTTATAAAATTTTGGCGGGAAAATTTTTGGCCCAAAAAAAAAAAAAATTTTTTTTTGGCCCCAAAAAAAAATTTTTTTTGGCGGGAAAAAAAATTTTTTTTTTCGGCGGGGGGGGGGGGGGGGGGGGGGGGGGGTAGGTGGGTGGGGGGGGTAGGGTGCAAATTTGCAAAAAACTCCTTAAAGAATGAAGGAAAATACAATTAGGTCCCTGTAGTTTGGTGTGAAAAAAAGGAAGGGTTGATTTGTACACTTTTCTCACTTTTCTACCAAAGTGGACTTTTTTCATGAACCCACCTCTATATATATATATATATATATATATATATATATATATATATATATATATATATATATAAATGTAGAGTTATACCAACACCATGGGAGAAAAGAAACATATATTTATATGTTTATGTTAGATGGTTTAATTTACTCATGTTTGTTCGTTTAAGTTAATACGAGCATTTATACGTACAAACACAGACGAAACTTGAACATTTTTTTTGGGGGGCCGAATTTATTTTGGAAGACCGAAACGGAAATTTTTTTGTAACCTCAACAAAATTACCCTTAAAACCTATAATATTTACACTAGGTGCCGCAAATTTTGAGGGGGCCGGGACCTTCCCCTGCCCCTACATAGTTCCGTCCTTGCGTACAAATTTTATATCCATGCCCGTTCATTATAAAATAAGCTTGTTTGGTTTTATTGATTCATTAATACGCTAAAGTATTACTTAACAAGGCTAATATGTGCCAACTCGGTATATGTTTAACTATATATGGATCGGAAGGTTTAACTAATTAATATCATATTTTTCTATTTTTTTTTTTCATTCTATTTAATCAATGAAATTTTAAAATTTAATTAATGTTCATTGAATATATTATTTGATTAAAAAAAGAGTAAACTACATTTTTGGTCCTTGTGGTTGTATCAAAATCTCACTTTTGGTCCAAAATTCAAAAAACGTTCAAAAACAGTCCAAAAGTCCACGTGGACTTTACTTTTGGTCCAAAATTCGCACCTAGTTAGTTTAGTCGTTGCACCGTTAGTCCTTTAACCAAACGCTCGTTAAGTCAGTTGCACCGTTAGTCCTTGTTCGTTAAGTCAGTTTACACCGTTAGTCCTTGTGGTTAAAAAATTGAAAAAATTCGAAAAAAAAAAATTTTCCAAAAAAAAAAATAATTTGAAAAATTAGAAAAAAATTCTAAAAAAAAAATTTTTACGAAATTTTTTTTTTCCAAAAAAAAAAATTTTACGAAATTTTTTTTTTCCAAAAAAAAAAATTTGAAAAAAAAATTTCTAATAAAAATTTTTCTTAAAAAATTCGAAAAAATTAAAATAAAAAAAAAAAAATTGACGAAATTTTTTTTCCAAAATTCGAAAAAAAATCCAAAAAAAAAAATTCGAAAAAAAAAAATTTCTAATAAAAAATTTTCTTTTAAAAATTTTGACGAAAACTTTTTAAGAAATTTTTAATAAAAAATTTTGACGAAAACTTTTTAAGAAATTTCTAATAAAAAATTTTCTTTTAAAAAAAAAATTTCTAATAAAAAATTTTCTTTTAAAAATTAAAAAGGGGTTTGTATATATACATTTTAATTTTTTACATATACATATTAGAAAATTTTTTAGAAATTTTTAAGAAATTTTTTTACGTATATATACATTTTAATTTTAGTGTCAAACCGGGACAATCGTCAAAAAAAAATTTAGAATATGTATGTCAAAAAAAAAATTTAGAAATTTTTTCGAATTTTTTAAGAAAATTTTTTATTAGAAACTTGTTTTTCAATAAAATTTTCGAAAAAAAATTTTCTTAAAAAATTCAAAAAATTTTATAAATTTTTTTTTTACGAACTTTTTTTTTCCAAAAAAAAAATTCTAATAAAATTTTTTCTTAAAAAATTCGAAAAATTTTATAAAAAAAAAAAAAATTTTGACGAAATTTTTAGGAAAATTTTTTATATATATACATACACATTTTAATTTTTAGAATTTTTTTTTTTTGGAAATTTTTAGAAATTTTTTATATATATTAGAATTTTTTTTTAATATATTAGAAATTTTTTTAGAAATTTTTAAAAGAAAATTTTTTATTAGAAATTTTTTTTTTTCGAATTTTTTTTTTTGGATTTTTTTTCGAATTTTGGAAAAAAAATTTCCTCAATTTTTTTTTTTATTTTAATTTTTTCGAATTTTTTAAGAAAAATTTTTATTAGAAATTTTTTTTCAAATTTTTTTTTTGGAAAAAAAAAATTTCATAAAAATCTTTTTTTAGAATTTTTTTCTAATTTTTCAAATTATTTTTTTTTTGGAAAATTTTTTTTTTTCGAATTTTTTCAATTTTTTAACCACAAGGACTAACGGTGTAAACTGACTTAACGAACAAGGACTAACGGTGCAACTGACTTAACGAGCGTTTGGTTAAAGGACTAACGGTGCAACGACTAAACTAACTAGGTGCGAATTTTGGACCAAAAGTGAAGTCCACGTGGACTTTTGGACTGTTTTTGAACGTTTTTTGAATTTTGGACCAAAAGTGAGATTTTGATACAACCACAAGGACCAAAAATGTAGTTTACTCTTAAAAAAATTATGCTCATTAATTGCACTTAAAGATGTGATTAGCGGGCACATATTAGCAAAAACCTAACAAAATTAATCAAAACATTTAAATTCATAATGTGTTACCTTATTAATGTTTATCAAATGTTTTATATTGTTCCCCTTTAGCATCGGTCCAAAACTGAATTGAACCGACAAAAATCGAACCGAAATTGAAAAGCATTAGTATATAGAACCGAAACCGAACCAAATATGATCGGTTTGGTTCGGTTTATATGGTTTAGGTGTGTTTTTCTCGGTTATGGGTCAAATCGAACCGAACCAAAACCGAAAACTTTTAGTATATAGAACCGATTCGGTTCGGCTCGGTTTTCCGGTTCGTTTCGATTTTCGGTCCAACATACTGAGCCGTAGTTCCCAATAACGTAAATAACCGAACATGATTTGTCTTTGTGTTACGTAATATCGCTAACCTGACATAAATTATTGTCCGCCGTTTATTACATTACATAAATACAATTTTCATCAAATGGTTCACAAACACTTTGGTTCATTTTACCCTAGATAAACACATGCAATTAATGCCAAAGGGCTTGTAGTCGAATGATACCCTGTATTTATAAGAATTCTTTCGAATCCAGTGGTTGTTGATTTAAGTCCTATCTCGAATAAAATAGTTAGTATGTATGTATGTGTGTGTGTGTATATATATATATATATATATATATATATATATATATATATATATATATATATATATATATATATATATATATATATATAAGAAAAGGGCAAAAGGGGAAAAGGAGATAGAATGACTTGAGTTTGTCGGGTAAGAATGAAAGGCAATATATGGTCCAAACCATGCCTTCATGCAATCTTGAGAAACAAAAGGAAATGGCAGAACTAAGAAGATTTTCTGCTATTTTTTCTCACTTTCTAAATTCTATTAAAAAAAAAAAAAAAAAAAAAAAAAAAAAAAAAAAAAGCTTACTTGCAAACACACCCTTTTTACAAATACGATTACATTGTAAATTCCTTGTTTGCAGTTGATAATGCTCACCACATCTTCTTCCTTGAAGAGACTCAGTTCTCTGGTATGTCCTCATTTCATTTTTATTCATGAATAAATAATACTACTGTAGTACATTTCTTGAATATGAAGTCAAAACTTTTGATTTTGTAAATGGGAAAAGGACATACATTTCTTTTTATGCAATCAATCTCAATATACTTGTTACTAATTGTTTTCTATGTAGCATTGCTTTGTGTGTTTTTATCTTTAACTGCACTTGTCTTTTTGCTGTGTTCTTGATCTAGCTACCTTGTCTCATATGAAGATGCATTTTTTTTTCCTACCAAAGGGCTTGTATCCCAATGGTAGCCCTTGTTGTGTGAGAAGTTCACCAACCAAATGGTTGTGGGTTCAAGTCCTGTTTCGGATTTTTAACCCCACTCAATACAGACTATTCTTGTAAGATAAGAGCATTTATAAGTAGGCGAATTGCAATATGTAGTAACACATTTTGACTTATTTTAAATATGGTTGGCGAAATTTGGTCTTCGGTTCCAAAACCATTAATGTTTATAAAACCGCTATGCTCGAGGACGTGTCACAAGTTCTTATTATCAAAATTACCATAACAATATCCTTATCTGAAAAATAAGTTGCTATGTAGACATGTAGTTGCATTTTCTGATTCTTTATTTACTAGAAGTTTGTCAATCTGAATGGGCAGTCTTCAGTTTATGTTTGTTGATTCTCGCTTTGATGGTATTATGATTGTCTTTAGAGTTATAGTTTTGATGACTTTGCACTTTTCTTAGTGAATTGTGTTCTTGTGCTTGTCACTCTTATATAAAATGTATCAATGTATCATACATTTTTGCTGCTTTGAATGATTAGTCATGATTCGTGAGTCAATTGTAGTTTTGGTGAACATGCAATTTTATTGTTGGATAGTGTTGTTGAGCTTATCTGATTTGCAGAGACGGTTGTTAGGTGTTTTGGGTGATAGAGGAGACAGGAAGAATGGTCTATCAGTGATGGCAAGTAATAAAGATGATAATAACACAGCCAATGACGATGATCAACCATTTACTCCTTGGGCTGTCTCTGTTGCCAGGTCATTCTCTAATCATTTTTATATTTGCTTATGTTTTTCTATCGAAGTTCTTTAATAAATAAACTCATTTTGTAATTTACATAGAGTTTAGTATCAGCCATTTGGCTAACTCTTTTAACACTGCATCAAAATTTTCTTTGTAAATAAATCACCGTTCTTGCAGAAAATATGCAGAGAATTACCATATAAACAGAAATGTGAATGATAAATAAAATTCATGTTCCATATTTCTGTCCTTAAATTTATAAAAAGCTTGAGTTTGCATTCTGGAGCATAAAGCTTATCCATAGATTATAGAACACTAAAAGTATAGTCCTCAAATTTGCTACTGGTTTGCAGATTACCACATTAGAAATCAGAAATTGGATGTATCATTTTTCTTGAACAGAATCAGTAACAAAATCCATGTAATTTTTGTTTCAGTGGGCACACTTTGTTGCGCAGCCCAAAACATAACAAAGGGCTTGCTTTCACTGAAAAAGAAAGAGATGCTCACTATTTGCGAGGGCTTTTGCCTCCTGCAGTATTTACTCAAGAACTTCAAGTAAGTTTATATAAGTCAAATTCATTTTTCTTTGACTATTTTACTTTGACTTTGGAGGCTGTAATACTAACCTATTCCATTAGAACTCCATAGTTATGCATATCCAGAGGATCTTAGGATGTGCGTTTTTTAAGTGATAATATGATTGGTTTGACTTTAAACTGCAAATCGTGTTTCTAGTATATTGCAACATGATTGCATAAGTTTAAATCAGTTTAATGCTAATGCTAACAGTAACCAATTAGTGGTGGCCTAGGGGAAAAAGGCTTGTGACTATCATTGCTAGATTGTGAGAGGTCTCAAGTTCAATTCCTGCTAGGTGGCCACATTGGAAACCATGGTCATGCCAAAATATAATGTCGGAAACCATGGTTACGCAATAAAAAAGTGCAACATGACTATTTTCAACGGCCGAGTGAAATTACATTCACATATCTAAACGTATCTTCAAGGATTGGGGTACTGCCTATTCTGTTGACTCTGGCATTCTTGATCTTGATAATTAGGAAAAAAGAACTTTGCATCTACTCCGACAATACCAAGTTCCGTTGCACAAATACATAGCGATGATGGATCTTCAGGTAATCCATATATATATCTCAAATTTTTGTAACATATTGGTTTTTGTATCGATTTAGGATATGATTTTATCAACAAATTGTTGTGAATTTTTTAACAGGAGACCAATGAAAAGCTATTTTACAAGCTTCTCATTGACAACGTCGAGGAACTACTACCAATAGTTTACACGCCAACGGTTGGTGAAGCTTGTCAGAAATATGGCAGCATTTATCGCCGTCCACAGGGACTTTACATCAGCTTAAAAGACAAGTATGTTTAGCTCTTCAAACTTCAAATACAAACTTATTGCTTTATAATTTATTGTTCTAGTTTTGCTAATTGACAATTTTATATACCGTATCAGGGGAAAGATTCTTGAGGTGCTGAAAAACTGGCCCGAGAAGAATATCCAAGTTATAGTTGTAACTGATGGTGAGCGAATATTGGGGCTAGGTGACCTTGGCTGCCAGGTAAAATCTGCATAGCAAACATTGCATTATATTGTCTTAGCAGTCAACCTTTGGGTGCTTTTTAAAACTTGCATTTCAGGTGGCTAACTTTTGTTGTGATTTTTGTTTGTCTTGTTGCTTTAACAATTTTTCATTGATTAAAATATAACAGGGGATGGGGATTCCCGTTGGAAAACTTTCTCTGTATACAGCACTCGGAGGTGTTCGCCCCTCAGCTGTAAGTAACTTCGAACCATTCTCTTGATTACACTGTGCTCAATATAGTTGTTTGTGCTGAGTTAATTTCAAACTGTAATGACCAAAATCATGACCATACAAAGTTTTTGCTATTTTTGAATGGATTACTGGGACTTCATAATCACAATCTTTACTAGCAAAAGATTAAAATAGCTAATCTTGTGGATTCTGTTTTCATTACAGTGCTTGCCTGTAACTATCGATGTAGGCACAAAAAATGAGACGCTGTTGAATGATGAGTTCTACATTGGTCTCAAACAGAAAAGAGCAACCGGCGAGGTCTCATCTCATTAACATCATTTAGTTCTTATTTCCTTTTTAAAGATCTATTCAGGCAACACTGGTATATAGTGGGCAACCAAGTTATGGTTGTTGGTTGTTAAGTACTTTTGATGATTACTTTACTTTTTTTTTTTTTTTTTTTTCCTTTCTCAAATTTAGGAATACAAAGAATTGTTAGAAGAGTTCATGACTGCAGTCAAGAAGAACTATGGAGAGAAAGTCCTCATTCAGGTCTGTTACCGTGTTTATTGAACTTTTTGGGTTTATTTGTCTAAGCTTGATTCTGTTATCTGTGTCCAGTTTGAAGATTTTGCCAACCACAATGCATTTGATTTGCTGACCAAATACCGAACAAGTCATCTTGTTTTTAATGATGATATTCAGGTAAGTCCTTTTGACTAGAGGTCGAAGTATGGATGGGTTGTATAATGGGTCAAAACTGTCAATCTTAATCTGGTAGGACTTGAAATGGGCTAGGCTGGGGTGACAGGAACATATTTATCCAAAATTTTTCATTTTTGTTTGATTTTAAGTGTGTAATAATATGATTAAACAAACTTTATTATTTAAAAGATAATATACTTTTTTAATACGATGATTTAAGTGGTTATATATTAAAATATGCTACTGGGGTAACTTTTTTTTATAAAGTTTTCACCCAATTGAGAAAAAAATATACACAAATCTAGCCATTCAGAAGTGAAAGGAGTCAGGGTTCAGCTTTTTAGTGTGTATTTCACGTATTTCCTTCTCTTTCAAATGCGTTCAGGGTACAGCATGTGTTGTTTTGGGAGGTTTAATTTCGGCTTTGAAATTAATTGGAGGAACTCTATCCGATCATACATTCTTATTTCTAGGCGCTGGAGAGGTCAGCATAATAATACATTCCTAAACCATTTCTGACATCTATATTCGGATATTTATAGCTTGACTTCTGAGTCATCATCTTTGTTATTTTTGTTGTAAAGGCTGGTACTGGTATAGCGGAGCTTATTTCTCGTGAGATATTGAAAAAGGTAATAGCCCTGTGATTACTGATCTTACTAAAGTACACACTTTCACTACATTTATAATTTGGTTACCTGGTTTTATAAATCTTTACTATAACCATGTTGATACATGTTAATGAGAGCTAAATGATGATAATCAAACCAAAAACATAAGAAAACCAAGGGATATGACTTGGATAAAGTTTCAACCACCAAGCCTAACAATCTAACTGAATCAATGATAAAGTGCTTAAGCACCACCAAAACTAATCAAATGGACGAAGGTTGGGAACTTTTAGTGATAAAACTGAGCACCAAACTAACAATAATTAATAATTGACTTCAAGCGTGTATAAACACGCAAACTAGCTTACAATGTGTAGTACAACTTAGGAGTCATTATATACAGACCGGAAAATCAAACTACCATATAGTTTTTGAAAGATCAAAATACTAAGGAAAGATAAAAAGTTGGAAAATGATAAAAAGCCTCAAGTGAACACATTTTGATAAAGGTTCAACTTAATGTGTGGCTTGGTACAAGCTTTAATGCTCTTCATGAGCTTCCTGTGGCACTTCATATGCGTTGTTTTAGATCCATGGCAACCAAAACGTACAAGGAAACTCCAAATCTTACCTGCAGTAAGCATGTATCATTTTGTTTCACCAAATTTGTATATAAAAGCCCTTGATGCTCCCAGGTCACATTCTCTTTCTCAAAATTGAATAAAAGTGTGAAATGCTTCAGATTTACATGCAACCCTTTCTATTCCAAATTCGATTTATATATATAAATAATAGGGAGTCAGCTACGTTAACAAAATAGTGTAATTTACCAAAAAAAAAAAAAAAAAAAAATGTTTTCAGAGGTTTCATGCTTCCAAAATTTACTTTAGGTCACTTGCGAACCATTGCCATTTCCTGCTAAGATATTATATCTCCTATTATATGTTTGACGTGATGGAGATAGAATTTAAGACCTGAGTAGATAATCTTGGACTTTTGATTACGAACTTTAACGTCTAGTGACTAAATTTGAAGCGAAGTGAAAGTGTGTTGTTATTGGTTGCAATTTCCCTTTGTTTTGAAATGCTTAACTTAGCAACTAGATTGTTAGAGATTTTTATAATGCAGATCTTAATCTGTAAAAAATGCTATTCGCAGACAAAATTGACAGTAGAAGAGTCTCGGCAGAAAATCTGGCTAGTTGACTCAAAGGTACTTGAAGCAGTGAGATAACTTCACTATTTCCATCTATTACATCTTACACAATGAACTTTAAGCGCGTGTTTCCTTGATGCAGGGTTTAGTTGTGAGCTCGCGTAAGGATTCCCTTCAACAGCATAAGAAACCATGGGCTCATGATCATGAACCTGTTAGCGGACTCTTGGAAGCCGTTAAGGTGTGGTTATTTTTTCATATAAGTTTAAGAGCTTTTCTTTTCCTTTTAAGTCAAGAAACCAGACTCTTGAAATGTTTACTTTATGTATGTTACCACAGGCAATCAAGCCAACAATATTGATAGGAACATCAGGAGTTGGGAAACAATTCACAAAAGAAGTTATTGAGACCATGGCATCTGTTAATGCGGTTAGTTCTCTCTTGCTATCTCACGTTGACACATAAGAAATTTTTCGTTTGTAGAGGGGGCAAATTTTTACCCGTTCACTTATAAAGGGTCAAAAAAGTCAATCACATGTGACAACTAAATATATATTACGGAGTAGTAAAAAAGTAATGAAAACTAGTCTTTTATGTCATTATGTCAACCAAATCATTTTGACCGGTACGAAAAGTTACCAGTTTTAACACGTATCCCAACCGGCCCAAAGCAGCAGCACCTAATAGTATAGTTTACTAATTCTAATGGTGGTTTCTTGTGCTGGTCGGCGGTGATGGAGAAAGAACTGAAATAACACTGACTAAATAAAAAAGATGCAAAAAATCACAAGTGATTTTTATATAATGGACTTTATAAATAATATTGCAATCTGCATTGAAGTTATTGAAATTTCAAAAGTATTGCATTGTAATACATATACTTGTAGATGATTTTTAAGTGTGTAAAGAGGGGTATATGGGTGATTTACCTTTTTCTTTACATTAAAGTTTTTAGAGATTGTGCCAAGTGTATTATATATCGGTGTACATATCTAATATGGTCGTATGGCATTTAGAAACCTCTGATTATGGCTCTCTCTAATCCAACATCCCAATCTGAATGTACCGCTGAAGAAGCTTATACATGGAGCCAAGTAAGTTACCCATTCTTTATTTTGTAAAAATATCGTTTTATGTGGCCACAAACCACCATTAAATGAAAATACTTGCAGAAAAATACTTTACACACACCTTTCTTTATTAGTTAAACGTCTCTAGATAGCCTTTAATTATTATAAAGTAAACACATGATTCAAAAATGATCCTATAACTACTTGATGAGTTCAGAATACTTGCAGGGTCGTGCAATCTTTGCTAGTGGAAGCCCATTTGATCCTGTCATATACGAAGGCAAAGAGTTTGTGACTGGACAGGTTTAACTTTTAAGCGAGATGTTGGTTACTATTATTTCACATTTTTTTACATGCAATCATCAAATTTGTTATGATACTCTTTCTTTATCCTTCTAAATGTAGGCAAACAATGCTTATATTTTTCCTGGATTTGGTTTGGGATTGATCATGTGTGGTGCAATTCGCGTGCACGATGAGTTCCTTTTGGCAGCAGGTAAGTGGAAACAAACCACTGCACGTTACCATTTATACGTAACTGAGTTCCACATGATGACATTTCTACAGTTAAATGTTACCCATAGAATAAAAGCCTGTACTAGGTAGAATAATACGGGGGAGTCAAAATTATATGTAGAATAATACCTACTTTACATCTTTCATACGGGCCGGGGGAGTCGGAATCCATTTTTATTTTTCAAAACATGGAAAGGGCAAATTATACTTCACCAGAATGTATTCAACTTTACTAAAAATTCCTTTTGTATTTAGTCTAACTTTAAAATTTTCTATGTCGTATGTAGTCAACTTTTCTTTTGTCTTTCCGTGTCTAATTTGGTAAAGTTTGATACATATTGGTACATTTATAAAGGGATCAAATATACACAATATGACGAAAATAAAGTTTAGTACATACAAATAGGAAATTCTAAAAACTGACTACATATTATAGGAACTTTGCTACAGTTAGATACATTATAGTGCAAGTTGCCCTTATGAAATTATGCCCACATAACGAGAACATACAATTAACTGGATCGATACCTAACTCATATTGTGAGGCACTTCAGTTTCACAAGAATGTATTGTTTCTTTATCTTATATCCGCTTCTATGAGTTTCACCTCGATGTGAAAATAGGCAATGAGTATTCCAAACTTTCAGCTCCTTTATGAAAAAAAAGGTTGATCTTTTTACTTATTACAAACATTAAAAGGGATATAGGTTGGGAGTACTAAAAATCTAAATGTCAGCCCTTTCCATTTTGACTCATTGTTGGTATGTATGTGCTTATGAAATCAAACAGCGGAAGCTTTGGCATCTCAAGTGACCGAAGAAGACTATGCCAAGGGTATTATTTATCCTAGTTTCAAGAATGTCAGAAAGATTTCAGCGACAATTGCTGCCAAGGTAGCTTCAATGGCATACGAATACGGTAAGTATATTCTAGCTATGAAATTTATAAGTAATTTACCATTAAGTAAATCTCATTGCTTAAATTGTGTTTTTAGGTTTGGCATCTCATCTCCCTCGTCCTGGCAATCTTGTTAAATTTGCAGAGAATTGCATGTATTCTCCAACTTACCGCAACTATCGCTAACTCTTAGTTTGTAGATTTAATTGGATTGATTAATTCTTATGGTTGTTTTATTAGTAGTAAAATTTGGAAGGGATATATGTTGTGTGTTTCAAGTATTGTACAATGTGTTACTTTTATGATGTTACAAGTCTTCTATTGATAGGTTTTACTTTGTTTTTTTCAAACAAACCATCATTATATCTAGTTAGAGCGTCCCATATGGTGGCACCATATGGCACCTTGGGCACATATGGCGTGGCAGCACCACACCCCGACCGGCGCCATGAGGCATTGTGCCATGGTGATGGTGCCGCTATTCATATTTCTTCTCCCGGTGTGTTTGAGTTTATACTTGTGTAATTGTGTTGTGCAAACGTTTGTGTCAAGTTTGACACCAATAACATGATTTATAACACGTTATTGCATCTTGCGCTCTTTTACAAAGATATTATATATCGAGTTTCATATTCTGGAAAATGTGAGTTAGTTTCTAATGTAATATATATATATATATATATATATATATATATATATATATATATATATATATATATATATATATATATATATATATATATATATATATATATATATATTCTTTTCCTTGTACAATAAAAGAAAATGTTGACAATCTCATAATTAGTGTCTCTATTATTTGACCTATTTGTTATTGAATGCTTGCAAAAAATTAAAAATAAATAAAAATAAATAAATAAAAGATTAATCTACACAATATGAAGCTTGAGGGAAAAGCTAATAAGACCTTTAAAAGTGGCATGTTTAATTTCTTAAAACTCGCAAAACTTAGATATATAAAGGTTATAGGTATAGATAAGAAAAAGTAAAGTTACGATAAGTGACGTTATTCATGCTATATTGTTGCATATAGCACGCCATGCTTACGTAAGATACATATTGAAGGGTTGAGGTGGCTATCCGGTTTGGTTTCCCATGTTCGGTAAGGACCTTTCGGTGTGACCAAGAAGTAGAATATCTTGCAACTGCTCAAGCCAGCAAATAAGTAGTATGGTTGAAGATGTTGTTGAAAGAGCTCGGGCACGAACAAGAGAAAATTACTCTATTTTGTGACAACAATAATTCCTTGTATCTTGCAAGGAATCCAACATTTCATTCAAAGGCAAAGCATATATGAGTTCAGTATCACTTCGTTCGTGAGAAAGTGAAAGAATGAACTGTGGATATGCAGAAAATTCATAGTGATGATAACATGACAGATTATGTGAAGTAAGCAACTTGTTGTGTGAAGATTGATCAAGCATCGATCTAATCTTCAAGCGGGAAATTATTAAAATATATCAAAATATATTGTATGAGTGAGAATCTTACACCACTTGGATTGCAACTTGTATGGTGCCATTGTCATGCATGATGTCACAAGGCAAGCAAGAGTGCATATAGAAGGCAATGAAACTTGCCTCATTCATCATCCCATCATATCTCATTCTAAACAGATACAAAAGCTCTCCTAGTACTTGTGAGGATATTAGAGAGTTTGTGAATATTTCCTAATTACAAGAGATAAAAATGTGTTTATCCTTGTAATTAGAGAGAAGTGTAACTCCTAATTTTCTACACATTGAAACATATCTTTTTTTACCCATGGTTGTTACCCTATTAGGGTTTTTTACGTTAAATTTGTGTGTCATCTTTTATTGTATTTCATCAACGTTTTGAAAACCGGGTTCGAAATCGACCCGGTCGAGTCACCGGGCACCAGGTTAACGGGTTCGACCGCCGGGTCAACCCGGTTTTCAGTTTACTAATTTTTTATTTTTTCGACCAGATCAACCGGTTCGACCGCCGGGTCAACCGGTTCGACCGCTGGGTCAACCCAGGTTTTATTAAAAATTTTTGAAAAAAACGAAACCCGTCCGGGTTTCGAGAACCGGGTTGACCCGGGTCACTCAAAACCTGGCGGGTCTAACCGGTTAACCCGATTTTAGAAACCCGGGTTTTTTTTACCCCTTTTTTGGCTGGAACCGGTCGAACTGGTTAACCCGACCGAAAACACTGTATTTCATATATAAGTTACGATTTTGCTTCAATTCAATGTCACTTTTCTTTTCTCAACAATTCTATGTTGATTAAACCAATGTTATACTGCAACTTTTGACCAACAAATGAAATTTAAAAAACTTGTAACGTGCATTCATAAATTAATAACATAAAGTTTACCTATAATTATAATCATGGTTAATTAACACATTAACAGAGCTAGGAATTTGCTCATAGATGTAGTTACATTTCATTTAATTATTAAAGTCACTTCCCAATGTTTTAGTGAATCATCAAAATCCAGGTAAAAAAAGAAAAATAAATCGTTTTACTCTACAATAAAAACTATTATTTATTTTAAATTCTTACAGGTTCTCTTTTAGTTTCACTTGATTGAAAACATAAAACGTAGAACCCAAGTTGTATTCTTACAAACTTTTAGGGTGCGTTTAGTTGGGGGAAAACACCATTGTTTTCCACAAAATGTTTTGTGGAAAACAAGAAAAATAGATAACGCGTTCAAATAAGCGTTTTTCAATAAAATATTTTGCAAAACACAAAATCCCTTATTTCCTAACTTAACAAGGAAAATTACAAAACAAATTTATGTTGTTTTCCTTGTTTTCCTTTACTAGACGAGTACCCGTGCATAGCAACGAATTTTCTAGCGGCAAATAGTTATAGGTGTGATATTATGGTTAAGTATTTTATGTAACGTTTATACCTAAAACATAAAACAATCGAAATGATGTGTGGAAAGTTCTCTTTTAGCTGATCGAGAAGATGAAACTGATGGTTGTTCCACAGAATCAGAAGGGGGTGTAGCATTATAAGTTGTTGCAATGGGTATTGATGAAGCACGTGTTACCACATCCTGGAAGACATGGTCAACAACATTTTTTTACCAATGAGATTAGTGAGTAGTGCAGGTAGTATTTGACTTATGGCATTTCTCAAAAAATTCTGCATATATGATTTAGAATCAGGCTTTCTTTTAGACAATATCGCCTTTAAAAAAATGGCATGTTATTAAACGATTTGGGTGCATCAAACCATTTAAGTTTGAATGAATCCAGAAACTAAGGTGCTAATCTCAAAAGAACCTACCAAATCGTCCTGATTAACTTGGTCGAACAACGTTCACAATAAAAGTGCACCTTCGTCACAAGCAGCCAGGTTCTTAATATCTGAACCAGAAATAAAAAGTGGATAAGAAAGAAACATATGATACACATCTAAAGAAAAGATACAACGAAGAGTACAATCGTATATGATAAGCATGACAAAATATGATTCAAGATAGCCATATATGTTTACTGCCAATGATAAATGTCAAGAGTTCAGATGCTAATGAATCCTGAAACATGTTATGGGCACACAATTAACTGATTTTAGAGGTTTTAACTCGTTCTAGTTTCCCACATACTATGCCTGCAATGAAAAGAAAAAAGAAACACAATTGAAAAAACAAATAATTAATCAGTCTCAGCATTAAACAAACACAATTGAAAAAACAAAACACACAAGAGTGGAGTAAAGGAAATGGCGAATCTGGAACCTGTGAATCGGAATTTCAATACCACCGAATACTTGATCGTAACTGCACCATAAGAATTGACATAAACGATATTAAAATGTTGATATCACATTCAAAATCAAATAAAAAAGTGGCATAAAGCTGACAAACATGCACCAAACAATTCATAATTGAGTTGATACATTCACAAGAATTTGAGAATCACACGGAAAAGATGAAAAAATAAAATCTTATCTATGATTAAAATCCTGAAGAATCGAAGCTAAAAATATGTGGCGATTTTATGATGCTGATGAAGGGTTTGTTTTTAATGATATTGTGTCATATACTCTTATGTTTGTATGAATAAACTTTGAAAGCTTTCCAAAAAGTCTGGTACAAACACTTGATAAGGATGGGCCGTATATCTTGAGGCTGACCCGAATTTTACGAAGCTTACATGAGAAGTTTTGTTACAAAGTCTTATTTCCTTAATTAGTTGTAAAATTCAAATTAATATTCACAAATAGTTTATATCAACAACCAATATTCACAAATTTGCGCTTGAATTTTAACACAACAAATAGACCAACAGTTTAATGAATTAGTGAACAATGAATGTGAAAATGATGTATCCTTAAGATAAATAGACGAGTACCCGTGCATAGCAACGGGATTTTATAGCGACAGCTAGTTTATTGATAAAAAAAGTTTATAGGTTATAAATGAAAAATAATAAAAGTTTGAAGATTTGGGAATTAAACATAATGTTTTGAAACCCGGTTCGACCCGGGTGGTTCAACCGGTTGAATCGTTCAGTTCGAAAAATTGGTCGATTTAAACCGGGTCAACTTGCTAGGTTGGGTCGAAAACGGGTCAAATTAAACCGGTTCAACCCGTCGGGTTTGAAGTGTACCGGGTCAACCCGGTTTGTGATTTGTATTAATTGTTTTAATTGGTTGTATTTAATTTGTTAGATATGTTTTTTAATTTGTTGTACAATGTGAATAAATCATTTTACTTTTAAGTAATATGCTGTTTTAATAAGAGTATTAATTACATTTCATAATTTCCTTTAATAAGATTATGTGTAGTTAATATTTCAAGATTTCACTTTCAATAATGTTGACCAAAGTTTCAAGATTTCACTTTCAAGGTTGACGATTTTTACATTACTAGACGAGTACCCGTGCATAGCAACGAGATTTTATAGCTACAAATAGTTTATTGATAAAAAAAAGTTTATAGGTTATAAACGAAAAATAATAAAAGTTTGTAGATTTGGGAATTAAACATAATGTTTTGAAACCCGGTTCAACCAGGGTGGTTCAACCGGTTGAACTATTCCGGTCGAAAAATGGGTCGATTTAAACCGGGTCAACTTGCTAGGTTGGGTCGAAAACGGGTCAAATTAAACTGGGTCAACCCGCCTGGTTTGAAGCATCTCGGGTCAACCCGGTTTGTGTTTTAATTGGTTGTATTTAATTTGGTAGATATGTTTTAATTGGTTGTACAATGTGAATAAATCATTGTACTTTTAAGTAATGGATAATGTTTTGAAACTCGGTTCGACCCCGGTGGTTTAACCGGTTGAACCGTTTCGGTCGAAAAATAGGTCGATTTAAACCAGGTCAACTTTCTAGGTTGGGTCGAAAACGGGTCAAATTAAACTGGGTCAACCCGCCGGGTTTGAAGCGTCCCGGGTCAACCCGGTTTGTGTTTTAATTAGTTGTATTTAATTTGGTAGATATGTTTTTAATTCGTTGTACAATGTGAATAAATCATTGTACTTTTTTAAGTAATGGATAATGTTTTGAAACTCGGTTCGACCCGGTTGGTTCAACCGGTTGAACCGTTCCGGTCGAAAAATGGGTCGAGTTAAACCAGGTCAACTTGCTATGTTGAGTCGAAAACGGGTCAAATTAAACCTGTCGGGTTTAAAGCGTCCCGGGTCAACCCGATTTGTGTTTGATTGGTTGTATTTAATTTGGTAGATATGCTTTAATTTGGTTGTACAATGTGAATAAATAATTGTACTTCTAAGTATTGGGGTGTTTTAATAAGAGTATTAATTACATTTCACACACTCTCTCTCATTTGACCATTGTTGAAAACTCAATATTTCACTTTTAACCATTTTTCCATTATAGATAGTATAGATATGTAGTTAAGATAACCTATAACCCTTCCTCCCCTTCTTCAAAATAGAAAATAAAAACATTAACTAAATGTGTTTTCTATATTTTCAAGTGTTTTATGAAGATAAATTTCCCCTTCAAATTTTTACAAAATTAAAAATAAAAAACAAGAGAATTTTTTATTCAACTAAACGCACCCTTAAGAGCATCTACAATGCAAAAAGTCTTTCAAGACTTTATGCATTTAATGTTTCTTATATTTAATGCAAAAGACTTTGAAGAAAGACTTTGAGTTTGTCAAGTCTTTCTACAAAGCTTTTAAAAAAGCTTTAACTACAATGCCAAAAACCCTTTTCAAAAGACTTTTGGTAATAGTAAAAAGCTATTGATGATTTGTGCATTGTGGATGCTCTAATATAGTTGGAAATTATAAATTGTATGAGTATTAAAATAACATTAAATAATAGTATAGTTTATGTGTTGGTCAAAAAGGAATGCATATTTGTAGGGTGGGGTGGTGTCCCCTTCAAATGCAAATAAACACTCTCGTCTCTACATTTCACACACTCTTTCTTACACTCTTTCTCACTTGCACTCCTTTTTCTACGTTACTTTTAATTTGCCCACCCAAAAACAATTCCATTATTAATTTCCTTCAACAACATAACATAACAAACTATGGAAAATAATGCTCATCAATTCTTCACAGCATCATCACCTGCCAACCATGAGAAACCTAAAACCGAACATTTTGTTATCGAAGACCTTCTTGATTTCCCTACCGATGAAGCAGCAGTCGACGTTCCATTTGTTGCTTCTACGGAATCCTCTCCTACCCTAGAGACTTGTAACTCCCCACTCCCTGGGGATGTCCCTCGTCGCACCTTACCTGATCCTCAATTCTCCAACGATCTTTGTGTCCCGGTAATCATGACTTGCTATTCACTCTCACATTTTAATGCATCATTTACTAGCTTTACAATTCTTATCACATACATTTTTAAGTCGTAGTGAAGATAATAAGTTTTATAAATGAAATAACCGAGCACTAATTAATTAATTCTAGCTGTTGTATTCAAGGATTGAATATTACGAGCAACTTGATTTATACTTTTATAATGTAGCTGCACATTAGAGCATTGGGTGTGGATGAAAATGGGGAGTTCGCCGTCCGATGTGGAGGTGCCAACGGCGAGCCGTTGCTCGCCGCCACACCGGAAGTGGCTCGCCGTTGCTCGCCGTTGGGAATCTCCTCGTCGGGACGACGAGCTTCTTCGTCTGACAAATGTCAGATTTTTTGTTTTTTTTTTTTTTTTTTTTGCACTTTTACTAATGTAAAATGTATGTATATATGTATGGTTGATTTGTAACATGTATATATGTATATGTGTGTTTTGATATGTAAAATGTATATGTATATGTATATGTATGATTTTTATACGTATATTTTTTTTTAATAATACAACTATATTAAACATAGGATTAAAATAACATGAAACAACGTACAATTATTTTACAAATACGATAACAAGATTAAACTTAAAAACGAAAATTAAAAACCTTAAAGTAGCGTACGATAATAAAAACTATGATTCAATAAAATGAATCATCCGACACGTATCCCTCCTGACTCGAGTATGAGGCACTTGAGTCGTCCTCACTGGATGGGACAGGTGGAAGTCCCTGAGCCCAACGCCATTCGGCTCTTCTGTTCCTGCGATCTTGTTTTCCTTTGAGGTACACCTCACGCGCCCTTTGCTGACGGTCTTGTTCAGCTTCATATGCCCGTAGCACTTCCATATCCAGCTCATACTGTTCTTGTTCAGTCAATTGACGAATGATGGGCTGATTTGCAGGTTGATTGTTTGGTTGTTGGATGTTTGGCGGTGGAAACAAAACTTCTGGTGGAGTTGGAGGTGGTGGGTTGTCGTACTGAAACACCGGAAATATATCTTCCGGCTGTGTGTTTTGAGGTGGAAACATAACTTCTGGTGGAGTTGGAGGTGGTGGGTTGTCGTACTGAAACACCGGAAATATATCTTCTGGCGGTGTGTTTTGTTGGAAATTGTTTTGAGGTGATGCGTTGTGAGACATTTTTCTGGAAGAAGAAAGGAGAATTGTTTGATGATTGTGGGAATTGTGTGTGTTTTCAGATTTTGGATACGTATTTATAGAAGGTATCCCGCTAAGGTTTTGAATTCAAATTTTTGAAATTACCCCGCTCAGGTTTTGAATTCAAATTTTTGAAATTATCCCGCTCAGGTTTTGAATTCAAATTTTGAAAATTATCCCGCTTTCAATTTGAATTCAAATTTTGAAACTATCCCGCTTTCAAAAAACCCCTATTAATACCATATTATACCATTCAGTTTTAGACACACTTCAATATTTACCATTAAGTTTTACAATGGCTAATCGTTGGTCAGTGGAAGAAGAACGGTTGCTAGCAACTGTATGGCTTGAAGTTCACGATTCTGAAGAACTTGTGAATGAACGTTCTTTTTGGAATGCAGTTACACAAAGGTTCAACAATCAGACTGAAGGTCAGGACCGTAATAAAAATAGTATTACGGCTCAATGGAACAGAATGAACCTTGAATGTCGTAGGTATAATTCTATTTACAAAGAGTTGGAGCGTACAAGTGCAGACCCTAATCGTCTCAGCAATGCAAACCGTATTTATCATGAACAATATGGTAAAGCGATTAAATATCAACATGTGTGGTTCGCTCTTAGAAACACGTTCACATGGGACAGATTCGATGAGTAATGGTGGATTTATTTTATGTACTTTATTGGTTTATGTTAAGTATTTATTTTCGTGCCGTATCGTATGTTTTTTTTTTTTTTTTCCGCAAGTCGTATGTTTTTTTTTCCGTATTGTAACTTTTTTATTTGATGAAATAAAATTAGTATGTTTTGTTATTTTTTAGTATTTGTGAAATGGATTTAATTTATTTAATGAAATGAATAAAAAAATAAATGTGTAAGAGGTGGGGCCCGAATGGGGAAGTGGAGGTTTGTTGTTTGGTGAGGGGGGGTTTGTTGTGGTTTGTTGAAGTTGAGGTGTTTTGGTGATGTGGCATGGTGGGGCCCGAATGGGGAGCAAAACCCTTGTTGCCACACCTTATGCTCTTATAGTACAACTTTTTTTTCCCTAACCTATTGATAGTATTCATCATCTTTATGCATGTGTACATGTGTATATAATAAAGCTAAGGAAATGGAATAATACAACATCCAAGTGAATATATTTTCATTTACATGTTTTTGTAATACTACGTATAATGCTACATAAATATATGAGCAATTAATTTTGTTATCTGCTAATGTGACATGAAACCGAAGTACAAGGTGAATTAAATAACTGAACAATGAGTCATTAGTACGTACATTTATGACATAAGTTAATTGAGTACGTTGTTACTTTGTGTGTTTTGACAGTATGATGATTTAGCTGAGCTAGAGTGGCTATCAAACGTCGTCGAGGAATCATTTTCTTGCGAAGACTTACAAAAACTCCAACTAATATCCGGAATCAAAGCCCGACCCAACTATGCATCATCTAACAACCAAGAGTTCCACCCCGACCCTGACAACCGGGCTAACAACCCAATTTTCAACACTGACATGTCTGTCCCAGGCAAGGCACGCACCAAGCGCTCTCGAGCTGCACCGTGCAATTGGACCTCTAGACTACTTGTCGTTTCTCCTACTAATACAGGTCCTTCTGTAACAATGTCATCAGAGTCTGAGTCTGATATTACGTCTAGCTCAACAGGGAGGAAAACCATGAAAACCTTGTCAAAGAAAAAGGAAGTTTACGAAAACTCGTCTCACAATGGGGATGGAAGAAAATGCCTTCATTGTGCAACTGATAAGACACCACAATGGCGTTCTGGCCCCATGGGGCCAAAAACACTTTGCAATGCTTGTGGTGTCCGTTACAAGTCAGGACGATTAGTACCAGAATATCGTCCTGCCTCAAGTCCCACTTTTGTCCTAGCAAAGCATTCTAATTCCCATCGTAAGGTGCTCGAGCTAAGAAGACAGAAAGAGATGCAAAGGGTACAACATCATCATCATCATCAACAACACCAACAATACATCCATCATCAAAGCATGATGTTGGATGTACCTAACAATGATGATTACTTGATTCACCAACATATCGGTCCTGATTATCGACAACTAATTTGATCCATGTTGGTGTAAGTTAATTTGGTGAGTTTTTTTTTTTTTTTTTTTTTTTTTTTTTTTTTTTTTTTTTTTTTTTTTTTTTTTAAGTTCTTGAAAATTATTTTAGACACCTTTTCATAATTTTTTTAAATCATAAGTTTCTAGGGTTAAATTAAATCTTTCCTAAGTTATTGGAATTTTGTAGGCTTATTTTTAATTCCAGAAAAGTCGTGAGAAATAGCAGGAGAGATGAGATGTAGACCCTTTAATGCTCTATTGTCAAACTTTGACAAAATTCTTGACCCAAAAGTTTCATTTTATATTTGCATTTTTTTTAACATAACTTAGTCAAATATGCTAAAAATTGTATGTCTTTTAGGAATTTCACAAGACTTGAGGCATATTTGATGAATTTCGGGTGTTATGTGAAAGTATAAAAAAGTGGAGCCAAAGCTAGAGCTCTAGGCTAGCTAAACTGCATTTATGAAGTGTTTTCACAAGTATTAAAAACGTACTATGGTCATTTGAATGATTTAAGTGAAGTATTAAAAACTTACTATGGTCATTTTAATGATTTAAGTGAAGTACTTATTAAAAATGTACTATGGTCACTTGAATGATTTAAGTGAAGTTGGGACCAATAATGGAACAATATTGTTTTCAGCATTTACACAGTACTAGAAAAACAATTTAGTTCACGGATGGAAAAATCCGTTGATAGTGTGTGTTGGTAATGTCCATTACCGGCTTAATATTTCCGTGGATAACATCATTGTTGGTAATTGTAACGACGAATTCCAGAAATTATCAGAGCAATTGTCCGACAGGTATTGCTGGCGGACATTGCCAACAATATTTGTTGGTGTCTATTACACTTACTAGCTTATAGACCCGTGAAATTCACGGGATTTTAGAGGGTTTTTGAATAAGAAAAATACGTACATGAATAATATAAAAAAGAATAAAGAACGTAAAGAACGTGAAATTTTCTTTTAACGGAACAATAAAGTTTTAAGTGAGTAAAAGCATAAAAAAAAATGGTTATAAAATCAGTGTAATTAACGTTGATTGTATCTTGATCTACACTATGTTTGTCTTCCGAACCAAAATGGATATAGTGACGATTCTCAAACTTGAAGAAAAGTTCCTTTGATGTATGTAGTGAGCGTTAATGTTTTACAATAAGAGACGATGGGAGACGATGAAAAAGTATTTCATCTTAAAATTTAAGCTTTTGATCAAACAATCAATTGGTTAATTAACGGTGCTAGTAAGAAACTCAAATAAGCCATAACCAAATATCAACATCGTATATTAAAAAAATGTTATGTATTTCAAAATGTTCCATTTTCATGTGAAAACTATGATGAAGGCCTTAAATGACATCTTTTCACAAAGACTCCACGAAAAGTAGTAAAGATCCATAATCTTTCAATGCTGATTGAGTGAAGTATGAACACATAAAGTAACCATAACGTAAATGGCACAATTAAACGTTGAGGAAAGAGATGCCTTGAGAATTAAAAGTGCCTGCATAATTAAGTAGATAATATTATGCAATTGTACAATTGGGAAGTGCCGAAAATACGATTCTAATGTAACATGACAGTACACCATTACTACTAAAAAAAGAAGTGCAATATTTACAGTCGTTCATGCAGCAAGTATAAACAATATTTGTGCAATTTTCAAAAACTATGGATGTACCCACCTCTTGTTCACCAATGCTAACTTAATGAACCTCAATATTGCTAATAGGGATACCAAAGTGAATTTGAACATAGTAGAGATATAAGGTGAGATTACAATTTCCAGAGCATCTGATACTATAAATGTTCTCTTGTCCCTTAAGGAGATTACCTTCTATTTCAAACATGACCCATATTCTGTTTAATTCAAGTATTGGAATTTTATGGATAACCAAATTTCAGGAAACTTGAGAACCAATAAGAAAGTGGAGTTACATTTAATAAAGCATCTCGATTTTAAGTTATATACAAAAAGTTTATGTACATGACAGTTATACATGATTGAGAAAGCTTAAATATAACTTAATGTAGTTTTTTTCTTTTAAAAAATAGCAAACTCTGCAGTAGCAAATGCAACATACCTGTTGGTATGGAATCTAGTACACCAGAGGCCTGCCCAAAACTCACAAAGAGTCCTCGTATTTTAAGCAAGCTAATGATCACTGAAACAACAAAGAAACAGTCTTATTCATAATTAAACGTGCTTAGTCAATTCAACTTTGGTTATATGGTTTACATAATTTACTTTATTACAACAATATAAAAGAGAAAACGGAAGGAGAAGCTTATTAATTACCTCAAAAAGTGTCTTTCCAACTGAATCATAGACTACATCAACCCTCGTTACCTGATGTGATCTTAGTAACATGTTAGGCAAAATTTTCTCCTTTAATGACAATGACATGGTGGCTACCATCTTCCTTGGCTTGGGCAGCCCTCTCTTCGAGACGATTCCAATAGCTCATGTTACTAAGTGCATTTTCCCATTGACATAGTAACAATCCAGTTCCACCTGCCACTACATGCACAAGGATTGTATGTCCACGTTCCACCTGTTAGGGCACGAATAATAAGTTTTATATCATCCGCAACAAATTTGATATTATAAACTAAAATGAGATCACTAATTGACCCACTTTAGGACCTGTAGTGCGACATAATACAAATATCATAAGGGTCATTTTTCAATTCATGTTTGACAAACATCATATGCAATCGTCATATAACCATTCCCATCCTTATCAAGGATCAAAAATGCAGACATCATATTTTCCTCTTACTCAAGCTTGTTTTTGTGTACGGTTGCAGCAAGAAATTCACCATACTCCGTTGTTCTGATATTTTCAATATTTGTCTCGCTCAAGCTTGTTTTTGTGTACGGTTGTAGCAAGAAATTCAACCGGTCTCTTATTACGACCCGTTTTCTTTTAAATTGATATTTAAGTTTTTCATGTTTGACTAACATACCATGAATTAAACCAATTAAAAGTAAATGATTTTGAGTTGATAGCATATAATATAAAGCATTAAAGCAACTTCATTTTGAAGATTTAGAATCACAACCAACTAAAGTAACCTCATTTGCACCCAAATCAAGTCCTGCATCGAACACATGGAACTCACTAGCACCCAAATCCTCTCTTACACCAAATGGTTAGAACTCTTATAGTGGTACAAAAAAGGGTATTTGGGGTTAATAACAGATAGCATAAGAATGTACTTAATATAGCATAAGACTGAAGATAATCAAAGCATAAAAATGTACTTAATGCATAAAAGTACCTAAAGTGGCATAAGAAAGGGAATTTGGGGTCAACACAACAAATTTGACATTTACATGTACAAATATAGTTGTAATCGGTAACAAAAGGGTAGTACTTACTCGTATCAACAATGAACTTTGGGGCAGCTTCGCTATACATGCTAATATATGCTCATATCTGCCACCACCACCAGTTCATGAATATCAGTAACATTACGATGAACATCAATGTGGACAATACTTTTCAGATGGATCTTTGCAATATCTTATTATTCTAAAGGTATAGGTCATCAATTGGTTGGATTTCCTATTGGTTTTATACATCATGATGTGCATATATAAAGTGTAACACCTAATGCAGTAATGTTAATGATAAATAGCATATTCTAACAAATAATATGTAGCATGCTGCTATTCACACTCTTACAGTTAGTTAGTTCATGCAGATACTTCAATACACAACAATAATCAACTTCAAAACTATTAAAATCATACTTCAGTTTCAGAGTTGAAATCAATGTGAACTGTTAATACAAATATCGCTTAAAAACGTTATTTATATTTTACGATCTTCGCTAAGTTTTGTTAACGTCAAAATGTAAACTTTAGTTTTAAGCAAAACATATTCTTAGTTTTTAAGACTTGCATAAACAAGACTTTTGCTACATTTTACATTTCATAAAACATAACACAAGTTTATTTCTTAAATTAGAAATAGTCACATCACATTTATGGCAAGTTTTGTCATTATGTATTTATGGCAAGTTATGTGTTTGACTTGCTTTCATGTTGCTTGCAAGTATCATGTTTGACTCACTTTAAGTGATGTGACATTGTTTGGTTGATAGAAGTTATGAGACAAGACATTGTTTGGTTTGAAAAGTAATTGCAAAAACCTACTGCAGACCCGGCGGTACCCTGGGGGTACACGGGCGGAACCCATTTGAGGGTTCCGCCTGATCCGCCGAGCACACAGTTTGTTGTGCTATAAATACCAAGCCATAACTTGATTTTTGGCTAACCTCTTGAGATCATTTTTTACACACACACTCATCTTTCTTTCTAACATCTTAACATTGTAAATGTGAAGTTTCCTTTTGTAGCAAAGAAGCTCACAAGGTCGTCTAAAGTTACAAGTTTCCAACACAACGTTGCAAGACTTGGTAGCTTAGTATTGTGTAAACTCGTGTTGTTTACGCGTCATTTGTTTGTGTATATTCTGAAGTGAGTGGTTAGTATTTTAGTCCGCAAAATACAAAGAGTGTTGGGAGTTGTTGTACCCTAGTAAAAGAACTAAACGGGAGTGGTTGTGCCCTTGTAAAAGAACTCGACATTTAGCTTTGTGTCGGTAAAAGTATAAGCGACGTGTAAGGTTTTCTCCGCCGGTGAAAGGAGCTTGTTGACTAGTGAAAGAAACTCTCGAGTTGGATACTCGGGGCGTGGACGTAGGGCAAGGAAAAAGAGTCCTTGTAGCCGAACCACGATAAATACTCGTGTTGTGGTTTGATCGTTTCTTTCCTTTACTTGCATGTTATATATATTGTGTTTGTGCATATATCTTTGATCAAACGGTAAGTTTCAAAGCTAACGAAACAAGTTAAAAAGATTTTAAAACGCTAAAACTATTCAACCCCCCTTCTAGTTTTCCACAATTGGCATCAAGAGCTACGTTACTCAAGCTTTTAAAATATATTGTGTTTTAAAACTTGAAACGATCCATGGATTTTGAAAATTACAAAGAAGGGCAATCTATGCAAAGACCACCACTCTTTGAAGCAAATGGTTTTATATATTGGAAAAACCATTTTGAAACTTACGTGAAATCTAAAGATATAGATTTATGGTATATAATTGTTGATGGTGATAATATAGTTACTAATATTAAAGATGATGATCAAAAGAAATTGATAGGTAAAAATAATGAAGCTAAAATGATGCTTTACAACGCTTTGCCTAAGAAAGAATATGAAAGAGTCTTTTTGTGTAAAACCGCCAAAGATATTTGGCAATCTTTAATTGTCACTCATCAAGGAAACTCACAAGTTAAAGATAACAAAATTGATCTTCTTGTTCAACAATATGAACAATTTGTTATTTCCGAAGATGAGATTATTGATAATGCTTTTGCTAGGTTTAACACTATTATTACTTCACTTAAAGCACTTGATGAATCTTTTTGTAGTAAGAACTTTGTCAGGAAATTTCTTAGAGCACTCCATCCGAAGTGGAGAGCAAAAGTGACGGCAATTGAAGAATCCAAAGATCTTTCAAGCATGTCACTTGATGAGCTAATTGGAAACCTCAAAGTTCATGAAATGGTGATGGAAAAGGATTCGGAACTAGTTAGAGGCAAAAAAGAAAAAGTTAAGTCCATTGCCTTGAAAGCTAGAGTCCAATCAAGTGATGATGAAGAATCTACTTCGGATAGTGATGATGAGGAATATGCTATGGCCGTGAGAGACTTCAAGAAGTTCTTTCGTAGGCGAGGGAAGTTTGTAAGACAACCTAAAGATGACAAGAAAACCTTCCGGAAAGATCGTGATGATCGAAAAGGAAAAGTTGAACGAAAATGTTATAGGTGTGGAGACACAAGTCATCTTGTAGGAGAATGTCCAAAACCACCCAAGAGCAAGCCTCAACAAGGTTTTGTGGGTGGTGCTTGGAGTGACTATGAAGGAGATGATGATGAGCCAAAGAACGATGATATTGCTCTCATGGCTCACAACTCAAATGAGGTACTCTCCGACTCATCTTACTCCTCAATTGATGATGACACTTTACAAAATGAATATAACAAACTTTGTGAGCTAAGCTTAAAAATCATAAACAAAAATAAATTTTTGAAAACTAAAAAGGAGTTTTTAGAAAATGAAGTTTATGAGTTAAAAGAAAAAGCTAAGAGATTAGAAAAGAGTAAAGGTATTGACACCTCATGAAAATCATGTGAGGAACTTAAACTTGAAGTTGAGAAACTTAAAATAACTCAAAATGATCTAATCAAACAAACCACAAAGTTCAAAAAGTTCGATAAGAGCATTTCATGTGCGGATGAAATTATGAAACTCCAAAAGTCACCTTTTGATAAAACAGGTCTAGGTTTCAGGAAAGTAGAAATCATTAAGGGTCAAACGAAACAAGAAACGAACACACATGAAACAAACAAAACTGCTACAGCAGCCCGCAGACCAGACGGAACCCAAAATAGGGTTCCGCCCGTTGGCCCTGAGGGTTCCGCCAGGTCTGCTGCAGCAGTAACTCCATCCACATCGGATCGTTCTAAATTTGTTAAAGTTACATATAAAAATGGAACCAAACCTGCCTTTAAAACTGGAGTAGGACTTAGTAAAAATGAATTTAGAGCTAAGACTACTCAACCAAGACCTAAGACTCCAATTCCCAAACGCCCCTTTCCAAAGAGCAACTTCAATGCTCGACCAAACTACCAACATGTTTGGAACCAAAACACTCCTGGACATTACCAAACCTCAAATTACATGCCATGGAACCCTTATGCTCTATTTTCATATTTGGGACAAATTAATGGTATGCTTAACCAAAATGGACCCATGAGAAATTGGGGACCAAATGTTTGAGTGTTTTTCATAAAATAGGTGTGCCTCAAAGTTTGTTTGGATCCGGATGAATGGATCAAAGATAGCGGTTGTTCAAGGCACATGACGGGTAATAAAAGCCTCTTCTCTACATATCACAAATGTGATGGAGGTAATGTTACGTTTGGTAGTAATGCTAGGAGCAAAATCATCGGAAAATGTACAATCTCTCATGACTCCCTTTCTATAGATGATGTTGCTCATGTTGATAACTTAGGATTTAATCTCCTTAGTATTAGTCAACTTTGTCGTAATAAGTATAATGTTCTTTTTAGTGAGAACGGTAGTAAAATACTTAAAGATGGTATAACCATAGCCAAATGTGTCCTTAAGAACAACGTATACGTCATGAAGTTGGATTCTACATCTAGAGACAAACTTTGTCTTACCTCATTACATGAATCTTCAACTTTATGGCATAGACGTTTAGGACATGCTAACATGAGACTTATCCAAAACCTCTCCTCCAAAGACTTAGTTCGAAACCTACCCAAGTTGAAATATGACCAACACTTTTGTGATGCTTGCAAAGTCGGTAAACAAGTCCATAGTAGCCATAAGGCTAAAAACTTGGTTTCTACATCTAGGTGTCTAGAACTTTTACATATGGATTTATTTGGTCCATCCGCTATACAAAGTTATGGAGGTAACTTCTACACTTTGGTCATAGTAGATGATTACTCACGTTATACTTGGACAAAATTTTTGAAAAGTAAAAATTAAGCTTTTGATAAATTTGAGATTCTAAGTAAGAAAATTCAAAATCAAGTAGGGTCTAATATTGTGTCTATTAGAACGGATCACGGTCGTGAATTTGATAATGAATTTCAATTTGGAAAATTTTGTGATAATAATGGAATTACTCATAACTTTTCGGCTCTACGTACTCCTCAATCTAATGGTGTAGTAGAACGTAAAAATCGGACATTACAAGAGATGAGTAGAACAATGCTTAATGAACAAAATATTCCACAAAAGTTTTGGTGTAATGCCGTAGACACATCAACGTACATTCTAAATCGAGTCCTAATTAGACCATTTTTGAATAAAACTCCTTATGAACTTTACAAAGGTAAAAAGCCTACATTAGGATACTTTAGAGTGTTTGGTAGTAAATGTTTCATTCTTAACACCAAGGATTATCTCACCAAATTTGATCCAAAGTCTTATGAAGGTGTATTTCTTGGATATTCACAAAGTAGTAAAGCTTACATTGTTTTAAACAAAGAAACCTTAAGAGTCGAGGAATCGTTAAACGTAACATTTGACGAAAGTCCACCTCCCTCTAAGACATCACCTTTGGTAGATGATGACTTAGTTGAAAGCCAAGCAATTGAAAGTCAAGAAATCTTAGATAATGACAAGGAAGATGAACTATTAAACAAGGAACTTGTTAATGTCAAAGAATCTAAAAGTCATCCATTAGATAGCGTCATAGGCAACATTAATGAAAGAACACTAAGATCAAAAGTCCAAAATGAAAGTAATTATTTTTGTTTCGTGTCAACCATTGAACCTAAAAATATTAATGAAGCCATTAAGGATGAATCTTGGGTAATTGCAATGCAAGAAGAATTAAACCAATTTGTTAGGAATGATGTATGGACATTAGTTCCTCAACCAAAGAGTCAAACAATAATTGGAACGAAATGGGTATTTCGTAATAAAATGGATGAAAATGGAATTGTGTCTAGAAACAAAGCTAGGCTAGTAGCACAAGGATATAATCAACAAGAAGGCATCGACTACGATGAAACTTATGCTCCGGTAGCTAGGCTCGAGTCAATTAGAATCTTACTTGCTTATGCGTGTGCACATAATTTTAAACTCTTTCAAATGGACGTCAAAAGTGCATTTCTAAACGGAGTCATTAATGAAGAAGTGTATGTTGCTCAACCACCGGGCTTCATCGATTTTGAAAAACCTAATTATGTTTACAAACTTAAAAAGGCTCTTTACGGACTCAAGCAAGCTCCAAAAGCATGGTATGATCGACTTAAAACCTTCCTAGTTGACCATAAGTACACCATGGGCTTAGTTGATAATACTCTCTTCACTAAGAAGAAAGATTCACATATTATCATAGTCCAAATCTATGTTGATGACATTATATTCGGATCAACTTGTCAAGAATTATGTGTGGATTTCTCAAAAATCATGCATGACGAGTTTGAAATGAGTATGATGGGAGAACTCAACTTTTTCTTAGGACTCCAAATTAAACAACTTGAAGATGGTATCTTCTTTAACCAATCTAAATACATTAAGGACATGCTTAAGAAATTTGGATTAGAAGATTCGAAACCTATCAAAACTCCCATGTCCACGGAAACTAAACTCACCAAAGATGAGGAAAGTGAATCCGTAGATAGCACTAAATATAGAGGTATAATTGGTAGTCTACTTTACCTAACGGCTAGTAGACCCGACATTATGTTTAGTGTTTGTCTATGTGCTCGCTTTCAAGAAGATCCTAAGACTACACATCTCGAAGCCGTTAAAAGGATATTTAGGTATATTAAGGGCACTACACATTTAGGTTTATGGTATCCCAAAAGAACGGGAATAGACACCATAGTGTATGCCGACTCGGATCATGCCGGTGACTATGTCGATAGAAAAAGCACAAGTGGTATTTGTACTTTTGTTGGACATTGTCTCACCTCATGGTTCTCAAAGAAGCAAATGGCTCTTGCTATCTCAACAACGGAAGCCGAGTACGTTTCGGCCGGAAGAGCATGTCAACAAGCTCTTTGGATGAAGCAAGCTCTTGTCGACTACGGAATTCAACTCAACGACATCACAATTCTTTGTGACAACAAAGGCGCCATTGATCTCAGCAAAAACCCGGTTCAACATGCTCGTACCAAACATATTGAAATCCGTCATCATTTCCTTCGTGACAACGTTCAAAAAGGAAATATCTCAATTGAGAAAGTTTCTTCCGAAGACAACATAGCCGACATCCTCACCAAACCTCTTAAACGTGAACCTTTTAACCTTCTTAGGCTAGGCTTAGGACTCATGGAACCTACATTGTAGTTCTGGACATTAGACAAAAATCACAAAAATCAAAACAAATCCATAACAATTTTTCTCAACAGGGTCGGCGGAACCCTGAGCCATAACGGACGGAACCCAAATTTGGGATCCGCCGTGTCCGTCGACCTGCAGAATCAATCCATTTGTTTATATTTAACCAAACACCCATTATCTCATAACCACCACTTCAAGGCTGATACTATTCACTTCACTACTCATCCACACCTACGAATTCTTGGTCCTCCATTCATTTACATTTCAAATCAATCATCATTGTAAGTACTCTAAACAATATTACAATCCTGATCTGAGTCTAGGAATTCTATTTCTTGCACAAAAACAAAAACTTGGGGTTATGCATTAACTTAAGAAATTCATGCATGAGATTAGGTAATTAATAAAACTAATCATGTTTCCCATAGTTAGGAATTGCATCTTTAATTAGTATAAACATGTTTGCTAAAACACCCCATGTCAAATCCATTCAAAAATTTCTCACAAGTAGGACAAATATTTTTTCGTCTCACATTGAGAATACAAAATCAAAATGTTATGTTTAAAACATCACTTGCATAATGTCTCTTGAATGCTAAAGGGAATACATAACCAATATGTATTTTCGGGTACATTCAAACGAAGCTACATTGAACTAGGAGCGTTTGGGTTATCTTTTGTTTTATAACAAAACTTGCATAAAACGATTTTGAAGCATCAAAATGAGTCAAGATAACCGCACCTCCACATTGTTTTCATATAGGCACACACTAGAACTTCCACATTATAATAATGGTTTACGTAAACTAAAATGTGAAATTTTGTTGTTCTAGGAATCATCATGCCTCCTCTAACCCACTACGACCACAAGGACACCATTAAGTACCTACCAAAACACCACAAAACCAAAGGCCTTATCGCAAATCAAGTAAACGTTTTCAAAGCCCTAGAAAAACACTATGTCCATGAGGGTAGAACCATAGACCCATCTTTCCTAGAAGGCACAAACCTTTACGCCGATTTTGCCACAATAAACTTTGAGTGTCTTTTGAATATCGACGAGCCTATTTGTCCTAGGTTCATTCTAGAGTTCTATGCATCATGCGTCCTCTCAACGGATGATTATGGTCATATGTCTATCCACTTTAGGGTTAGCGGTCACCAATACTCCTTCACTCTTGAGGAGTTTGCTCAAATCTTAGGTGTTCCAAACCATGGTACTTGCCTCTATTCCGACTTGCACTCCCTCTCAACTCTTGACAACCTTCAAGACCGTATCCACCCTTATGACACACCCCTTGTCTCAAAAGACATACTCCGTGACCACCTCTTTGTTAGGACCACCACCACTAGGAGAACCCGTTCGGGGAATGAGGTCGATAAGGACCCATATGGAATGGAAATGAACGAACTCAAACCCCAATTCAAGAAATGGGAGGAAATCCTTAGAGCAAATGTCATTAGCACAATAGGGAACCGTGACCATATCAACCTTTGCCTTTGCTACATGCTCTACTCCTTGTCCGTTAGGCAACCCTTCAACCTTGCCTACTACATGGCAAAGAGAATGGCCGACATTCCCGTGCATGGCACAACGGCTATGCCATATGGAATGTTCTTGACCCGTCTCTTTAGGTTCATTGCACCCATTCCTCCAACTCCTAACCGTCTTCAACTTGACTACTCTATCATTCCACATACCTTTGTCCCTCTAAGTGATAAGAGAATGTATAGAGCCCAAGGAAAACGTCCTCACCCCCTACCTCCTCCTCATCTTCCTCAATGAGTGAAGATGACAATTTGCCAAACTCTAGACTCCCACCTCTAGAATACCAATCTCAACTTCCGGCTATTGAAAATGAATCGGAAGAATTCAAGCAAACAAAGGGGATGTTCAAAAACCTCGGGAGGTTCCTTGGAAAAATGAAGAAGAAGCTCGACAAACAATGAGTGCGGGTGTGTTAGGAGTGTTTGGCACAAGGTGCTATTAAAACAATTTGGTCGTTTAAACAATATTTGTGATGTATTTGTGTGTTAGTACAATGTTTGATACACTTTGGAACATGTTTCAACTAACAATGTTGCAGGAAGACAACTTTTGGCGAGTTGTCAAATTTTCATGGTTATGGAATTTTCACTAAGTATGGTGAAATTCTCGACCTCAAGGTCAAACTCCTATAATATGTGTGTTTAGGTGTCTAATTTTTGCATTGCCTAACCAGAAATGAAGTATCTCTTTGATTTTAGGAGTTTTCGAAAATTTTGAAAATCGTTTCGCGGGTCAAAAACGTGGACTGTGAAGTTTTTCAGGCCTGGCGGATCCGGCGGATCCCAAATTTGGGTTCCACCAGTGCAAAATCTGGGTAACCCAGGTTTGGCCCAACGGACCAGACGACACCCTAATTTGGGTTCCGCCTGTGTATTTCCAGGGTGCCGCCAGTTGACTGCAGAATTTCTATTTTCTTTTTCGCCAATTCAACATTGAAACAACAAAATCCAATCCTTTTAGGTAGAAACCCATTACTTGCAATGTGTTTAGCATAATAGGATACTCCTTCTTCCATGAACTTAACCAAAACCAATTCCCGCCAAAATTCAAATTTAACCATAACAATCTCAAGGACCCCTCAAACATAAAGGAAGGAACCCTTCTAAGGGATCCTTGAAATCCCTGAGATTTATACAACCAAAATCTACCAAAACCACTATGCATTTAGTGCAAAAACTTGTCTTCTCACTTCACCATTTTCATTGGATTGACTTCCATGACATGACAACCCACAATTAAGTTTTCCAAATCATTAGGAACCACCATTTTTGTATGGACTAACATCAAATCCAAACACTCCTTCCCACAAATCTTTATCACTATAAATTAAACCATCCTAAACACTCTCAAACCACACCTTCTTCATCACAAATTCTGAAACTTTAAACCATTTTAAACAATGACCAAGTCAACAAACACCTCTCAACCATCACGACCCATCCGTAGAACCGCCCGGATAAGTGTAAAACCACTATGGTCAAACCAATCCATCAACCTTAGCTCCTCATCCTCGGATGAATTCACATCACCCATAAAAAATGAACACTTTTTGAATCTTGCATCTCCATCTCCATCACCCAAACAACCAAATGAGCACACTCCACCACCTACTAAATCACCTATTGACCCAACTCCACCAAGTGCTCCAACTCAACCATCAAAGACTTCATCACCATCACCATTACCAAAAATTGAACCTATGGAACTTTTTGGGTCTCCTCCAACATCACCGCACCCATATGTCCAAGATTTAAATGATCTTCCACCAAGACATAATCAACCACCACCTTTTGCAACTCACTCACCAAGGTCAATTCTTGACCTTGATGAAGATCTTGAACTTAACCAACCACCACAACAAGTGTACCAACCACCCAAACCGTTGTTATTTCACCAAATCTACCGTGAAATCCATGGTCCTCTCTATGGAGAACCAAATTTTGAACACCATGATCACCCAACTCCACCTCCTTCTCAAGCCCATACCTATGACTCTTTCTTTCTTTCTTATGAGGAAATACAAAGCATGGTTGACAACCAACTTCATCAAGCAATGGAATTTCAAACCACCTTGCTTGAATCAATACCAAATCCATCCTCCACCCAAGAACCAAAACCAAACCAACCCCTAAACCAAGAAACCAAAACCAACCCATTTTCACCCAACCATCCCCATGTTTGCTCAAATTGTAAGCAAATGGGTGAAAGCATAAAAACCTTGCTTCACCAATTCCAAAATGAAACCCGGTTTGCATTCCAACATGTCATTGAACGTTTGGATGCACTTTCCCACCCCAACAAATCCTAAACAACCCTTGGAGGCCGTTTGCCCCAACTTAGGAATGTAGGATTTTTTTTTTTTATTTTCTTGGTTATTTTTTTTTTTTAGTTTTTGGTCACTAAGTAGAAGAATAGTTAGCATTTCTTGTCTTTTGACTTTTATAAGTCAAAATTTTACTTGGAATGAAATTTCTTTCTACTTACTTTTGTGCATTGTTGGTTGATCAATGTTGTGTTGTCATTGTGGTTGCATTGTGTGTGGTAACTACAAGCTTAACTATATATATCACCAACTAACCATTTTTTTGTAGGTCTCAAAATCCATGTTTCCCATATTGGTACTCCATTTAGGGGGAGTATCGACCAAGGGGGAGCATGGCGATTATTCCGCTTCGCTACTCTACTTTTTGTTTCGACAAAAAGGGGGAGAAATATATTAAACCTTCAATACTTGATGTGCTTTTCATCTCTTAAGTAAAACAAGGTTAATATAATTTTTTTAAGTCTTAAAAACCAAGATTTTGTGTGTTACTTAAAAACAAAGTTTATGTTTTGTCATCAACAAAAAGGGGGAGATTGTTAATACAAATATCGCCTAAAAACGTTATTTATATTTTACGATCTTCGCTAAGTTTTGTTAACGACAAAATGTAAACTTTAGTTTTCAGCAAAACATATTCTTAGTTTTTAAGACTTGCATAAACAAGACTTTTGCTACATTTTACATTTCATAAAACATAACACAAGTTTATTTCTTAAATTAGAAATAGTCACATCACATTTATGGCAAGTTTTGTCATTATGTATTTATGGCAAGTTATGTGTTTGACTTGCTTTCATGTTGCTTGCAAGTATCATGTTTGACTTACTTTAAGTGATGTGACATTGTTTGGTTGATAGAAGTTATGAGACAAGACCTTGTTTGGTTTGAAAAGTAATTGCAAAAACCTACTGCAGACCCGGCAGTACCCTGGGGGTACACGGGCAGAACCCTCTGATCCGCCGAGCACACAGTTTGTTGTGCTATAAATACCAAGCCATAACTTGATTTTTGGCTAACCTCTTGAGATCATTTTTTACACACACACTCATCTTTCTTTCTAACATCTTAACATTGTAAATGTGAAGTTTCCTTTTGTAGCAAAGAAGCTCACAAGGTCGTCTAAAGTTACAAGTTTCCAACACAACGTTGCAAGACTTGGTAGCTTAGTATTGTGTAAACTCGTGTTGTTTACGCGTCATTTGTTTGTGTATATTCTGAAGTGAGTGGTTAGTATTTTAGTCCGCAAAATACAAAGAGTGTTAGGAGTTGTTGTACCCTAGTAAAAGAACTAAACGGGAGTGGTTGTGCCCTTGTAAAAGAACTCGACATTTAGCTTTGTGTCGGTAAAAGTATAAGCGACGTGTAAGGTTTTCTCCGCCGGTGAAAGGAGCTTGTTGACTAGTGAAAGAAACTCTCGAGTTAGATACTCGGGGCGTGGACGTAGGGCAAGGAAAAAGAGTCCTTGTAGCCGAACCACGATAAATACTCGTGTTGTGGTTTGATCGTTTCTTTCCTTTACTTGCATGTTATATATATTGTGTTTGTGCATATATCTTTGATCAAACGGTAAGTTTCAAAGCTAACGAAACAAGTTAAAAAGATTTTAAAACGCTAAAACTATTCAACCCCCATTCTAGTTTTCCACATGAACTAATCTACAAATTGTAAAAAATATGTCGAGTAATTGGAACGTACTTGTCTCCATCCTTGCTTGGCAGAAGAGATTTCTGCACTACGTTGTGTTTCAGAAGATGCAATTATCGTGTGTTAGAGCAATGAAACAACACAGAAGCATAAATTCTTATTTCTCTGTCAGTATCGAGCTTAGTAAAATCCATGCCCAGTTAAACCTAATATGCATTTACATGGTGAGAAAATTAGCCAACTCCACAACAGTCTAGTCTAGATTCTGAAACATATCACATAAACATCTTATTTTAAATGACATTAAAGAGGTTAATAATGTTGTGTGAACTCATTACCGTTCATTTATGTTCTTCATTGAAAGATCAAGAAAAATCTAACCTGAAATATTCTTCGTATATACTCTAATTCCTGCACAATTGAAACATCACAATATAAATTACTCTGAACTCACTATCTTTTTGTTGCTCAAATCAAAACAACCAAATTTTCATAGATCAGAATAATAAAGATCAAACCTCTTTTTATCTTAACTTGGTCAAGGTTTTAGAAAATGTCCCTAAACGCGGTCAATTGAATGGACATATCATAACGAACAAATTCGATCGTATGGTGAGCACTTAAGAGTAATAAGTGATGATGATCACATTCGGAAACTCGTGCATTTTCAGCAGTTGCCACAAGTTCCTTTATGAACTGAAGTGTTTGATCTCTAGGGTAATATTTTCTTTGCCTCTAAGTAGAAACCAATCGCCCCATCATCACTATCATCATCATCGACATCAACATCAACAGTATCATCATCATAGTTGTAGTCATCGGCATCCTGCAAATACAATACATGGGGTGTTATGGTTCATGAAAGTACATTCAAAAGTGATTACAGAGAAATTAAAAGCATCTTGTAATTCGTGATAGTTGGTGAGCTGAGATGTGTTTAGGTATTTTTTAAAAAAAAGCACAACAAATATTAATCAAAAGAAAGGAAAACAATTCAAAACCGTACTCAGTTTCATTTTTAAGTTTCCTTGTAATGAGTTGATCACACTTGCGATTTATCCTAAATGGTTCAACTAAAATAGTTAGCTACATGGAAATGGGTAAAGAGGTCGAACATAAAATGGGTGAAACAAATTGATAGTTGCTTAAAGTCTCCTCATAAACTGGTTTTTGCAAGGAATTAGAGTATTACTTTGATAATGTTATTTTTGTGATCAAAATCAAGCACCCCTGTCTATTCACATCAGTATGTAACTAAATTTATGGCAATTGTAACTAAATCTTTCAGTTTCGTAGTTCAACCAAAACAACTACATAAAACCAAATTGCACTACCTTACGCCCACAGCAAAACGCATATGCCATAACCCTCGATCAGTACCATACACTATTACTCATTAATAATAAGGTGTGTGTTTGTAAGCTTATACTTTCATAACAACTACCAGCACAATAAGATTGCCACAGTCCCATTAACTATTACTAACCAATAATATGTATTCTTAACTTTCATAAACCAACTGGAACAAAAAAAAAAAAAAAAAAAAAAAGGTTTTTAATGTAATCCGGTTTAAAAACTGATTTAAATAACAAATCACAAACGTAAAGACACATCCACATAACACATGAATTCGATTTCACAAACGTATATAATGTAGTTATATACCTCTGCTGCGTCACATGCATGAAGCACGTCACTTTTTCAGTTTCAAACTTAACTGCATAACAGAAGATAAACAAAAGGCGTTAGAAATTAATTAAACTACATATAACTCTCAAAAAAAGAGCAAATCCTACGCACATGCACACATATATGTAATCGTCTGTGTGTACCTTGCAAATCTTCATCAGCTTATCCCTTGATGAGGCTAAGGTAGCTTGGACAGTCTTGAATGGCACTATCTCCACAAACATAGCATGGAAGTCTTCCAGAACTCTCAAATCATAATATTTGTATATAAGTAAAAATTATACAATCAGGCATTTAAAAACAACAAACTAAAGTAGATGACTCCAATTAATATTTTAAGAAATTTTAAGAACAAAACAACCAATCTCTCATTCAAATTTTAAGAAATTTACCTTCATCGACAACAATGTGTGCTCTTCATAGATCTGCTTCATATCAGGATCATGAGTGAAATCAACAACCTAAAAACAATTTAAAAAATGCATTAAATAACGGATTTAGCTACTCACAATTTTATCAAACACATAGTGTGCATAAAATTCAGTACAAATGAAACTCAGTTCAACCTATATCAAAATCACAACCACATGTAAAAAGAGAAAATCATACACACATAAAAATCAATGTCAAATCGAAACCCTAAAAAGATAGATGCTATACTTACCAATTTACAGTGTAGACAACATAAAAATCAATGTCAAATCAAGAACAGTTGTACAATTGAATCACTCAAATAAGCAGATCCAATTGAATCACGCAAATAATTTACTAAAACAATCGATCAACAATTCATTCAACCTGTTAATCATGAATGTTATGATTTGAAATTGAAAAAGTGTTATAACCGTGTTGAATTGAAACAGAATTGGCTAGTTGAAGAAGATTTTGAATTGAATTGAATTGATGGGAGCGTGTAAAATTTATGGTACGGTTAATGGTGATTGAATATTTACGTAAATAAATTTTTTTGGAGCGTCCGTCAAATTAGTTACCAAAAATGATGTCCTCTCAATTTTGACTAAAAAGTGTTGCATCAAAAGACTTGTACGCAATTAATCTCCGGCCAATAGGATGCAAGACACATCATCACATTAATTGCATAGGGTGCTTTAAAGAGCTTGTAAATTATTCTGGTTTATTATATTTTATAGATTGATCTAAAAAACAGACTATCATCAGTATCTACAATCAGATATCACCCTATGAAGATTAGGGAAGGTGTGCAAACATAATCAAGTTTAATGTTCCCTCACTGAATCGACGATAGGAATCCACAATTATCCAAATATATATGTAATAGATTCTGATCATATTACAAAATCGGCATAACTAATATGCATGAAACAAACTACATATAATTCAGTTACTTACAACAAAACTCATCCCTACTAAAAATAACATACAATCAAAAAGAGAAAATGAGTAATATGTTCCTAGTTAAATATGGAATTATAAGTTCAGAAACAAGTATTTTTAAAACAAAAAACAAAAAATTAAGCTGTGTACTTTTGAAATTAATTACATACTCCAAGATTTTACATGTGCACTTGTTCGATTTCTTACGAGGCATTTGCTGTGAATAAAGTATTAGACTACTTTATAATTAATCAGCCAATTAAATTACGAATAAACAACTACAAATAAATTTAATAAAGAAACATGTGATCATGTGCCTCCACCAACTTCAAGAGCAAATAATATAAATTCGATGTTGACTTTCCCCTTTTCAATAATCCAATATATTTTCATAAATATTTTTAGCCTATCAATTAGAAAAGTTTGTTTATTATAAACTAACGTGTTGTCAATGTGACACGAATGTAACAAACGGCCTCTTCAAATTTGAATAACCATTTTTGTTTTAGATGAGGATTTGTGAATTTTCTTTTTTCTTAAGATCAGGATTCGTATACGTCAAAGTTGTGTAAATTTGACAAGTGGGTGGGAGATTTAGAAAACAATATTTAAATGAGCATGTTGCCATTCAGTGAGGAGATGATAACATAGAAGAATGAGATTGGTGAAATTTAGGAAATATGCAGAGAATGTTAAAAAAAGACGTGCATTAGACAATGATAAGTCACAAATTATTTCACCATTCATCTAAAGTAACGTAACATTCTACTATATCTCAAAACTTTCCAAATATGTCACCTTGTTCCCGAGTTTAAGCAAAATATGAAAGGGAAACTTGAAGAGGAAACAACTATAATTTTTATTTCATGTATTCCTGAGTAAGAATTAAAAAAAGAACACTAAAAACACTCGCTAAAATGTTGTTTCTTTTTCAATCTTCCCACTGTTGTAAGAAAAATTGGAGAGGAAATTGAACACAATTTTGTTTTAATTTTTTTTTTCACTTCTTTCCTTTTTGTATTTTATTTTCTTATTATCATATTGTATTTTAAAACGACAATTTTAACTATGTTATAATAATTACAACATAAATCTATCCCACTTGTTTTAAGCGGTACATGAATCCACAACCATTTGGTTATAAAGCTTCTTATAAAACTGGTACAATTGAGACATAAGCTCTTTAGTTTTTCATATTCGAATTAAAACTCGAGAATAGAGTAAACGATAACACTTTAGGTATTTTTTGAATGTGCCTTTGTGTTTTATTTATCTACTTTAATGAGTGTTTTGTATGTGTGGTAATATCGGCATTTAGATAAACTAAAATAAATAAAAGACTAAAGTGGTCTTTGATGAATACAAACTGAAGATAAAGTGGTCTTTGATGAATACAAACTGAAGATAATAAAGGAGAAAATGTTTCGTGATGAAAAAAGTTGCCTAAAGTGTTATGTTCATAACCCTTTTTTTTAATCACTTGTTCTATTAATCATTTTTGCTGCACATCAATTGTAGTTTTTCCTTTTGAACTGGAACGTTTTTTCGAATTAAATTCTTATCATAAGATTAAAAAGTGAAATAAAAAAGTATGCTGTTAACATAAAAAAGTAAAATATATTTTTTTTTTTTTTGAACAACAATAAAACTTTCTGCATAATTTAAAATATATATCTTATATAGTAAGAAATTTCCAAAAAAAAAAAAATGGAAAAATATGTTGCGAAATTCAATTAGACCAATGAGAGTGCAAAATTTTGCTTACATAGCAAAATTGAAACATCTGATTGGTCAATAAAATCTGATCCAAAAAAAAAAAAAAAAAAAAAAAAAAAAGGTCAATAAAAAGTAAAACTGAAATAATTTCTTCAAATACCATCTAAATTACTTCCAACAAAAATATATGTATAAAAACACATGTGTCTATTTTGTAAAGAAACTAAAAAAATGAAAAGGTAATTAATAAAACTTTAATTCATAAATTTTAAATAAATTATAAATTTAATAAACACCCCTTAAATATTATAAATATAAAAAAAAACAACATATATGTTGTTTGGTTATTAATAAATATTATTATCATTATATATTAAATTAATGTATATGTACGGAATTATAAATATAAAAAAAAATGAAAGAACGAGTTATTATGATATGTGAATGAATATACGAAATTGCACATATATACAAACGACTAATGTTATTCCTCTTTATAAGATTAAGTAAGGATGTTTGAATTTTATTTTATTTTTTTTTATTTTTTATTTATCAACATTCAATAACGACTCATGTTATACCTCTTTATAAGTTTAACCCGTGCATACACTAGTTTAAAAAATTAATACGGTTAACATTATAATTAACCGGAATATAAATATCAAATGTAGGCACGTTACTGTAAGATGAAAGTAAATGCACAAGATTATACAAAACCTATCTCGAAAAAATTTCAAGGGTCATTATGGTCAAAAAAAACATGATACCAATAGTAAAATTTAAACATCAACCTCAACACCATATCAATTCAATAAAGTGAAATTATTCGTTTAACAAAAAGTTATACAGGATATTGAAAAATTTATGTAAAAACCCACACGTGCACAAATATTATAATTATATAAGTATAAAAGATTTTACATAATAATATAACCTTATTTAACAACTCCGTATATCCACCCGAACAGGCTTTATTATGCCAAGATAGAAATTTACATTATTAACCAATTGTTATTAAAATTAGATATTGATATAAATTTGTATGCGCAAATAACTAAAATTTAAATATATATTGTGACATTAAGATTTATGCCAAAAGTTCTTTATAGATCCAATTTTTACCATAACCCATCAAGCAATCTTAACCACTCATTTTTTTATCAAATAAAAAAAATAAACTTTCACCCTTTTTTTAAAACTTAAATATCTCGCAAACCGTAAATCGTCAAGCTACAGAAAATACCATCGCGACGAGAATTAAATTATCTTTCTATAAACATGCATTGTTAAATACTTTCGAAGAACTTTTTTTTTTTTTTTTTTTTTTTTTTTTCAAAATTTATGCCCAGAAAAATCATATATGATTTGTAAAAATCATATATGATTCGTTAAAATCAAATCATATATGATTTGTAAAAATTATATATGATTCGTAAGAATCATATATGATTTTTCTGGCAGAAATAAAAAAAAAAAAAAAAAAAAAAAAAAAAAAAAAAAAAAAAAAGTTAGTCGAAAGTATATAACAATGCATATCTATAGAGAAAGATGATTTAATTCTCATCGCGATAGTTTTTTTTTTTTTTTTTTTTTTTTTTTTTTTTTTTTTTTTTGTAGCTTGAAGATTTACCGTTTGCAAGATATTTTGTTTTAAAAAAATTGTGAAAAATAAAAATAAGTGACTATGATTGGTTAATTAGTTATATGGCAAATATGAGATCTATATTTATCCACGGTACACACGGGTTGTTAAATAAGGTTTATATGCCAAAGGCACCTAGTATGTAAAATACCTATACTAATTTTAAAATAAATCATGCATGAGACATGTTAACGTGTGTTATAACTTGTAAGCGCCCCTGACGCTAGTGACGTTTTTACACGAAAATGATGTGTAATAAGCTAGGAACTAGATATGATTAAGGTTTTTGGTTTAAAAACATGAAAAGTTTCATATTAGTGTTTTGTTACTGTGATTCATGGTGGTGGAGGAATCGCTCATTTTTTATTTTTTTTGGAACAGCGGAATTTTATAAAGCACGACTAGGAAGGAGCTAGAAAATTACAAAGAAATAAGATGAGGGTTTTTAATCCAATCAATCCAACTAAAAGAAGCCTTACATCTATAACGACACCAATTAAAGGAATTAGCCACAACATCCTCGAAAAGAGACATCTTCAAAGGAGGTTCCGAACCAAATATAGATTTGTTACGGAGAATCCAAATACGCCACCACATAACATAGCAAACTCCTTCAAGCAACTCTTTATGCTTAGAATGAAGACGAAAATTCGACAGCCAATCTAACCACTCCTTATACGACGATACCTCCCTAAAGGAAATGTCCCACCAACAAGAGATCTTACGAAAAACCTCTCTAGCAATATGAAAAGCGAAGAAAGTGTGACATGAAGATCCAGCTGCCATACCACATATAGGACATAAAATAGAATCAATAAGCATACCTCGTCTTGAAATGTCGAGCCTAGTAGGTAATCAATCTAACTTAACTTTCGAGACATGAACGTTTATTTTAATGGGCACTACTTTAGTCCAACGCGTTTTAGTCGAGACATCCGGCAATGTGTGGTGGATTGTTTGTTTTTTTTTTTTTTTTTTTTTTTTTTTTTTTTGTTTTTGTTTTTTTTTTTTTTCTTTCTTAATGGTAAATTTATTAAGAAATGGCCTAAAAAAGGCAATAGTACAAGAAAGAAACCAAAGCTTAAAACTTTTTTTTTGAACGGCGGAATATTATTAAAAAGAGCTAGCAAGAAGCTAGACTAAGAAGAAGCTACATCAAGATAGCGTTTAGCGGGTCATCAACCAAAGCTTAAAACTATTAGGACACATGATTGAATTTTTATGGAGAACAAGTTCATCCGGAACACCAAGAATGAATGAAAAAAAAAATGTAGATAACAATACATATTCTATAAAGTGTTACATAAACAAAATCATTTATAAGTTAATTTAGTTTTTAAGAACGAGCGAGAAATTAATATGAGGCATTTATTTGGCAGATTTAAAAATTGCAGATTTCAAAAGGATGAAATAATCAGTTACAATATTTAACGGCTAGGCTGTCAAGTATAACAGTTAAACAACCAAAAGTGGAAACAAACAGTGACATCACACGGGATCCAGTATCTAATTTCGAAGAGGGACTGCAATTTTACATCAAACCGCTTGGACAATTAATGTAGTTTAATAATTTCGAAGAGGGACTGCAACACAAATTAGTTCCTATGTTATACTTGATAAACATGTGGTGCAGACTTAATTGTATGTATCAAGTCAAATTTAAAGTACAAATTCGCCAAAGAGAAGATGATTTAAAGCATTTAAAAGAAGTTGGGACATAAGAAAACTACAGTACATTTGTGCTTCCTTCCATCATTACTGGTATCCTTGCACACCATGCGTAAGGTGTTCACCTCCAGAAACATTAATTAGGGCTTAAAACCCTGAAGAGCGGTTTTTTCCAAAGCAAAAAAGCCGAGAAAACAATAACTCTTGAAGAATACAAACTTTGACATCAAAGCAGGCGTTGCTTTCCAGTTACTGAATCAACAGTCGATTTGTTTCCTGCTCAATTATGATCAAAATTTAAAGAAAAATTGTGCCAATAACAATAACTTAGCAAGCACAGGAAGATCCCCCACGTAGAATTGTTAAAATGAGCGGGTCAATTAGTTAGATAAAATGCTTTGGGTCAAAAAATCATCTTTTGGTTCAAAACAATTATCTGTTTGGATAAAAACAATTATGTTTTTGGGTCAAAGTTATGCATGCTTCTTTCCCAGGTCAATCTTTCGGTTATTATAGACCTCTAGAACCTAAGAGTTCTCAAATCAACTTTGAAGATGAATATCAGCTTGATTAACATAATCTAATAAACACTTCTACATTGTGATTGATTTGGCACCAACATCAAAGCATCAACTCTAATAGTTGTATATAAAAAAGTATACTATGGGAGCTGAAAAGAAAGAGCATTAACATACCAGGACCAATAGCAAGAACCGTTCTTGACCCTGCCGATACCTGTAAAAAAAAAATAATAAATAAATAACTAAAAACAAAAATTGTAGAATTTCATTGACGTAATAATCATCTTTTGTTGGATTTTTCCACATGTTGTTGGTCTTTTAACAAGCACTAATCATAATGTGTGTATTGTTACTTTGACTTTAACAGTCAAAGGATCAATCCAAAGATGGAAAACTGTCAAATATTTATATGAATTCTAAGAAAAAAGGACTTGTTCTCAAATGATTTAAATGACCAACCTTAGAAAAATATTAGTCTTGAGAACCAAGATAAGATCATGTCAGTTTTGAAAATGGAAAAGGACAAGTTTGACTAAAAAAAGGCCAAATAGTATCTCTTGTTTCTAAATCATACCTGGGTGCGTCCCGCATCAGCTACAACATAAGTTGGAAGGCCAATTCCCTCAGCCACTTCCTGCAGCTTATTCCTATGATTGCATGATCAATACAAGGAGCAGTTGGAAAATGTTCTGAATAACATGTAGAGATTGCATCAGATCACCTGCTTACATTTCTTGTTGATTTTTACAAGTGACAACTATTTTCGCCTGCCCGTTATGCTCCCACCGATGCAAAAGATTCCGATGGCTAAAATATAAAAACAATCTAATTAGGAAACTATGTAACTCATTTGCCACAAATTTGATAAAGTTATACATTTAGGTTTTGTTGGTCTCATTCATATAAAAGCATGCAGTAAACAATAACTCAGTCTGCTCTCCTATTGGCATAATTGATCCTCTGTTCTAATTCTGCTGCCCAAACAGAAAAAGAGTTGCATTAATGTACAAAATACAAACAACTTAATCTTGTTCCTTATTATCAAACTTAAAATGCTACATAAATTTGAAGTTGAGATATGAAAAGCACTGCTTAGAGTCTAATTTTTATTTTTCTGAAAACAATTCAATTTACTTCTCATAAAAGAAGCACTAAAGTAAACGCTTCATGTAGCCTTTTGTATCAACAATGCATATGATTAAAAGCAACATTTCAACTTTGAGTATCATGTGAGTTTCAAATTAATTTGAGTATCATATGATTAATTTATACATAGCAAAACATGAACCCGACACCCAACTTTGAACTCCAGGTCTATAGCAAAAACTACCAATTCTAAAAATGGATCTAAGGTTTTGGTATGGGATACTGTTTGATTCATATGTAGCCATCAACAGATTCCATATACTATCAAGATAGTCCTATTTGGCTATTTCACAGCAAAATACGGAGTTCACAAGTTGGAAAAAAGTTAAAAAACTAAGATTTTGAACGTTTGTCAACTTCACGAACCAAAGCCCCTAAGCGTCAGGTAATTTATAAATTCCATCCATATTTATATATTCTTTTTGAACTATGAGAAAGAAACCATTGTCAGTTGATGCAAGAGTTTTGTGTAAGAATCTAACTTGTATATGAGAGATGTACTTTGTTCAGTCCCCACACCCAAAACAACATTTGGACAATCAATCACCTAGTGCTAAATACTAACTGCTGATAGTTTCAGAATCAGAGTTTGACACTGGCGAGGGAAAATCATTATTATCATTCAAAAGAAACCATACATAGCTCAGAAGACTGCAAGGGTGTAAAGTGAACCTTTGCATTAGCCTAGAATATAATCCAGTGGCAGCATCTGCAATTCCATAAATAAAAAATAATTAAAAACAAAAAAAAAAAAATAATAATAATAATCAAGAAACAGATAAAAAGAGAATCCTTAGAGAACAGAATTTGTAGAGATTTCTTACGAGCACATTGAGAAGCAATCTTTCCTTGCCCCATCTTCAAGTCTTGTCTAACAACGAGAACCTACAAACCAAAACCAAATATAAAAACTAGTCAACTCTTTCTGATAGGTAGGATATGGAAAATGACTCAAGTAGAATGTCCTGCACATTTGACAACAATAGACACAATATCAACAAGCTGTTATCTGAAAATTTGTTTGGAGAAGCTAAAAGAGAATATTAACAAAATACTATATGAGGTAATTACAACTCTTATCCCAAGTCGATGTATAAAAATGAATTATGTGCCGCTTATAAGCTTTGGACAGGTGACTATTCATGGCTTAAAAGCTAATCTGGAGGTAATTGGGTTAGTGTAGAGCTTTGGGCAATTGGGCATGGACAATTAGTAGTATCATATCATAGTAGTGGTCCCTTGAGGTGTAGTCAGCTAGAACAGTCACATGGAACGCGGACCTACATGGTACGGGATAGAGGATCAGGATCACAGTTCGCTAGGTACCTAAAATTCGTGGGGGAGGGGGTTCGTTTGGGATCGCTCCGGCACCATTTGCACAATGATTACTATATTCCTAAGGGTTATATAAAATCCAAACATTTATCGAATAAAATAGTTTAATATTTATCAAAATTTCATAACTTATAACCAATAGTCAGTATCATATATCTCGACTGAATCGTACCGTAATTGGGCACGGTTGAACTGGATTGCAGTTCGTTGCCTTTCTAGCGAATTATGTTTCTCTGGGCTGAAATCAAGCATCTATTGCGTATATTGATTCTGGAATTGTTTAACCCAACGAGGACATCTGAACTTAAGTGGAAGAACTTGTGATATCTATCCCAAATTGACTATTAAAGTGAATTATATGCTTCTTAGGTGATTGATTGCTAACAACTTCTTTTGAATTAAATTAAGTATACTGGATAAGCGTACATGAGTCCTTAAGAAAGATCCAAAAGCAATGTGTTTAATACTTACTTAAAAAATCATGTTCACCATATGCTATTTTATTGGTCACATATCCTGTAACCATTTCATCCATGTACTTATCCTATAATAACTAACACCTTTTAAGGAATTTTCATAATGTTGATCTCAAATCACGTTATTCCTAACTATCATGCAACAAAAGATTAGCAAACCATTAGATTCTTTAAACGCAGCTAAAGTTGCACTCCCAGCTTGGTAGCAATTAATGTATAGGCAACTGATACGATTCATGTGAAGCAGTTAAAGAACCGATTAGCTTATTACCATGGGCTTACACACATTCATGCTACTAAAATTCATGTCATACTTAGAGAAGCACCTAAAGTACGAGTCCATATCATTAACTGCGGGTAATTTTATCGAATAATCATTTTCATGTGTATGTGGGTCTAAATCCTAAACCTATTGATAATCTCAAAACATTAACTGCGGGTGATATTTTATCGAGTTGTTAGATAATGATATACATAAGCACTCAAAGGTGGCAAAAGAACTATCATGACTTTTTAACAATGTGAGACTAAAATGTAAGGCAGGTGGCTGAAGTCGCCACACAAACCTCCTGAACTGAAAAAGGGATAGTTAAACCATAACTTTTATAAGGGTTTATGAAACAAACCATTTTAAGATCATCATCATCAGCAGCAGAAGGAGTAGTGGTCTTTTTTTTACTTGAAATATATTTAGAGTTGTTTGATGATGAGAAGATGGGTTTTGATAAATCGAATAAAAGACCGAATACGAAACCGATTACAAGTCCAGGGATGAAATTCTCCGCCTTAAAACTCCCACCAAACAACCATCCTCCTCCTTCTCTCTCTTGTTTCTTCTGTTGTATTATTATTAACAATCAGTCAGAGTTGAATAATAATAACAAGAGATTAAAATTAAGAAATTGTAATGAAATTGAGCATTAGTTAAATACATTTTTTGAGTGCTGCTGAGGACGAAATGAACCCCCCACCATTTGCCTTTTCTTTCTTTATTACAATTATTTTTCATTTCTGCACACTCAATAAAAAATATATACGGTTTCTCGTCCTTATTTTACTTTTATTTCTCGTTCGAACATAACTCATATTTATACTTTACATAACCGCTAGGTTAGTGTCCCATGATCCCTATCTTGGCGGGATAGCCTTGATTGGTTTTGACTTGGTCTTATGTAACCAGGGGCGGAACTAGGAGCCAAGTTTAGGGGTAGCGAAATACGAAAATTTGTTTAGGGGTAGCGAAAATTTGTTTCAGGGGTCGCGAAATCGCCAAAAAATGGCAAAAAATCGCCAAAAATTCCACTACCGGGTAAAAGTTCAGGGGTAGCGACCGCTACCCCTAGCTTGCATGCACATCCGCCCCTGTATGTAACCTTTGTGATAATATCTTCGAACTGCATACCTTGAAAGGTGTTAGGCTTCGATTATCGACTTCTCAAAGTGGCAATCAATGCCCTTAACTGATTTTACGCCTTTTAGAAGGTTTATTGTTGCTTTTGATATACAAAAGATTATTTTTGCGCACAATATATAATTATAATTTACACAAATTATCATGCCATGATTAGTTAAAGAACTAATCATAGGTTGACACGTGCTTTTGGTGCGCAAAGGATTAATTCGAAAAAATTCCTAATACAATTATAATTAACATGATTTTTATATGAATAAAATGTATTGATGTTGCATCTTGATCCATGATTCGTTAAAAATTCGCTAAACCTTAATCACTGAATATTTGCAGTTTTTTTTATTCACAAGTTTAAACACTTTGCAGGTCTTCAATTTTTTTAATTTCGGTATTTAGGAGAGCTTCTATGTAAAATGGGGTTGTGAAAAATGTCCCGTTAGTCAGTGTATTTTGGTATATATTGATAGATTTCTTAAAATCGCAAAGTTTGGGATATTTATTAAAAAAATGGCCAACTTTGCGAATTTTTTTTTAAAAAAAGAACATTTTTGATGTTTTAAAAAATTCGCAAATGGTTGCAAAGGTTGCAGATTTCATTGCTATTTTGGGTTTTTGAAAACAAATTGAGTATTTTGTGAAGTATGTTTTTGAAAATAGTTATTTTTGTCATTTTTTCTCATAATTAAATTAATAATGGAATTTAGACAATGGTAAATATTATTATTTAAATAATAAAATTTAGATAATATATACTTAAAATATAATGAAAGAGATACTAGTATATTGCTAAGAAAAAAAAAAGATTTATAAACCTTTTTTTTTTTTTTTTTTTTTTTCTTTTTTTTTAAATTTGTACTAGAAAATGGTTTTAATAATTTTTTTATTAAAAAAAACAAAAATAAAACATATATTTATACTAATTCGTTTTCAGTTGTTTTCCAGATACGTTTTGTAAAAACCAAACTGAAAACCGAATATATAATTTGATTCGTTTTAGTTTCGATCCGAAAATTGATTAACAGATTGAGTTCGGTTTTACTTGGTGTGGGTATTATTACCTGCATTATGAACACATAGAGGTGGACTTTTCATTTCTCATTACCCGGTCCAAATATAATGTGATTGGATATGGGTGAGAGTTAAATGGGTCGGGTTTTGTTTAAAAAAAAAACAAACCCACAACACCCACCATCTGTTAGCAAGAAAAAACACAGACACCGGAGCAAATGGCCGACGACAACCACAGGAAAGTAACTGCAATAGCTGCCGGAGAAGCTCACACTCTTGCTCTAACTGGTACAGTACTAATAAAATCCCATGTTTACTATCTTTTCAATTAACTAATCATTGTGTGGTAATGAATTGAATATCAGCTGATGGTAAGGTCTATTCATGGGGCAGAGGAACCTTCGGGCGTCTCGGAAATGCTTCGGAAGTCGATCAAGTTGTTCCGACTAAAATCGACTTTGATGTAAACAAAATTCTTGCCATTTCTGCTGGTGCTTATCATAGCATTGCTCTTGCTGGTATAATATATGTCATTTCAGTTTGTTAATTGCTTATCAACTTGGGTTTTCCGGGGTTATGGACTTATTCGAATTTCTTAAAGCTCGTTCTATGGGGCGTATCAACTCGAGCTTATGGCTTATTTTCAACTTGATAAACTCATAACTCAGAAAATGCTTATTTTCTGTTATTATCTTATCTCAGATGATGGTTCTGTTTGGAGCTGGGGCTACAATGCGTGTATCCTTTCAAATTTTGCTTCTACAAATTCAGCATTATTGTATGTTTCAGTTCTGAGCAAAGTAGCGTTACTAGATGTATAGAGCATATACCTATAGGACATTTATGGGCTGTTTGGGAGTGCTTTTTTTTTTTGCTTTACTTCTTATTAACGGAAGCATTTTGCTTTCATCCAAATGCTTCTTTGTATTTTGAGTTAAACTAACTAGTTTCTGCTAAGCATCCAACCTGTTTATTTCAAAGTGCTTATTTCATATGACATTAATATTGTTTTTCTTCAACATATGTAACTAAGACCTTTCATGATTTCATTTCCAACAAATTTTTATTTTTTCGAGTGTTATTACATTCTATACAAAATTCGCAAATCTGTACACTGCTTACTTTTAAGCACAATCATAAGCAGAAAAATCAAGCAATCCCAAGCACTCCCTTGGTGATTTATGTCTTTCAAATTGGATTATCATCAAGGCTGCTGAAACAAGATATAGGTGGCGTTAGTATTATATATTGCATCCTTGACAGTAAGGTAGATGGTCAACTTGGTGTAGATGGAGATAACTCTTTGGTTCCCTATTTGGTAAAGATGCCTATCTCAGATGATGGATCAGTAACTAAGAATGAAACGACACCTAAGGTGGGGACTAGCATATACCCTTCTTTTAATCCTTGAGCACCTTGGGATCCACTTATATGTTTTCTGTGTTCTGGTTATCGATATAGTGTGATATAGGGTGTGTTTGGATGTTCATTTTGAATTACATTAGCTTACTACCATTACTTCTGATTTGAAATAATCAATCTGAGTGTACATCTACATATAAATTATGATCATGTGATATTTTGGGGTCAAATAATCAGTTTGATACTATCCTCGAGGACCTCAACAGATTATTAAAAAATAAAAAGAAAAATACTTATATGCTCTTATTTTATCTACTACTTCCTTGATCATCAGTATTTACATAACACTTAATACCAGTGAAAGTGATTATTATAACTTAATGCAACACAAGCACATCCCGACATTTGAACACCCTCTCTTACACTATACTTTAATTGGATGATTTGATATCACTTTTAAACCGGATATCTAAGCACCGCTTTACTTTTCCTCCCAGATTTCTTCAGTGAAAGCTGGAGGCATGATGTCACTAGCAATCGATGATGTTGGGTGTCTTTGGATGTGGGGCAACTGCCCTGTACAAGACACCTCAAATGAAGGCGGATTTTCATTTACCCCAACACCTACTCCACTACGCGCTTGGAATTTCAACGGCCATAGTGTCGTCAAGGTGGCCTGTGGAAGTGAGCACATTGTAGCATTAGTCAGTGGTGGAGAAGGAAGTGAGCTCGTATGTTATTCTTGGGGTAATAACAGTCATGGTCAGCTAGGCCTTGGAGACACAGAGGCGAGGCCAAACCCTCAAATGGTTGAGAAATTCAATACCGGATCTACATGGGCACCTTATAAAATAGCATGTGGATCCTTTCATACGTGCGTACTTGCTTATAGAAAGACTGAAAGCATATGCTGGACTTTTGGTTGTGGTGATAACGGGCAGCTAGGTCATGGAACTACCAAAAAGTCATTATACCCTGAAATAGTTAAAGGGTTGCCTGAAAATGTGATCTTAATTTCTGTAGACTGTGGTTTATTCCACACAAGTGTAGTTTCGTCATCAGGGAATGTTTGGGCATGGGGAATGGAGAACGGGCTTGGCCTATGTCCTGGAGCTACTTTTACAGAAAGTGACGGTGGAGATGCGCTTACTCCTCGTTTGATTAATGATGTTTTTGGTTCAAAATTTCCTCAACCTGTTCAAGTAGCTTGTGGTGCTGCCCATACTGTTCTTCTTGCAGATAGTGGATACAAGCTTTGGTCTTGGGGGAGAGGAAGCAGTGGGGTCCTTGGAAATGGCCAAGATATTGACTTTTTCGTCCCAAGGGCCGTGTTGTGGCCCTCGCCTGGCAAGGAGGGTCCAGAAACCGTTGCTAATAAACCTGTTGATGAAATGGATACTAAGGAACGTACAGAGATTGAGAAGAAATTATCTTCCGCCATGGAAGAGATGAATCTCCTGCAGTCTAAGCTTTCTATAATGGAGCGTTATGCGAGTATTCTTCATGGTTCTATATTTGGAAAGCCTTTTGAAGAAGATAGAGACATACCGCTGTCATTAAGGAACTCAGGCACATTTGATATTGCCAAAGAGTGGGAGGATATGTTGGAATCATCTGAACGTGGTAAGCTCATACGTTTACAGATGTTTTATCGTAACATGCTAGCAGGTGTTGAAGATAAGATGATGAAGCAAAGGATTAAGGAGATGATAAAAGAGCATTTTGAATCTTCAGCAAGTACACATCACTAAACAGAGTTTTGCGCCTTTATATCTTCAGCAAGTTCCATACAAGTTCTATGTCAATATTTACAAGTAGCGTCATTAAACTGAATGTTGTACAAGTAATAAATATTTGTGAACCATAATAATAATAATATAGCTTCTCATATCGTTTCCTATTAATTCTAAAGTCAGTGACATACATGTATTAAGTTGGTTAAGAAAAATGTGAAAGGGCATGAACAGAGTTATATGGATCAAGGTATGTATCTCTATTAACTTCTAATGGTGTGTGTTTACATGGAATGACATGTGTTTTGCATAAAAATTAACAAGAATAGTTAATGTGTATTAAAATTGAAAACATATGTAAATTAATATATTTTCGGAGTTTTATTTGTTAGACCATTGCAATTTAGAAAGATGTATACACAAATATTGTAGTTCCAAACATAATTACATTAATATGCATCTCTCTTGTATACAATTTCAATCTGCACCCATTTTCTTTTCGGTATATCATGCATCTTCAGGTTTTGATATGGTGAAATCTATGATTTTAGTTTTTCTAGCCGAAGGACAAGTGCTTTTGATATAGTAACTCCTTTTATGGCACGGTTTTGTCATTTTGAGATCAAACCACCATTTTATTGCCAAGTCGAATTCTTGTCATTTTCAGTACCATTTTATGTTTACTTTAATCTGTAATAAGCTTGAATCCAACATCATGAACTTTGAAATAAGTTTGAATCCAACATCACGGAGTACTCATAAATTTTTAAATCTTGTAAAAACCCACAAATACAATAATTACTTCGAAAAATATGTGACTTTTGATGTTGAAATTCTTTTTAGTTACGAGAATATTGACTAACTTCTTCACTTTTAACAATTGAAAACTTTAGTATGGACATCTTTACTACTTATAAAGCAAATTTGTCTATTTTTAAAACTTAAAAAAATACTTAAAAAAGAGTAAAGTGATATGCCTAATGTACCCTTTAATACTTCTTAAACTTTTAACTTAAATGCCAACTTTAAAATTATGAACTAATAAAAACAATGTTAACTAAGAAATGGAAACTTATAAAAACACGATTTAACAATGATGAGAATTAAAAATGAAAACTAAGAAATGAAAACTTATAAAAACATGTTTTACAAATATGCGGTACATGCTTCTTTTTAATTTACAAATATGCATACACGGTTTCATTTTTTTATTTTATATATATATATATATATATATATATATATATATATATATATATATATATATATATATATATATATATATATATTTGCAAAATAATCATCTTAATCTCTACTATATAAAAACCATAACATTTTTCTTACTTTTATAGTAATTCATAATTAAGTTGAGGAAAAGAATAATAAAAAAGATGTTGATGTTATGTTGATGTTGATGTTGAGGTTGAGGTTAGTACATTGTGTCTTCCACTCATCCCCTTCACGCATCCAAATTTGGTGATAGCCACTTCGCAAATCAATCTTCGAGTACACCACTGAACCATGGAGCTCATCTAACATGTCATCAAGCCTCACAATCTGGAAGCAAAACTTAATGGTAATGTTATTCACAAGCCTACTATCAACACACATCCGCCACGCCCCATCCTTCTTAGGTACAAGCAAAACGGGTACGACACATAGACTCAAGCTTTCAAGAACAGAACCCCGACTCACAAGTTCATCAATTTGCTTCTGTAATTACTTAGTTTCCTCCGGATTACAACGATAGGCAGCCTTATTGGGCAATGAGGCTCCTGGAATGAGATCAATTTGATGTTCAATGTTGCGAATAGGAGGCAAACCTGGTGATAAGTCATCAGGAAATACATCTTTGAACTCAAACAATAAACCAGCAATGGGGTTGTCCTCTCTGAAACCTGGTCCTTTGCTGAATCCTCCTTGGCTATCAGCAGATACACCATTTCTCCGTGATCAAGGGCCTGCTCAATCACCCGTTCGCTAGCCAACATGGCTAGATTCGGTCTCTTTTTCACTTTAGTACTCATGGATCGAACCGCCTATGATGACACTGGTTTCAACACAATTTTCTTGCCCTTGTCCCTCAATTCATATTCATTGCTCCTTCCCTTATGCATAACATCCCTATCGAATTGCCAAGGTCACCCTAACAATATATGGAAAGAATCCATAGGAATAACGTCACACAAAATTTCGTCCACATAAGAATCCATAGTCAGCCCAACCCACACGAGCAAAGTTCAATACGAAACAACATTTATGTAAAGAACAAATAACAAGATCTCAACCATCCATATATTTTAAATTTAATGGTCTAGATTAATCCTCATTTTAATATAATTACTTATTAAAGGGCACTTTTGTAATATCATTAAATAAAGCTTAACACTCATTTTATCAACAGTAACATCTAAAAAACGCCACCACCATCACCAATGGCAGTCGCAACCACCAGCAGCATCGCACCTCCGTCACAATCAATGGACAAATCACCACCACAGCCACCGTCACCACCACAAACTACTGAATCATCTTCTCTGACGCCGGTCATCGGTTCGCCTCCGTCGGCTGGAAGTTTAGATCCGCTTAAGAGCTCGAGTTTGACTCCTAATCGGTTTAATAGATAGTGGTTTCGTTGGTCGGTATTAGATTTAGAATGTTTTTGGTTTAGGTTTGCTAGGAGCATCAATGAATAACAAACAAGGTTGAGTTTTCGGGTTGTAAATTTGGTTCATGTTTGGTTCATGTTTGTGGCATATCTATGTAGATATTTAGGGGCATTAGATTTGAGATATTTGTAAGTGAAGAAAAAGAAGCAGATGAGAAAACATGAGAAAAGAAAGAGTAGAAGAAGAGGAATGGGTTTTAGGCAAGGTTGTAAAAATCGCTAGGCGCTAGTGAGGCGGTCGGGTAGGGCCTAGCGATTAATCGGTTATGCGGGGATTAATCGGATTGGAATTTTTATGCACAAAATTATAATTTTAGATATTATATTTTATTATATGTATAATATAAGAATAATGCATCAAAGTTTAAATATTTCAAGTGTTCAAATATAAAAATAATACATAATTCTTTAAAGTTCAAAGTCAAACATAGATATTACTCGGTTTGTTGATCATTTTTAAGTGATCTTTGACTAATTTTGTCCGATTAATCGGTTTGTTGACCAATTTTTAAGTGATTTTGTTGACCGAATTTTAAGCGATTTTGTCCGATTAATCCAATTAGACCGATTTTGTCTGATCAATCGGTTTGTTGACCGATTTTTAAGCGATATTTGACCAAAGCGATTAAATAGGCCGATTATGATAAATCAAGGCGCTTAGTGAGCGATAAGTGATTATGCGGGGATTAATCGGCCGCCTGGACCGATTTTTACAACAGAGGTTTTAGGTGGGACAGGTCATAGGTGAACAGTTTATCTTTTGATTATTTGTTTCAAATTTTCTTTTTCTACCCTCCGTAAGTTAATAGACTTTTGATGTTTTCTTAACAACAAAATGAGATTTTACTTCAAATTAATATTTTAAAATGAATCAAATGTGATTTTACCTAAAAAAATAAATCTAGAGGGTTGTTTAGGTTGCTTTTTATTTCGCATGTTATTTAGATAAATCCCATGGGATTCTTTGACGAATCCTTTGTGATTCATACAGAATCCCATGGGATTCTTTGATGAATCACTTGTGATTCATACAGAATCCCATGGGGTCTATATAGAATACAGTGGCATCTGATTGGAGTAATGTGTTTAATGTTTAGTTACTCAAAACAAAATACAGTAAATAATAGGGGTAGGTGTGTTATAGACACAGAATTATGTAATAATGTTGTTATTTTTGGTTGTGTCGTGGGATTTTTTTACGAATCCCGTGGGATTTTTTTAAGAATCTCGTGGGACTTTTACGAATCCCGTGGGATTTTTTACGAGTCTCGTGGGATTTTCCTGGACAAAAATTTTGAAAAAAAAAATCGTCTTTTTAAGAATCCTGTGGGATTTTTTTAAGAATCCCATGGGATTTTCCTGGACGGATATTTTGAAAAAAAAAAACGACTTTTTACGAATCCCGTGGGATTTTCCTTGACGGAAATTTTAAAAAAAAATCGTCTTTTACGAATCCCATGGGATTTTTTACGAATCCCGTGGGATTTTTCTGGATGGAAATTTTGAAAAAAAAAATTCGTCTTTTTACAAATCCCATGGGATTTCTTTACGAATCCCATGGGATTTTTCTGGACGAAAATTTTGAAAAAAAAATCGTCTTTTTACGAATCCTGTGGGATTTTTCTGTACGAAAATTTTGAAAAATAGTTCGTCCAAAGTATATAACAATGCATATCTATAGAAAGTGGATTTAATTCTCATCGCGATGGTCTATTTTTCGTAGCTTGAAGATTTACCGTTTGCAAGATATGTTGTTTTTTTAAAAAAAAAAAAAAAGTGGAAAGTGGGTTTTTATATTAAATGAGCTAAAATGTCAATTTTGCCCTCCCTTTGTTATTTTTTGATTTGATCTTAGCCATTAGATGAAAGCTGGATGGATGGTTGAGATTGGCTTATTTGTTTTTTAAAGGATACTTATTTTGCATAGATCTCGCCTCTAACCCACACTATTTCAACACTTTCACACTATTGCCATCATCGAGCCAATGGAGTGTATACGGCTTAGGATGAACTGTAGTGACTAAACCCAATTTTGACACCATCTCACTAGAAGATACATTAGTGCAACCCCCCCCCCCCCCCCCTATCAATAATCACACTACACCACTTATCCTTGATTTGGCATTTAGCATGAAATAATTGGTCTCGATGGTACGAGTCAGCGGATAATCTGGGCCTGAAGAGTTCTAAGAACCTAGGCCGTATCATACAATGGAGCCTCATACCCTTTGTTAATACAAATAAACCTTAAAAACGTTTATTTGTATTTTACGATCTTTCGATGTTTTGTCGATAACAAATGTAAAATCATTTTAACGAAATAAATAAAATATGTAATGCTTTGAGCCAATAGTTTACTAACTCATTTCACTAAAGAAATATATATCAAACATGTTTAGTTATGTAATTAACATGAAACAAAAATTATTTTATAAAAACACTTTAGTACATTTGTTACTTACATTTTATAAAATACATGTTAAAACACTTGGACTATCCATGACCCAAAACCAAGTTCATAACCCACAACCCATGGAGCTTTTTGTGGGAAACTAGAACGGGGGGTTGCATAGTTTACCGACTTTTTCTTTAGTTATAAAAGTTTACTATGTGAAGAACTTTGATTCGTATGTAGATGAAATCAACCAGCACCAATATGAACACAACACTAAACTAATACAAACAATCAATAGAAATAAATAAAAGAGATAGAGATGGAAAGATCAAACCAAGACAAGTGATTTATAGTGGTTCGGTCACGAAGCTCTTCTTCGCCCTACTCTACTCCCCGAGTACCCAACTCGAGAGTTATAAGCACTATGTCAATAACCTCCCTTCAGGCGGAGAAAACCGTACAACGTCGCTTACGTTATTTTCTGACACTAAGCTAGATGTCGAGTACTAATCTTAGCTAGTACCAATCTACCACGATCCACACGATCCTAACTTTTCACACGATCCACATGATCCTAACTTTTCACACGATCTTAACTTTTCACACTATCAACACGATCCTCACACAATCTACACACTCCACTCAATCAACACAATCTACCTAATGAGCCGAAAAGTGTACCGCTTTTGGGGGGTCATTTAAGGCCAAAGTTGAGATTATTTGATCAAATATTGCCCTAAATTGTTCCTTTTGTCATTTTAGGTACTTTTGAGAGGAAATTTGCAAAAGGAAGCATTTTGGACGTTTTTGGAGTGAAAAAGTGAAGAAAATGACAAAGTCTCTTTAACATGCTAGGCTAGGTTTTCTTTGTGTTTGCTTAGATGTAATGAAACTTAGATATTGATTATTGGCTGGTTGTTTGTCTATAATTGTTGTGGATGAATGAATTCGATGTTAGGCTTAAGAAAACTGGCAGACTTCCAATTGGTAACTTGCTTGAACGTCTTAAGAAACATGATTGAAGGTGTACTACGATATATTGGTTATATTTAATGCATAGGTAACTACTAATGAGGCCATGTTAAGAGCTAGTAGTCGGCTCGACATAGGAAGAGGTAGAAGCTTATAGAGTTAGGGAAGATCGTACACTGCCCTACGAATGGTATTAAGGAATATAACCCGTCATCCATGCAATTGTAACAAACTAATCAACCGATAAAAGATAGCTAGGGAGTAGTGAAATCTAAGTAAACATATTTTCTCTCATTATTGTTTTCGCCACAATTAGTTTAAGTTTATTTTATTTTATTTTGATTGCATTTGTAGTTATTTTGGTTAGTTGATTAGCAACAAATTTCGCCCACTCCTTCGAAACCCGAGATTTTTACTTGCTTTCCATAAAATATATAAAATACAAAAAGAATCATCCCTCATCTCTAGACCTAGTTTAATTGAGTTTTAACCCTAGTGAACACTATTCTTTGAGTTGAACGATCAATCCCCCGGTACTTGTCACTATACTATACTATAACGGTCAGGTACACTGCCTGGTGGGGATTGCAAGCTTCTCAAGATCCCTTGAGAGGTAAAACCTTTTGCGAGGGCGCAATTCCACGCATCACTACCCTAGATCCACTTGATCAATGCACTAACACACTAGCTACAAGAGATCCCCAAGATCTCAACACAATCACAATGATCCACACAAGATAGCTTATACAAGATTACAACACTTCATGTATATCAAGATACAATCAAGCAACTAATAAGTAATGCAAGTGCACTACACAAAGACTTTAACACTTTGTGTCTTCTTGACACTTTGTGTTCTTCTTTTGACTAATAGAGGAATGTAGGTGATCTTTGGTTGGATGAAAGAATCACTCTTTAAACAAAAGAAAACTAACTAATGATCTAAGAAGTGTAAGTAAGAAAGGAGGATGGAATACAGAAAGTTATGTGTGAAAAAGGATTAGTAAAATCAGGGAAGTGAGGTGGTATTTATAGGAAATGAAAATCTGACCGTTATGGGTACACGGTACCACTAAATTTAGTGGTACCGTGGTACCGTCCCAGACAAAAATGCTCATCTTTTTGTTTTTAGTGGTGAAGGTTTATTTGGGGAAGTTTGTAGCTAATTTGGCGGGAAAATAGCTGTTAAGTTTTTTGAATTTATTTTTTCAAATAAAATATTTCTTTAAAATTCAAAAATAATTTGTAAAATGTATTTTTGAAAAGAATGTTTTGTCACCTCAAAATGTGAAGTTTAAAACACAAATTCACTTCTTCTTTGATCATTTGTCAATTAGTCAATTTGTTTGTTCATACCTAGAGTGATTTGCGTAGAAACCGGATATTTCAATTAAAAACTTGTTTATGTTAATTTAGACGTAAAATGTTTTCACATTATCGAAAGATAGAAATAACGTTTTTAGACATTATTTGCATCAATAATCTCCCCCTTTTTTATGATGACAAGACATAAACTCATTTTAGGTAAAAGATTAATTTTGACAAGTTTTTAATATGAGTTTATATCCCACTTCTTCACCTTTTTGTCAAAGCAATGGTTGATGCTACAAAACAAGGTTAGATGACACAAATACAATATCTAACATGTAGCATCCAAGACAAATATTCAACCATAGTATGAGTTGGCTAAGAAATCTAAACATGAAAATGCTAATCTAACCAAAAATGAAAGAAAAATAATCCAACCACAAACAAAAGATAAGCCCATGCATTAATAGAGGAGAGAAAATCACACATAAAATGTGAGTACAAGAAGTAATTAAACAACAAGAAGCACATGGTAATCTTTAGTGACTTGAGAGGCCTTAAGATTTGCTTCTAGTCCAAGAGGAGGTCCTAAGTGTTTATTCATGAGCACTAAACATGAACATGTTTAGTTGAATGGGCTAAGGGATGGTGATGGTGACATGATTGGTGGTTGTGGTGGTGTCAATAGGTGTTCCACATAAGAGAACATGTAGTAGAGTTCATCCCTCAAAGAGGAGATGAGGTTACGGTTGTGAAGACAACATAGGCAATTTGCACTATGTATATCAACCGGGTTGAGTTGAATAGGAGGGCCCATGATGGTTGACGGAGGTAGTGAGTATGTTGGTGATGGAGTTGGCATGGAAAAGTCCAATGGGGTAATAGGTGAGAGTGTGTAATCCATGGATGAAGGTGTGGTGTTGAAAGAGGAGGATGATGAGGATGTTGTCTTGGTAGATGATGATTTAGATGGAGCATTTGGTGGAGATGGTGAGTTAGGAGTTCTTTGGGAAGGTGGTGTTGTGACTTCATCATTTTTGGTGAGATCAACAAAGAGAGGTTTGGATAGTGGCCGAACGGTAATTCTAGGTTTCTTGGAGATGTGAGTTGTGGATCCTTGTATGGAAGCCATGGTGAATAAAGGAATGATTATGATGGTGAGTTGCAAGGTATGCTTGCAAGGATGAAGTCTTATATAGGCAAGAGTGATGTGATTTTAATTAAAATTGGTTAGGATGTCCTATGATGATCTAGAGGAATCTTAGGATGCATGAAAGTTTGCAAGTTTGGAGACTAGGGATGCATGAAAGTATATATATTGATATACTTAGATTACAATAGGAGTAGACTATTTACTATTAGTAATATTTAAGAATTAAGGAAGAAATTTTAATTCGCCCATCAATCTCATCTCAAACTTGTCATGCATGATCTTTCAGGATCATTGTACATTTCTGAACAAGTTGAGTTTGCAATAATTTTCATTGACACAAGTTCGAGCAATGACGAATTGCGAATTTAGTTTCTTTATGAAAAGTGTATTATCAACCGCTCACATGATACAATCATGTTTACGTGGAAGAACCTTTTGATCCATCGTACCAAGTTTTGAACACTTGTTCAAGATCAAGGAGGCTTTCTTAAGTTGATATACATGATATGGTCTTTAGAGATCAACAAATCCTGTAGGTTGTACTACATATTCCTCCTTGTTGATAAGACCATTTGGGGATGCACTTTTCATATCAATTATGTCAGTGCATGCTAACCGAGATTCAAGTTCTCTACTTACTTAATCTATCTAATAACAAGGAAGTTTAGAGAGCGTACTTAGCCTATGATGTACCCTTATTAACAAGCAAACGTGAGATTACTTTCATTGTATGCTTGGTAAGACAAAGTTGGACCTTGAGTTATTGTCATGGGATAAGTGTGCCCACTACTCTTAGCTCATTCATGTGACTTCAAGTTGATTTCCAAGCATATCTATCTAATAACATGAGAACTCAAACAAATGATCCCCAGTATTTCATGGGTCCAAAGTTGTTAGTGCTAAACATCTCATGCATTTGATGCATTTGGTTTGGATGTTGAGATGAAGGACAAATTTCCCATGGTAGGTAACTTTTTTGTTGAAATTTGTTCCAAGTGACGGGATAGTTACTTGGATAACTTTGTCTTCTAAAGTTACCTCTCGGTAGAGGAGTTTTAGGCCGAGGTTTAGGAGTATTTGTTCTTTTAGGAGGAGGCGGAGTTTTTGATCTACGATCAACTTTACCAAAGCCAAGTCTAGGAGACGACATGGGTTTGTAAAAGCTTTTACCTCCTCTTCACTAGCTATAGGTACTTTAACATTATTAACTACTATATGACTCGGTTTGGGACTTAAGTTATTTTTTAAGATTGACCCTGTTCTGACTTTAACAGGTGACGGTACCACTAAAATTAGTAGTGCCGTCATCTGCTAAATCAGTTTCTCCAGATTTTACAAATTTTACTTATTTAGTTTCACTTATGGATGCCTTATTTGGGTCAAATCCTAAACCTGCTCCGGCATGTTCACTATATGCAAGATTTTCTAACATATGATTAAGTGCCTTAGTCCCTTTCTCAAAGTTAATGACCTTTACTGCATTTTCTTTGAGTTTTTCATTTTCTATTTGAAGATCTGTACATGATTTACATCCAACATCTATTTGCTTATTTTTCTCAAGTCTTTTTAGTTGGTCTTTTAGTTTTAATACTTGTACTTCAAGTTCATGCAAGGTTACTTTTAATGTTTTGTTTCTAGTTATGATTTTAGTACTTACCTCACATAATTTATTATATTCATCATATAGCATATTATCATCTATTGACGAATTATCATCACTATAATAAGAAGAGTCAGAATGTACCTCATTTGATGCTTGAGCCATAAGACACGTTTCATCATTGGGCTTCTCTTCCTTTTCTTCATCACCTCTATCACTCCAAGAACCTCCTACAAAGGCTCTTTGGTTGTTTGTTCTTGCTAGTTTAGGACATTCACCAATGAAGTGACTTGGATCTTCGCATCTAAAGCACTTCCTATCACTCTTTCCTTTCTTATCATCCCGGTTCTTTGGGAACGATTTCTTTTCGTCGCGAGGTTGTCTAACAAATCTACCTTTTCTCCTGAAGAACTTCTTGAACTCTCTAACCGTCAAGGCATACTCTTCGTCTTCACTATCGGAAGCCGAGCTCTCCTCATCACGAGACTCCTTCTTGGCTTTCAGTGCTAGAGACTTTACTTTCTCTCCTTTACTTCTAACAATATCGGAATCTTTCTTGATTATCATTTCATGAACTTTCAAGTTTCCTATTAGTTGATCAAGTGATAACGTCACCAAGTTCTTTGATTCTTCAATGGCGGTGACCTTTACTCTCCATTTGGAATGTAGAGCCCTAAGAAACTTCCTAACATAGTTCTTGCTAGAGTAACCTTCATCAAGAGTTTTAAGACTAGTAATAATAGTATTAAATCTAGCAAAAGCACTATCTATGGTTTCATCTTCCGGAATGGAAAATTGTTCATATTGTTGAACAAGAAGATCAATCTTGTTCTCTTTGACTTGATTATTACCTTGATGGGTGACTAACAAAGTTTTCCAAATATCTTTTGCCGTGTTACACATAAAAATTCTTTCAAATTCCTTTTTCGTTAAAGCATTATAAATTACCATTTTAGCCTCATCATTTTTGGCTAATTTTCTTTTAAGATCATCGCTTTGTTGATCATAAGGAATAATTTTATCCTTTTTAGTAATAGGATCCTTTTCAATAGGTTAAAAGTTACCATCGGTAATAACATGCCAAAGATCAATGTCTTTTGATTTCACTACGTTTCGAATCTTGTTTTCCAATAAATAAAATAATCGGTTTCAAAAAGTGGTGGTCTTTGCATAGATTGCCCTTCTTGATATTTGTCGAAATCCATTGATCGATTCAAGTTTTAAAATACCATTTACTTTAAAATCTTGCCTGCCCTGGCTCTGATACTAATTGTGGGAAACTAGAAGGGGGGGTTAAATAGTTAACCGCTTTTCTTTAGTTATTGATTCAAATGTAGATGAAATCAACCAGCACCAATATGAACACTACACTAAACTAATACAAACAAGCAATAGGAATAAATAAAGAGATAGAGATGAAAAGATCAAACCGAGACAAGAGATTTATAGTGGTTCAGTTAGGAAGCTCGTCTTCGCCCTACTCCACTCCCCGAGTACCCAACTCGAGAGTTCTAAGCACTATGTCAACAACCTCCCATCAGGCGGAGAAAACCATACAATGTCGCTTACGTTATTTACCGACACAAAGCTAAATGTCGAGTACTAATCTTAGCTAGTACCAATCTACCATGATCCACACGATCCTAACTTCTCACACAATCCACACGATCCTTACATAATTTACACGATCTACACGATCCACACAATCAACACAATCTACCCTTGATCCACTTGATCAATATACTAACACACAAGCTACAAGAGATCTCCAAGATCTCAACAAGATCACAATGAGCCTTACAAGATAACTTAACAAGACTACTACACTGGATGTATGTCGAGATACAACAAGTAACTTCAAGTAATACAAGTGCACTACACAAAGACTCTAACACTTTGTGTCTTCTTGACACTATGTGTTCTTCTCTTGACTAGTAGAGGAATGTAGGTAATCTTTGGTTGGATGAAATGATCACTCTTTAAACAAAAGAAAACTAACTAATAATTAAAGAATAGTATAGATGATAGAGGATTTGATTACATAAAATTGTGTATGTAAATGATACCCAAAAATTGTGAAGTGGGTTGGTATTTATAGGCACTGAAAATTTGGCAGTTATAAAGCACACTGTACCACTAATTGTCACACAATACCACTCACGGTACCAATATATTTAATGGTACCGTGCTAGACAAGAACTCTTCAATTTTTGTTTTTAGTGGTGAAAGTTTATTTGAGGGAGTTTGGAGCGGGGGGGGGGGGGGGGGGGGGGGGGGAGGAATTTTACTATTATGATTTTCAAACTAATTTCCCATTAAAACATTTCTTTATATTTCAAAACTAATTTGTAATGTGTATTTTTGAAAAGAAAGTTTTGTCATATTAAAAATGTGAAATTTAAAACATAAAATCACTTTTTTGATCATTTGTCAAGTTGTAAGTTTGTTTGTTCTTACCTAGAGTGATTTATGTAGAAACGGGATATTTCAACTAAAAACTTGTTTCCGTTAAATTTTACGTAACGTGTTTGCACATTTTGTTATTATCAAAACGTAGAGATATCGAACGATAGAAATAACGTTTTTATACACTATTTGCATCAACAAGTTAGTTGTTGTTTATTCTGTTTCCTCAGCAAAAGTTACTTAGCTTTGGTCTATCAGTGCTATATTTGTTTTCTGCTTATGTACATATGTTAAAGATTTGAGCTAATATATTTCACCTTTCACTAAAAAAACACATTTTATGTACAAATACCAAACTTACATTTTATGTACAAATACCAAACTTATAAAGGAATAGATAATAGTGCAACTGTACAAGGATTAAACCAAAAAGGAATAGATAATAGAAAAACTATACAAGGACCAAACTAAGTGAACTAAAGAGGTGTTACTAGTCAACCCAAACTAAGTCTTCCTACACAAGCATTACCAATTACCATCTATACTTACCATCTACAATAAAAAAAAAATTAATAATAATAATAAATAAATAAAAAATAAAATAAAAAGTTTCTAAACCCACTAGATAAACCTTACAAAAACAAAGATGATAACAATTTAAGAGAAAACACACAAGTTTTTTAACCGGAAACTTTCTCCTTCTCGAGAAGGAGATCAACTAGGCAGGCTTGGCGAGCAGACTCGTGCCCATTAGCCGAGTTAGCCGAGCTTAACGATCAGTCTGTCTTAGCAATGAGGTTGGCTTGGCATTGTCGTAATGCCGACACTAGCTGGTGGATGTTCCTCTACAAAAAGGGTATCACAACCCTATATCTTGAACACATAGGTGGCCCGTACCACCCCAGAAACGGACAGGTTGAACCCTAAACATAAACAATAAAAAGTTAGCAACTAAGGATAACCACCATTGTTACTGTACAAGGATAACCACCATTGTTACTGTACATAAAACTACCACTGAAACTTAAACCACCATTGTTACTGTTTACAAAGAACCATTAAAGAACATGAAACTTACAAGTTAAACATTAAAAAAAAAAAAAAAAAAAAAAAAAAAAAAAAAAAAAAAAGGTCCTAACCTATCTTGGACATGCATAGAATCGCCATCCAGGATGAACATTGTTCCAGCAAGTTTTAATCACAGCTGGTCTCAAACAACTTTCAGATTTGATGATAATAATGGTAAAAAGATAAGAATTTTGGAGAGAGGAAAGTTTGGGGATGTGTGATGATAAGAAGAGGTGATTATTAATAGGGGAGAAGATCACCGTCAGGTGGTAGATAGACATGATTTACTCTTTACTCGGTATTAATTAATTTATGAAATGACTGTTATGCCCTCATACTAAAAACAAAACGCAGTAGTAAATTACGGAGTTGATCGAGGAATAACGGTTTGGGTGATCAAAAATTAGAAAAAATACATGTGATGATAAAAAAATGTTATTTAAACTCATAATGTTTTAAGACAAGTTTAAGGACGAACGGTGTATTTTACTCATGGTTCTAAAAGGTGTGCCACGCCGCCGCAAAGGCGCGAGGCGTCACCTCTATGCCACGCAATAGACCAAGGCGTCGTCTTAAGGCTTGGCATGAGATGAGGTGCGATAAGGGGTATGTCGTGGCACGTGTTTTTAGGCGTTTAGGGGATTTACTAGTAACTGGAATTTGGGCATGGTATTTGGTGTTTACTGGCATTTTGCATTTAGGGATTTACTAGTATTTGAAGAAGATTACATGCAAAGCGAGTTTCTTGACTTTATTGCTTGTGTATAACATTTTTTGTAAACTCGATGTATATGAAATATGATATAAATCTATAAATCTATAAACAATTTTTGCCACCTTAAAAACGTCACGCCGCCACACCTCACGCTAAAATTTGAGACTTGATCATGCCGCCATGCCACGCCTCACGATATTTATAACATTCATTTTACTCATAAAATTATTGCACACTACGATAATGATAATGAGATATTATGTTTGTCAAGTTTTGAATTAAATTAAAGTTGATAATATTTGGAAAATTGAAAATAGAAGTTTGATAAACCAAAAAAAAGAGATAGTTACTAATTAGGTAAAGTTATTGTAGTGTAACAGATGTCGGTTACCCACTTTAAAAAGTGGTTAAATCTGGAACAAGAAACCAAATTACAAGAATTATTCATTCAGGTGGTGGTTCTTGATCTGATCTAATCAGATAAGAAAAATGGCCACACCAAATTTCATTAATAATAAGATGAAATCCAACAACAACAATAATAATAGAGACTCGAAAACAAAATTCGATTCATCTGTTATCAAACACAGAGTTGTTTATTCTGGTGGTACCTCGTCTTCCATTGATTCCAAACACAAATTTACATCTACTTCTAAATCTATCGAGGTATATTTATTTTATTTAATTCCTCAGTTAGATGATTTTATGTCTTAGTTGTTGACTTGCCTTGTGGACTAGGTGAATTGAATTACAACAGGGTTACCGTTAACTTGTTCTGTTATATAACTAACTCCCTCACGTCTCTACTTAGAATCTTTATTACCCTTAAATTATTAATCTCCCATCATTTATTCATTTCGAATTCGAATGCAATAACAACAACTAGAAAGAAGAAAATTTTAATATGGAGATTTCTAGTGCCTCTACCTCGGCTTTACCCGCTCCGCCGCAGTATCCGCCTGAGCCTCTCACGGAACGAGTGTTGCGTGCTCTTGAACATCGCTTACGTCTCCTTCACCGCGCCAATTCCGAGTTTTTTATCTTAGGTGCTACGGGGAATGTTTATACTGTTAATATATCGTCTGCTCCGTCTTGTAGCTGCCCTGACCGTACTACCCCGTGCAAACATATTTTGTTTGTTTATATTCGTGTGCTTTCCGTTTCCTTAGATGACCCTTGTCTGTGGTGTCAAACGCTTGATCCACATCAGGTTGCGAGTCTTCTCTCGTTGCCTATCGCGCTTGATGCGGTTGCGGGTGTTGTGATAAGGCAACGCTTTCAAGAAATGTATATGCACCGGGCTGTGACACATCCGGATGGGAAGGTGCCACCTGTAGTAGCGGAAGAAGGGTCGATGTGTCCGGTTTGTTTGGAGGATATGGGAGGAGGGGAGAAGAAACTGGTGGCATGTGGGACGTGTAAGAATCCGATACATGAAGAGTGTTTGTTGGCGTGGAAAAGGAGTAGTAGAAGACGATCAACGAGCTGTGTCATATGCAGAGCAAGGTGGAGGGATCGAGCTGAACAAGAAAAGTATATTAACCTTTCTGCTTATGTTAGCGAAGATGAAAATACTAGTGATGATGGCCAAAATGATTATTGTGGGGTGAATTTGATTAATTAGAACTTCTAATTAATAGAGATGTATATGCTTTCAATTCCGTAGTTTAATCTGTTAGATGTCATGGGATTTATTGATTTAAAAAATTTGTAAAATATAAACATTCATTGTTATTCAATACTCCAAATATTATGTTCCTCGACAGTACCTTGTAGCTTTTATTGATAGTTGTGAGTTGTGCACTATTGTGCTAGAGCTTTAATTTGTATATAGTTGTTTGACAAAGTACTTATAGCTAGAAATTTTTAACAAATATCAAACGTTTTCACTGTTTTTCGCTTACAAAACCCTTTCTTTGTTTTGTTGCGTTAATAGAATTTCAACACAACAACAGTATATATGACACAGATATAGAATTTTATTCTTTTTAGGGGGAAAAAAAAAAAAAAAATCTTACGCGCACACACCTAAGCTATTCATTTTCACATACCTATATAAACTACACATATGTCCTTGACGGGACTTGAACCTTCAACTACTTGGTTGAGGAAATAAATCTCACCCGGACACCACTAGACCAAAGGCCCCTTGGTAACACACTGAGAAATTAGAAGGATTCGGACAATAGTAAGGTTTTAGATCTGATCCGATCAGATCAGAAATGACCACAGAAACCAAATCTAATTTGGTTGATAAGATGGAACCCGACGATAATAGCGGAATTCAAGATGCAAAAACTAAATTTGATCCATCTGTTATCAAAAACAGAGTTGGTGATGGTTCCGTTGATCCCATAGAGAAATTTACAACCACCGCTACCAAATCTGAGGTAGATCAGTTACAATTTTCATGTTGATTGAATAATTTAGTATTAGTTGCTTGAAATGAAATTGATTAATCTATATATAGTCAATTAGATTTGATCTAATTATTGGTATAGCCAATTGAATTGCAATTTCTTACATATGTGGTAGCTGCGAGAATGATTCTCCAATTTGATTGCCAAATTTAGAAATGAAAATCTTATTTAAATCTTTATCTAATTACTAGTGTTAGATTCTGATCGTGATCTACAAGCATCACATATCCAAACACCCCTAATTTAGATTTGATCATGATTTACAAGCATCACATACATTTGTTGTTTATGTGTTGTACTACATTGGACTATATGTTATCTCACTAAATTGGTCCGTAAATTGTTTCTTGTGCTTGTTTGTTGAAGGCTAAAGGAAAATCGATTGTGACTTCATCAAAGACCAAAACAACAGTCGTCACAAAAAGAGAGAAGAAAGTTTACTCCTTGCCTGGGCAGAAGTTTGACGTTCCAGAAGAGGTACACCATGTTTTTGTTCATTTTCATATGTACTAATCAATGTATTTGTCATGATTATAACATTTACCTTTTGGTGTAATTCATGTGTGACAGCGAGAACCTCTAAGGATCTTTTATGAGTCATTGTCCAAGCAGATACCTTCTAGCGAAATGGCAGAGTTTTGGTAAGTTTACTTATAAACATGAAGCATAAAAGGTTTCTATGAAATATGATTATCTTGAACAGTTAACAGATATACTTCTTTTATAAGATAGCCGGGGAGGGAGGTGGTTGGATGTGCGTTTAAAGTGATATTTAGATTCAAGTGTTTGCCTAAAACTGACTATAATTCCAGTTTTTTAATAGTATTAATCAGACTTAAATAATTAGCTAGGGAGTGGGTATAAAAAAAACTGGTTATTACCAGGTCAAGTTTGAATGCAGGCAGTTCATTTGTAATTTGTCAGGTTGGGTACCCAAAATATATGATTTTCACTCGAGATTCACTAAATTTGACATGATACAATGCAATTTATTCCTTATAATTAAATTTTGGTCACAATGCAAGCCTTTATTTGTGGAAGGGAATAATTGGGAGCACAATGGGTGGGTCATGTTGGGCTGGGTTGGGTACTTGGATTAAAACGTGTAAGCTTGGGTTGACCTAGCCGACATTTTTAGTTTCTCTAGTTGTTTTGAGTTCCATAAATAATCAATACTTTAGATGTGATTAACTATTATCACTGCACATATTCATCTAATAAAACGGTTTTAGGAGGTTGTAAACACCGAGTGTGAATGCCATGGATGACTTCGTTCGACACCTTTTCTTTATAGCTAAGTTTGTCAGTAATACCAACTTTACTTAGCAATAGAACACAAACCGAAATCGACCAGCTTATACATTTCCTAGTGCAATGGGTACACTTGGTTCATACTTGTTTAATTAATTGATATTCAAACTGATAACTAGCTTCGTAATATGATAACCGAGCCTGGAGAGGTTCAGTCGGTTCGGTTTTTCTTAAGCAAGTCGGGGATGAGTCATGAGTTTACCAACTGGAGTGGATTAGATACAATAGCGGAGAATTATAATTTATTATTAGCATCAAATCATATAAAGTGCCAAAATGCTAACTTAAGTCAATCAGTCATTGAGAATCACTATTTCCATTGGTTAATTCAGAACTTGATTGCACTCTTTTATCAAACAGACCCTATCTGTGTATGGAAGATGAGTTGTGTTTAATTGCATCTGGTTTTGCAGGCTGATGGAACATGGTATGTTGTCACCTGAGAGGGCAAAAAAGGCATATGAGAAAAAACAGAGGAGACAAAAGCAAATAAGAATGGGAACACCTATCAAATCTCCACCACCAAGTAGAGGCGAAAGTTCAAAGAAGCCTCAACAGTTTTCGCCACCTAGTAGAGGCGAAGTTTCAAAGAAGCCTCAACAGTTTTCACCACCTAGTAGAGGGGAAAGTTCAATAAAGCCCCAACAGTTTTCACCACCAAGTAGAGGCGAAAGTTCAAAGAAGCCACAACCCGTCTCAAAGAACGGGGATGCAAATCCACAGAATCGAGTTATAAATGATAGCGATGATGATGATGATTTTGTATTGAGCCACAAAAGAAGGAAATGAGTATAGTTCATTCAACGGTCTCTTGATAGATTGATAAAGTTTAAGAGTATGTTGTTGACTTGTTTGATTTAGACCAAGATGACTATCATAGCAATAACATATATATGGACTTGAACATTACTATATACCTCTGTTTCCAGATTTTATAAATGATCAAAAGAAAATTATTACAGCAGAAAAGTGAGATCCTAAACTCAAACTTAACTCAATGATCCTCAAGTGATTATGATGAAATTGTTCCATTAATTTAGCCATCTTCTTGTTAACGAGCTTTGCTATTCCCATGAGTCAAGTAACTTTAGGTTGATGTTCGATTATCCCATATGAGCGTCCATATGCATTGCGATGTGGAAATTTGAAAATATCACATGGACTCGATGAAATTCACGGTAGCATATCCAATTGGTTAGAAAGTTAACTAGCATATATAATTGCTGTTAGACGTGTATATAGATAAGACCAACTCCAAATCAATTAGTGTGATGAGTTGGTCTTATCTATATACACGTCTAACAAACCGGCGAACAAAATGCCGCGAAACGTAGCGGTTTGTATCGCCATTGCCGGCGCCGAGGACCCATATAGATTCTTTAACTGGAATGTCACATATGGTGACATTTACCCACTTGGTGTTGGAATTTTGATTAATGGAAAATTTCCTGGACCTGATATTTATTCTATTACGAATGATAATCTCATTATCAATGTTATCAACAGCTTAGATGTACCTTTTCTTCTTTCATGGAATAGGATTTAACAGAGAAGGAATTTGCTTTTCACAAAGCCGCGGGTGGTTTTGGAGGTATTAATTATAATTCTTAGTCGTCCGAGAATCCCTATGCCATTTGATGAACCTGCTGATGACTTTACTGTTCTTATCGGAGATTGGTACAAGTCTAACCACACCAAACTGAAAGCAATTTTAGACCGAGGCCATAAGCTTTCAAACCCTGATGGAATCCTTATTAATGGATGTGGCCCGAAGGGTGCCTCGTTCACAGTTCAACAAGTAAAAACATACAGGTTAAGAATATCAAACGTGGGACTGCAAAACTCACTCAACTTCCGCATTCAAGGCCATAGGATGAAACTTGTCGAAGTTGAGGGAACACACACTGTCCAACAAATGTATTCATCTCTTGACATTCATGTTGGCCAATCATACTCAGTTCTCATCACCAAGACTACTACATTGTAGTCTCATCTCGGTTCAACTCCCCAATCCTCACCACCACCGGAGTACTTCACTACAGCAACTCTGCCGGGAAAGTCTCTGGCCCAATCCCTGGCGGACCCACTATCCAAGTGGACTGGTCTCTCAACCAGGCCCGATCTATCAGGACTAATCTTACAGAAAGTGGGCCTAGGCCCAACCCACAAGGGTCATACCATTATGGTATGATTAATACTAGCCGAACCATTATCATTGAAAGCTCAGCTGCTCAAGTTGATGGCAAACAGAGATATGGGCTAAATGGTGTCTCGTTTAAGCCCGCTGACACTCCCTTGAAAAGTTGAAATTAACTTGCTGATTATTTCAACATTGGAGGTGTATTTCGAGTTGGTCTTATCTATATACACGTCTAACAATTGCTTGCAAAGTTCACTTATAACGAGTCGACGATATCCATATCAATATGTTATGTGCTTGGTACACGGTTATTTCATGCACAAATTGCAAATATCATGTTTAGTTATGACGATATATAAAACATTAGCTACAGTTAACAATAATGTAAGCATAAAAACATTACGTTAGTTTTTGAGTCATGACTGCATCTGCATTGCGCAACATTGACATAAGCGCATACATTAGTTAACTATTGTTTAAAAAAAATAAAAATAAAAACAAAAAAAAAATTATATGGTTTCACATTCCACAAAAGGTGTAGATTGGCGGGAACACCCTGATCCCGTGTGTCTTTTGGCACCAATCACTGTCAACGCATACATTAGTTAACTATTATATGGTTTCACATTCCACAAAAGGTGTAGATTGACGAGAACACCGTGATCCCCGGTGCGTTCCCGTGTGTCTTTTGGCACCAATCAGTGTCAACGCATACATTAGTTAACTATTATATGGTTTCACATTTCACAAAAGGTGTAGATTGACGAGAACACCGTGATCCCCGGTGCCTTTTTTGGCACCAGCCTGGAGTGAGACGAGCCGAGACTCGACCCCCTATCTCTTATTCCACAAAGTTTCTTCAGTGTGCTCATAGGTTTTGCGGAGGTGGATACCTATCTGAAGCAAATGCCAAGGATGGGACTCGAACCCAGGTATATTGACTCAAGCACGAGAGTGCCACCCATTGGACTAATGCTCCAGTGGTTATATGGTTTCACATCTGCATGGTAACGTGACTGAATTTGCGGGAAATTGATGTTCCTATCCCCATACCCGTCCCATCCTTATCCCCGTTGGGGAATATGATTACATCCCCGTCTCCTACACGGATCGGGGACCTCATCGGGGAATAAGGGATTTTTCTTCGACAAAACATTCATGCTTTTTCTTTTCATATGCACTACTATATTTTGATAGAAACTTGTAAAATAACAATGCATGTTACGAGTTTTCCAGCTAATAACTACAGTATATTTTTGTATGTGCACCACTTCGCTTATCTTCGAGTTATAACTATAGGTTTTATTAATACCAAAAAAAAATAAAAAAAAAAAAAAAAAAAAAAAAAAAATAATAATAATAATAATAATAATAATAATAATTAAAAAAGATTTTATGGGAATTCTTTAATATACTATCCGGTACCCCGCGCGTTGCAGCGACGTGTACTTATATAACTAAACTTTTTGACGAACAAATATTTTTTGATTTTACGTTGTGACACTAACTTATAAAACATATAAGCAACCAATCTAATGCTAAAATAAACCTTCCATCTCTGAAATATTAGAACGAAGCACACAAATTTAATGAACCATGAATGTTTTGTTCTTTCATCAACATAGAAGGAGCATTGTTAGAGCATAATTTCATGTCCAAAATAAATAGTTATTTTATTATGTGAATGAATTATGGTTGCAAGCTATCCAAACATGCTACATATAACAAAACAACATGAAAATGCAACACTTCAAAACTCTAAACTTCTTTCTCTTCCTCGGTGTCGTTCCTTGAGTAAAAAATTGCTTATTTTTAACTATATAAACTCGATTCTTTCTTCTTCACTTCGTACTCACCTTTGAAAAATCATCGCGAGGGGTTGTTTTCTACACATAAAAGAAAATTATTGTAAAGAAGCGTAAATGACATATAAAACATTACCAAATAGTCGATTTACGTACCTTGTCATGCAAACTGTTCAAAATTATTAGTTCATCACAATTGTATAGCTGTTGATAGTAAATGCATGATTGTTACCTCAAGATTTGGATGTATTTCACACTTAACATCAACAATTAATGAGAAATTGAGAATGAATTTTAGAGGTGGGAGATAGAGACAAAGATGACAACAAGTTTGTTACATCAAGGGTTGGATATGTTATTGTGTCTCATGCTCACTTGAATATAATGCTCACTGAATCAATTTATGGGACGGGAGAAAGAGATAAACTTGAAATCAAGTTGTTTATGTATTTCACCCTCAAGTTCAACGATTACTGGTTCACAATTTGAATTGTATTGACGTTGATAGTCAATCTTTTCTTATCAGAGTTGTTGATATGATATGTTTGTGTACTTAAAGACTTGTGTGTATCGAGTTTATATAGTGGCTAGGTAAATGAGGGGTTGAATATTTAGTAATAAGCATTGTTTGTGGGGCAAATTTCTTGGCCACCTAAAAGCTTAATTTTAGCAAACGTATATTGGAAAAGGATATTAATTACTATATATATTAAAGATGGAAGATTCGGTGCACTGTCATTGGTTCCCGGTTTTGGGCTTCTTTTGGGCTGAATTTGTTTCTCAGTAAGAATACAAAAACGCAAAGTAAAAGGTCCAATAAAGCTACAGAAAAACAAAGCCCTCTTGATCAGAAGCAAAGATCCGGTCCCAAATGAATAAAGAGACAAAAATATCAGGTCCCAAAAAACAATTAAAAAAACAATAGTTACAAATCAAACCTTCGACTTTTTACTATTTACGACCTTTTTATACAACAAACTTTATTTACCAAGTATCCAACTGATATCTTGCGTTTCTTTGAACAAAAAAATATCGGCAAAAAGGTCTCTTGATAACATATAAAACGAGCCCAATATTAATATACTTTTGACGTACGTACAGTTTTATAAAAAATATTGAAGTTTAATATATATATAATTTCTAAATAAAAAAAACTTTCAAAATACACCCTTAACCTATCAAATAATTTTAAAATTATCCTAAACTTTTTTAAAACTATAACGGTCAAAATTAGTCCCACCGCAACACACCGGTGCCCAACACAACATTCATTCCAAAAAGGACGTTGTACGACAACCACAAATATAGCTTCACACAACATTTGTTCCAAACAAATACAACACGTGTCGGGAAAAAAACATGCCACGATCTTACAACGAGAAGCCCCACCCAAACATTATTCGTAAATAATTATCGCAAAAATTCTTCAAAAATTCCCGCTGCAACGCAGCGGGCACCTTTCACTTGTTAGTAGTTAGTCATTGATCTTCACACGTTTTTAGATTGAAGATTTTTTGTGAGGTCCAAATGTTTTTATTGAGGCTTGCTAAAGCATCAAGCGTTTTTTTATGTATTATTTTTTATTTTATTTTATTGTTTTTGTATAGTAACATGTAACATGAAAATAATTTTTAGTCATTGATTTTCATATGTTTTTTAATTGCTAGGAAGATATTTGTTATGTTACACATCAGAATTTGAAAATTATATTGATGTATTGAGTTAATAAACTTTGTATTGATTTAATAGCAAAATTAAGACAAGTATTCCCCATTATAAGTAAGTGTTGAATCTGAATTTTTAAGCCTTCTATTAATAGCAAGTCTCAAATGCATTATAAAGTAGTATATAGATTTCTTTATGTGAAGGCTTTAAATTTCTTTTATTTTGTTTGAGGTGTCATTAGGGTTGTAAACGAACTGAACGTTCAGTGAACATTTCATGAACCGTTCGGTAAAAAGTTCGTTTATTTATTAAATGAACGAACATGAACAACATTTTACGTTCGTTTAGTTAAATGAACGAACATGAACAAAAATCAAGTTCGTTCGTATATGTTCATGAACGTCTGATTATGCGTTTTTTAACGTTCATTTATGTTCATTCATTTATTTATGTTCGTATATCATATATTTTAATTGTATAATTTTAAAATTGGTTTGTTTAAACAAAAAAAACACTTATAAAATATTATATTGTGCATAGTTTAATAAAGTTTATGTTTGTTTGTCTACGTTCATTTATGTTCGATCGTCTATGTTCATTTAGCGTTCGTTTAGTGTCTTAATGAACGAACATGAACAACTAATTTTCTCAATAAACGAATATGAACAAGAAAATTCGTCCGTTTAAGCGTTCGTGTCCTGTTAAAATTAAACAAACGAACGTAAACAAGGCTCCGTTCGTGTTCGTCCGATTCGTTTACGACCTTAGGTGTCATTACTTAGTTACTTATTCACTTATAATCATATTATTTAATGACTTGGAAACCTAAATGAATAATGTCAATTATCCTACACCTTCGTGTAAATCTTTTTCAAAATAAATTATACATACACTGCTACTCAGGTTCAAGGTCGGGTACGGGTTTGGGACCCGAGGGGTAATACCATCCCCGGTTTCAGATTCCGGGATCCGCGCCCCATCCTCATACCTGATCAACTCGGAGATTCCCCAGTCAAATCAGGTCAGGTATCAGGTTCGCCATCGGGTACGAATTTTTCTGCCATCTCTAATAGGGTTGTAAACAAACCGGACGAATTCATTTAATTTTAACCGGACAAATAAACGAACACGAACGCTTAAACGGACGAATTTTCTTGTTCATGTTCGTTTATTTAGAAAATGAGTTGTTTATCTTCGTTTATTAAGACACTAACCGAACGCTAAACGGACATAAACAATCGAACATAAATAAACATAAAAAAACAAGCATAAACTTTATTAAATTATGCATCTAATATTATTTTATAAATGTTGTTTTGTTTAGACAAACTAATTTTAAAATTATACAATTAAAATATATGATATACGAAGATAAATAAATAAATGAACATAAACAAATGTTAACGAACGTATAATCGAACGTTCACGAACATAAATAAACGAGCGTGACTTTTGTTCATGTTCGTTTATTTAACTAAACGATCGTAAAATATTGTTCATGTTCGTTCACTTAATAAATAAACAAACAAACATAAACGGTTCATGAAATGTTCATCTCGTTCATAGCCCTGATCTCTAATAATGTTCATACAATTTTCACATGGACATGCGCTAGGTTTCCATATAAGAATCCCGGGAATTTACGACAAACGAGTTTTACATTTTGTAATGAACATCATCCAACAGCTTCAATAACTGACTTGGCTGGCAATCTGGCACTAGAATCATTAATAATACGAGTAATATTAAGATTTGAATGACAGACAATTAAGATGGATCGAAGAAAACAAATATCGACAGTTACACTTTGAGGGGTTGTATGTGTATTTTGAATACGAGAGTTTGACAAAACAATCCAATTATCAGAAGTAAAACTTGTTCATCAAAACCCACAAGTCGTTTTTAAATACATTTTTTTTTTTTTTTTTTTTTTTTTTTTTGAACGGCGTTTTTAAATACAAATTCGTATGACATGACATATACTTCGACACTTTATGGGTCAATGAGACAATAAATGATGAAGCTTTACATAATTAAACCATGGATGATCAGCAGTAACTTGTTCTTTGACCCAACTCAGCGGAGAAACAGTCGAGTAAGCTGCGCTTTATTTCACGTACTTGATAACCCAGGATTTTGGAAGGAAGTTCACCAGGCCTGAAAGAACCATATTCACATATCGCAAATCCAATGTTCCTGTTTTCAATACAAAGAATGATTTAGCAACCATAACCCTTTCGTGTATCCAATTATTTAGACCCACAAAATATAAACGTACTAGAAAGAGTAATATATCCAGTTTCGTACCAATTCGTCCAAGGTACATATCATTTTCTCTGACACAAATGGACAGTGTCGGGTCCCCACATCCCATAGCAGCACAAGTCACTTTTTACTATCAGTTTTCATTCTTACGTGTAACTCATTCCCGTCCCACTTCACTTGTTTATTCAAACTTGGACACAGATTCAGCTCCTGATCAGATGATTATGGTATTAAAAGAGGAGGTGGCAATATTCGGTTGTGTTTTATCTCAAATCGAGTCATAAGATCAAAGAACAAAACCGGGTAACTACTGAAACAATATACAAATTAGTAAAAATGTAAGGTTTAAAAAGAATGTATTTCAGTAAAAGAAGTGTTTTGGATCAACAAGACCTTACCAAATTTTCCATTTTTCTGCCAGCCTGCTCGATGCCCATTTTGCCACATCTTTCCAATTTTTTTACCATCTATCCTTCTCTATCAAAGATCCCCCAAGGATTATCTGGATAAGAAAAACTTGTCTATCAAAGAAATAGATGTGTATTTCTTTGTTTGCGAAGGAGCACATAAGACTGAGTTGAGGTAAGGGCCTAAACAAAAGCATATAACCTAAGTTCCCTTACATAGGCAATCAATGCTATGAAAAGGATGGACATGGCGAATAAAGCATATGCGCGCCGGACATGAAGCATAGACTATTTTTTGGAAAGGCACACAAAGCACATACTTGACTCATATTACTCAGATGGCAGAGGTTACAATAAATAAATAAATTGGTCGTAGAAACCAGGAAGATGATAGTCAAACTACTAGAAGTCACCAAATTAACATTATAAATCTCAATAAATTTTGTATGTACTTTCATGGTGCCATAACCATGAAACCACTTTATACTCTTAAGAAAGAGTCTTGTTTTGAAATTAAACATCAAAACAATTTTTTTTATCTAAATCATTCTTGATTAGGCTCACTAAATAGAGACTAATCATTTTACTAATATGTCATAACTCAACACTAATATTGTCCAGAAATAGTGTTAGGTATACTTCTAGATCTTGAAAGTGAAATTACTTATTTGGACCCGGGGAAGGTTAAACAATTTGCAATCCTCACGGCCATTTGACATGGACCCATATGAAGAGCTGCAATATATACAACACCCTGGCATCAAACCCAGTTTGTATACATGGACCCATATGAATGCTTATGCATAATTACCTTGGAACCTCCCAAGAGAAAATATCTAAACTTGTAATTACCTGGTTGGCTTTGCTGTTCATGTTCTTCTAACATCCTTTTATACAGAAACCTGAATAGTATAAGAAAATATGAAATCAGAGGCGAAAAAAGTTCTTGCATACAGCTTCATCATCAGAGTTTCTGGTACTTAAAAGAATGGTTTGCATTTAATATACCTTAAATAGGTCATGCCATACACATTCAGAAGAACTCTGGTACCAATGTTAGAACTGAAATAATAAACATCAAGAAACTTTGATTTATAAAAATTAATATAAACAGAATAAAATAAAAAGTTTTGGCCCCAAGTATATAAACAAATACAAAGGTAGCAAATTTTCTATTTTAAGAAAGAAAGAATTGTTAAAAATCTGTACAACATTATCCTCAGTATAACATGCAACAAGCATAGTCATAAATGACCTACTTATGTGAACACAATCAAACCTTAACAGGAAACAAATTCAAGCACTACATGTTGTGCTTGGTAATCACCTTAAGAAATTACATGTGTCATCCAGAGCGGAAGCATCCAAGCAATTACTTCAAGGTGACAAATGTTTGAGACTGCTGGTAGATCCTCACCGCATGTTTTGATAGGCCAAATGAAACTGCTTAGTGATTGATTGCTTGATAACTTTGATCTGCCAAAGAAGATTTGTGCATTATGCTGCAGGCACATGCTACCCATTCTGGACTGAAGTGAATCTTGGAATCAATTACTTGGTAGAAGAAATACCATGCAAAGATCGCATCCAACTACTTTAAGCACCAGCGGGCTTTTTACCAAGACCATGGTCAACTTTTGTAGTATCGACAGGTGGTCTGGAGGTGATACCCATAGAGAATGACATAGATGCCTTTGGTCCACTACTTATCATCTGCAACAATCAAAGTCAGTAGTAATCAAAAAAGTGTTCGTTCAGTGAATACAATCGATATCAGCATCATCTAACAATGACTTACATGTTTTCCAGGTGTGATATTATCATTAAGTTCGTACTTTGGTCTTGCTTTATTATGCATGTCACGACGAGCGGGATTGCTTGATTTTCTTCGTTCTGTTGCTCCAAGTTGGTAGCAATCATCATTAATCCCTAACAAATAACCAAGATAAGAGTAGCGATAACAAATTATACCCAATTGATAGCACATACAATGTAATGTCTTCATGCATCGGAACATATGATGTGGATATTAAACCCGACTCTGTCCAGTCAAAAACATATCCAACAAACTGAAGCTAAAATTTTATGGCAATCCTTTTCCAACTTTTATGCAACTTTTCCCACCCCATGATACATTAAGTTAATTTGTTTGGAAAGCTTTACATGCTGAGTATCTTTTTTCGGAATTTTATAAATAACCTAGTTACCCCTATAGAAATCATGATCATTACCAACTTAAGGGTGATACATAATTTTAACAAAATTGCATAACAGTTTATTTATCAGATGAAGAGATTAAACATATCTCAAAAGTCTTTTCTCTGTGTCCTTGGAACTAGACAAGTGGTCCCTCTATCACAGATGATCTCCTATTCAATCTTGACCATATAAATTCACTTATACGACAAATGGACCATAATGTAACTATCTAAATCAAAAGGAAAAAACGAAGAGCAACTGTAAGGTCATCCCAGGACAATAGTAATGAACATAGTTGTTTAATTTGATCCTCAATCTTGCATTTTCTAAACAATCTCAAATTAACCAACATGTTTGGTCCAAAATTACTCATTACAACCACTTTCTACAAAAAAAATTCATCTGTGAATATGATATGGACATAGTGGTTTGCTCAAAACTAAGAAATTGGTCCCTCACCATTACTAATAAGTAATAACTGATATGGTCCCAGGAAAACTGTTGCACCTTTGGTCCCTTGCTGATACTAATTACAGATGTGAACGAAGTATGAAAGCAGAGTGTTTTAAAGGACCATTATGTAATTATTTATTTTTTCAAAAAAGCTATTTGAGACCTTTAAACACTTGATTATGCCATGGTTGACTTTAAATCCATTTAGACCCATTTTCTAATTAGTTCATAATTACCCCTTTCAACCCAATGGTAAAAATATATAACGTGAAGTGACCAATCTCCGACAAATTAAGAGTGTGTCCCCTGGTTCCATCATATGCCTCCCACTGAATATGTGAGTAGATAGCAGTAGTACAAAAAGAGAAATGTCTCCTATTAATCTTATAACTTTAAGGTCTAAAACAATAGGGTGAGATAACTTAAACAATTTAGCCTCTCTGACCAGCACTAACAGATCCTGAGAGAAATATATGCATCTAAAAAAAACATGTTCCAATCTTCTGTGTGCTATCTAGAAGCTTAACACACGTTATAGCAGAGAACTACATTTAGGGGAAAAACTAGCGTCCTAGTAAAATTCCCTAATTAGATGAAATACCTTGACGCTTATTTGAATGTGGCGTTGTTCTATTAATCACTCCTGGAACTGGTCGACTCTGCATCATAATAAAAGTACTAGTTGAATACAAGGATGACGACTCAACGAAATAAATAAGATACACCTGATAAAACTAATTTAAGCATGTTATTGCTTTAAATTGCAAAAAACTGAATGCAAATGAAATACTAACCGTTGAATGGTGCTGTGGTTTTGGCTTTTCCGACTGGTGCTTTAAGACTGTCCAATCAAACACATAATCAAAATCGTATCCTGCAACAAGTAGAACATCATATTAACAACAACATCAACACAGACAAACAAAATTAGCTGTGAAAAGACAGGGAATTAATAAAGCAATCAACTCAGCAAGCAGTGTGATTGTAGCAAGATGTTCCAACAAGGTCTATTAAGTGTATTAACCATAAAACTAAGTAAATATGAGAAACATGGCCATCTTAACGAGGAATACTAAGATCTGATGTTAAAATCTAGGCACATCTCTTGTCAGAATACGAGTATAACTCAAGACTTAAGCATTTGCCATTTGGTGAAACAATAGTGTACCTTCCCGCGTAAACAAGTCACGAAAAAGGCGCTTTAAGAATCCATAATCAGGTCGCTGCTCAAATGTCAAAGATCGGCAATACTGGAAGTACGATATAAACTCCACATGATGAAACTTACATAACACCTGTCGAACAATTTAAAACAGGTCTATTTATATACATGATATTCCACTAAAATAATTTAAAAATGACTATATCCAACAATCCGTATCAAAAGATATATCTATTATTTTGTTTCAAAAAATATTATACCCAATTACCGTAATGATTAAACTAACATACCAAAGCTAAACGCTTAACACACATGCACGTGTGCACAATTCACGGAATAATGTCACTGATTAGCACAAACTTGGTAAAGCACCATACCTCAATGGGAGTTGCTACCTTCTTTTCACATATTTTGTCATACTTTTGCTTCTTCGTAGCACCTTTTAAGCCCTGCCATGGCAAACTGCAGACAACAAGTTTATTTTGTTCAGTATAGATCTATTCAATTAGAAAGGGGATACATTTTCATTCAAATTTAAACATAAAGTTTAATTGAGCCAAATAAAAAACCAACTAATATGTAGGGAATGTACCATCGAGCTGCCAGATTACGTTAATCAACAAGAAAATAAATAATGCTTCAGTATATACCTCCCTCTCAGAAAGTATAAGAAAACATAGCCAAGAGACTCCAAATCATCACGCCGGCTTTGTTCTGTTTTCAAAGTAAAAAATATTATGTCAAAGTAGACATCAATATGAAATATCAAAGTACAAGAAAACATTAATGATTTCATACCAATTCCCAGATGAGTATTACAGCTTGCATAGCGTGCAGTCCCTGTCAAGTTTTTGTTTGATCTGCATACATAGATGATAAGAATGTATGGTTAGATTAGATAAGAATAGAAAAAAGAGTTAAGGTCGGACACCAAAACATATACAATAGCATAAATGGTATACTGTCTTCTATTAAGCTTTTGTATTCCAAAAGACATGTACGGAGATCATTTGTACGTGTAAAATCATACTTAATACGAGTATTATGCACACAAGGAAGAACTCCTGTAGCAATATAAGCAGAAATGATCCAGATTCTTTAAAATTCAAAGCAATAACGATAATTTGAGGTCCTAAAATGTGTGGTCCTTTTCTTAAGGATAGTATCTAAAGGCGCTTTATAAGTATTAAGTATTAACCAAAAAAAAATGGCAGTGGTGTGAAATGGGGGTAATGTACCCAAAGGAGACAACAAAATATATACAAATTATACATTATATAAAATACAATAGCATACCAACAAAGATGATATTAAAACAACTTGAAAAATGCATCATACTTGTAAGGAATATGGCAACTTGTAGATGGGTCGCGATATCTTTTAGCAAGTCCGAAATCTATAACATAGACCTGATAAGAAAAGTCAATTGGTGATATTAGTAGATAGATTAAAAGCACTTTGAATACACTTGTTTTTGCATCTTAGCAAGTAGACTTGAAATTAGATAATGTAAAGACGTCAGCTTCAGATAAACTCTTATTACCTGATTTGCTTTCCTGCCTAGACCCATGAGAAAATTATCCGGCTTCAAGTCTCTATGCAGAAATCCTTTAGCATGCATGAGTTCGATTCTGGTAAGCTGGGCAGATAACATAAGATAACTGAGTACAAGCTTGAGCAACTAGATAAGACAAAAAAGGGGTTTTAAAAATACCATTTGATCAGCTAACATCAAAACAGTCTTGAGAGAGAACTTCCTTCCACAATAGACGAAAAGATCCTCGAGACTGGGGCCAAGAAGGTCAAGAACAAGCACATTGTCCTGGACATCAACCCCAGACCAATGTATGGCAGCTACACCAGCAAGTCCTTGAAGGTAATTGTAAAGCTTGGCCTCGTAAAGCAATTGCGGGTGCTTAGTCTCCCTGCTTTCCTATAATAACAATCCGAGCAGATATTAGTAGAGTAGTAGTGTAGTAAATAACAGATGAAACAAACTAGTTAGTACAAACCATTTTAACAGCAACAATTTGATGGGTATCAACATGAGTAGCTAGAAATATTTGACCAAAGGATCCGCTGCCGATTTTGCGACCCAGTTTGTACTTGTTTCCCACGATTCTATTATTAATATCACCCATTCGATTCTCTTGTTGTTTATTTCCAATCAGATTTTAAACAAACTAGGGTTTTTTCTTTTTTTTTGGTTTTCTTTGTGATTTAGAAAAAATGATTCCGGCTTTCGATACGTTTCAACTGGGCCTTGCTGGCACTGCCACGTCCTCACTCCCTAAGTCTTACCTCATCTTATTGTGTTTGGTATTGGGCAATGGGAATGGTGGAATGATAAATGGTGTTCGGGGGTTTTATATATTGGAATCAAACCAACATTAATTATTTATTTTGAATGGCACCACACTTGAAATCCAACCTCTCGAGTTAGACTATCTAAATGGGCAGGCCCCGGGACCCGAACCACTAGGAGAGACCCGTTGATATGCGTTGATATGCGAATTGATGAATTGATGCATTGATAAAGTTGGTGATGGTTGACGTTATGCTTTTGATTGATGAATGATAATGGATATAGTGTTTTATAATGAATGATTGTATGATAGTGATCAGCTATTCAGAAGCAAAGGTTCAACTGATGAGTCTGCTATTCAAAACACAAACACTTTAACAGATAAAAGAGAATTTAATCTCAATGTAAACACAATGGTTTAACACTTAAAAAACTCGCATCTTATTTCTTGAGGCTAGGCCTCTATTTATACACACATAAAGTAGATGTGATAGTAACATCTACTATTCCTAGATAACTCTAGGACATTACAGGACTATGGCCGACAGGCCTTACATTATTTCTTTTTACATCCTTACTAAAAAACAAAATACTTTACATATATCACACCACACATAAAAAGTAGTGCCTAAACAGCTGGCACATCATTATTTTACATTATTACACTAGACATGTGTCTTCAATAATTCTTGACTCATAATTGAGCTTTTGTCTTTTGTCTTCATTTTTTCATTTCTGCGTCGCTTGATTCGTTATCAAGGATTTTTTCTGTGATTCCTTTGTCGTCTGAGAATTCATCTCCCCATCCAGTTGCTGAAATTTCTTCTATTGGAGTTATGTTTGGAGAATCATATCTGACATAGTAATCCCATTTTCCTGATGGTTCGCCAAGTGTTGACCAATTTTTCCATGACTTTTGTTTCGATCGCTTTGGTTTATTGGAACATTTAGCTTTGTTTAATGGCTCGTCTCCTAGGGCTCTTGCTTTGTATAAGCATTCCTTACACGAACATATATCATAAGAATATGTATTGGTTCTTTTAGAGATTGTAGAGAGTTGAATAATTCTCTTTCTTTTTTCTCGAGGATTGCTAATTTTTTCCTTAAAGAGGAAAGTTGTGATATCTTTTGTTGTAATTGATATCGAACTTGTTTTGCTATGTTTTCCATTTTTGGGTAAGGATGTTTGCAAATGTTGTTGTCGTCCTTTATATGCTTGGTGAATGGTCGAAAATGAGGTAGTTATAGTAGACCTCCACGTGTCGTTGTACTTCCAAGACCTGTTACATACTTTGAATTTTCTTGTAGTTTGATTTTTATTTATGATCTTAAAACACGCGAGTGTTTTTGTTTCTTCATCCCAGAGATATATTCGTATAATCTAGATTTGTACTTTTCTGTTTAGAACAGAAATATTGCTTAAAAAAGCTAATTCATTGCTCGAAAGAGCTAATTCTGATATTTCATATGTTTCTTGATGAATCGGTCTTTTATCAATGTATGATACTGGTGATCTTCCTTCCATTGCAAAAAAGCCTTAAGTCATTTTTGCTCAAAAAATCATTCGAAGCATTTGTTTTTAACTGGAAATATTTTGTTTTTCTTGAAAAACAATTTATAATGATGAATTAATCTGTTTCGTAATATGGTTCACCAAAATCAAGACTATCATTACCGTGGTAATCATCTAGTCTTTTTGATCTTCGTCTATAGTATTTTTCCTTTCTTTTGTTATAATCCAAATACTGTTTTTTCAATCCTTCTTCATTAACAGAATTTAAGCTATATTCGTCTAGATATTCAGCGATCCTCATTTTTGAAATCATGAGAGCTAATGGACTTTTAATTCCTTTTGGAAATGGTGGTATAAAAATAATTCGAAGTGAATCAACCTCCTTATATTCTCCTATATTTTCCCACGTGAGTCGGGTAGTTGCTAACTTGTTTCTTTTCTCATAGTAGTCAAATAATATTTTAAAAGCCAAATATGCATTATTGGTTTTAAATTCTAATTTTGACTTAAAATTTTCCATCGTACAATGTTTAAAAAATTAGAGTGTTTCTTTGATTTTATTCATAATCAGAAGATGTGTTACCGGAGTTTGTATACGCATATATTTCAATATCTGAATCGATATCTGAATCTTCAAGAGGTTCATATCCTAAATTGTATGCAATTTTTAATACTTTTGTTTCTTCTTTCTTTTGGCCTTTTTTTAGGACAATTATTTGCATAGTGGCCTATCTCGTGACATAACCAACATTTGCAATTTTTCTTTTCGGATGGACAATATTTCGAATTGTCTTGTTTATAATATTTTTGTCGACGCTGCTTTCTATTTCTAAAATAATTTTGTCTTGAATTCTTTTTATAAAAGTTTTTGTATTTTGAGTTATATAGCTGTTTCTTCCATATTTTCTTTTCTTTTTTGTATTTTTTGCTAGAACATCCGTAATTTCCTACTTGGTCGGATTGTCGTTTGGTGTGTATTAATTTACACACCTTTTATAAGACCAAAACCGGACTAATATGACTAAAAACCGAGCCATAAATGCCAAATATACATGTTTTTGTGTTTTCGAATGTGCAGGTACGAATATTTCGAGAAATGGACAAAATCAAGCTAAAAACAACAACACGAGCACGGGATTTGGAAAGAGTATTTAAAGCCAAGCTGGGGAAGAGTTTGGATTATATTTGAGCTTAATTTGTCAAAGTCAACCTCCAACTTTCATCAAGATGGCACAACTAGTCCTTGGATACACTTTTCAGAATTGGCAGAATGGTCCCTTGAAGTTTACAAGTTTATAACTTTCATCATTTTAGCAAAGTTTAAAACCTTAAACTACACTAGTCCACTCCAAAAAATCTACCAAACCCAAACCCATTACTACCCATCAGCCCACTCATCATTTAAATTACCCAAGCCCAATAATCCTAACACTCCTTAAACCGGATTCACCCAACAATAAAATAAAACCCGACCCTTTTATTCTAATTAAACCCGGTCAACCCCAATTGAAATATTATAAAAAATTCCTTATTTACTCACCCCGTATCCTTCTTCCCCAAACCTTTCCCACCTAGAATACCATCCGTACCCTTTGAGCTCAGCATCGTACTAAGCATATTCTGAGCTGGCAAGAGAAGTAGTGTCACGGATTGCCAGCATGGACCATTGGCAGCCTCTCATTGGTGGAAATACCTCACCTATCTGATCTAACGGCCACAAATGGATGATTGATTGATGGGATTGATGAATGGCTGTGATTAGAATATCCAGAAGCTTCCCAAAGTTCCACTCAAGGCTATAAATAGACTCCTTCACTCACAAATTCAGGCGGTTAGTCATTAGGAGTAGGCATAAATTAGGTTAGTTTTAGGAGTAGTGTAGTATGTAGTGTAGAATTTTAATCAAACTCTTGTCAATTTAAATCTCTATTATAGTTAGTTTGTATTTCTGTTTTCAGTATTGTAACCCTCAATTTTAATGCAATTTTCAGTTTTTAAATTCGTGTCTCAATTTACTTTTTAAAGCTTTTAAATGTTCTCAAGTAGTTAAAAAGTTCTCTTCACTGATTTCACAAGTTCATATAAGCTTGTTTAAGCTTTTGTGAGACTATTAATTCTAAAACTGCTTTAATCCTTCAATTCTCTAAAAAGTCAATGAAAGTCAAAGGAAGCTAATGATGCAGATTTTGGGTAATTTGGTGTTTGATTGATGATTCCTGGGTTGATTTGAGCCTATCTAAAGATGGGCTATGGTTCAAGTCACCCTCTGTTTAGCTGAGGGTATAATTTGTGAGTTCTTAATTCCATTTTTAGATTTCTTTTGCATTTACTGTTTGACTAGTGTAGATTAGTTCTGCTTGCTTGATTGTTATTTGTGAGACTTTGCTTTCAGTTACAGTAGAATAATTGATAGCTAAATTAGATTTATAGTTTGTTTAATTTTATTTCATAAATAGCATAGTTTACTGTATTGATATTATTTGAACTGAGTTACTAAGTTCTAGTAGTTAGTTGCTATTTTTAGTTGCTGCTTTAGCTTCATTTAGAGTTAGTACATCAATTTATATCATTGGTATAATGGTTGTTAGTTCAAGTATGCATGTAGTAGTGTAACGGGTTGAATAAGAGGTGTTTGGATCTGCTCAGTTCTTAGTGTAAGTGTTGTTCTTTTGCTGAGCTTTCTGCACAACTTATTCACTTTAGGCATAGTATGATCTAATATAGCATTACTTTGATAGTTTACTTGACTAAAATCATAATTAGCTTAGTTTCTCATGTCTGCATGCATTAGTGTTTACTGTTCCTGTATATTCATTAATTTGATGCATTCTATGTTTGAGATTATGAATTTCATGCTTAAACTTGTTCTATATACATCTAGTAATAGATTTAGGCTTCTGAATTTGGTTATGGTCAAAGTTTAGATGCAATTCCAAAAGTCAAATTTCATTTTCCATTCTTGCATACCTGTCTACTACCATATGTTCTCAGCTTTCATTAGACTAGCAATTAATAGATTGTGAAAGGGTTTTAAGGATATTTAGAATCTTAGTAGTTCTATCTAGATTTTGCCCCTTTAATTTTTCTGTTTAGAGCTTATTTTGAATGCTTATCAGGCCTGCAAGTTAGGGACTTCACTACTGAATGCTGTTGATTTTTGGTCCTGCTCTTGTGCCTAGTTTCTTGTGGACTGAGCTTATATGTGCAAACTGAGTTTATCTGAGCTTGTTGTAGTGTATTTCAATGTTTCTAAATCTCTTGCTTATTCTGTAGTGCTAGTGCTTATTTTAGTGTCTAATTTCAACTGCTTGATTGATTGTTACTTGAGTTTCTGAGTCATTATTGTTCTGATTTGATCTTTTCTGAGATAATTTGTTCATATTTCACTTGTGGTTTTAGTTTCATTCATTTTTGTGATAAGTGTTTATTAATAAGCACTTATCCAAACTGCTTATTGAGCCAAAAAGCACTTCTGTTGCTTATTTCATTTTCAAAATTTTTTCTCAAGTTCATTTTAATATTTTAGATTTTCTGTAATTTTTTCAAATTTTTGTGAGTTGTTTTACTATTTTTCTTAATTTTTCTTAGTTTTTAGTCATTTTTAAATACTTTTTAATAAATAAAAATCAATAAAAAATCAGAAAAAGCAAATAAAAATCCAAAAATATTTTAGATAATTCTTTTATAAAATTTTAGATTTTTCAAAGTTGATTTTATATTTTTCCCATTTATTTTTACATTTTCTTTTATTTTTAATTACTTTTTAATTCCAAAAATAAAAAATAAATCATAGAAAATTAATAAAAAGTCAAAAAAAATATTTTTCTTTTTCTTAAAATTCTTTTTATCAGTTTAAGATTTTTAGAAAATTGTTTCACATTTGTAGGATCATTTTTCGTTAAAAGTTACGTTTTATTTCGTACGTTTCGTTTTAATAATCGCGTTTGCATTTCCGTTTTTATATTTTTAACTTTAGTGCATACCTAGCTTGTACAATTTGCATAGTTTGTGTTTGTTTGTTATAATTTGAATTTCTTGATTACAATTTTCACATTTCACTTTTCATGACACGGTTCACGAATCGATAATTCGAGATTCCATTCAACTTTCGTTGGGAGAACGACCCGGGAAATACTTTCACGAGCATTTCTTCGGAAAAATAAACTTATACTTAAAACGACTAAATCACCGTTCACAACAAAGTTTAATTTGTGCTTCTTTTTTAGCTGTTTCTTGTAGACATTCTTTTGTCATCCAAGCTTTTATTGCAGTAATTCGTTCTCCCAGAGTATCTTCTATCTTTTTTCCGTCTTGTAAAAGTATTGCATATGCATCTTTTAACTTTGTTGCTATGGATTCAGGTAGTTTATTAAAAAACATTTCTAAAGCCGATTTTTGTCTGGTAGTATCTAATTTGTAATATTGATCGGAAAATTCACAAATGAAAGAATCTAGATAACACATGTCACATATTTTGAGATTAATTAATCTCCAATATGCATGTTGTCTAAAAGCTTCAGTGGATGTTTCAACTCCTGGGATTCTCCTAGTGAATTCTTGAACTATACAAGCTACAACATTTTTAAATGTTGTCATAGCATCAGTTGTTGCTATTCTTGATAATTCTAATTCGTTTATAGATTCTATGAATCTGTAAACATTTCCTGATGTTTTGTGAATAATAAAGTTTAGTAAATCTCTTGGCTGTAAAGATCGTAATTCTTCAGTTAATTGTATTTGAGCACTTAATTTATTACTCCAATTTTGAATATGCTCATCTATGTCTGTTACACAATCGATATTTAGAATATCATTTTCCATTCTGATTATTGGTATTTTTGTTATGTATTGGGGGTCTATTTGTTCCCATTTATTCCTTTTATTTCTAATCATTCATTGTTGATATAAATATTTTTCGCTTGGTGTTGGGGGCTCGTAGTCAAACTGTCTTTGTAGATCTCCATCTATATATGACTTTTTACGTTTTTGTGCGAAATTATAGTTTGTATATGAATTTTCATATGGGTTCTCTAAAGGGTTTTCGTATGGATTTTCATCTGAACTATAGTCTAGGACAATGTCTGCTTCCTCGTCGTTCGTTCCAGATGGTATATCTAATGATGCCATTAATTTAGTAAGAGTTTCGATTTGATCTTCAAGATTTTCCATTATGTTAATCGTAATGGAGGGGTGATTTTTAGTGGTGATTTATTTAATAGTATTTCTTTTACTTTGGCTATAGTTATATTTTTTTCTGGCTCTTTTGTGTCTATTATGTTTGATAATTGTTCGACTATTTGTGTAATTCGCTGATTGTGTTCTGAGGTTACTGAATTTTGAACAGTTATGTTTTCAAATTCTTCTGTCTTTTTATTCAGTAATGTTTGTATGTAATCTAATTTTTCCTGTACTATTGTTGATACTTCAGGTATTTTTCTAAGTACTAAAAAACTTAGTATTTCAATTATATTATTAAGTGTTGAATTTAATATGTTTATTTTCTCTCCAAGAGTAATTTTTGTATCGTCACTTTCTAATATGTTGACACCGTAAGATGTTCCATTAGGTAGATTTTGAGGTATTTTAAATAAAGTTTGTTTGAATGGTATAAATGGTTCAGATGACGTAATATTTTTATTGCTTTCAATCTTTATCTCTTTATTAGATTTAGTTTCTAAAATATATTCCATGCTGATTTTGTCAATGAATATTCTTATTTTCTTTTGTATCTGTTTGAATTTGTTTTTGCCATATTTTATTTTGAAATCTTTTTCTAGCTTTATTATTATAATAATTGAGTCCTTTATTATCGTTGCTATTTATCTTGTTTGTTATAGATACATACAATTGTTCTAGTTCCTTTATGTTGTAATGATCTGGGTTAATATATTCTAATTGATAAACACTGGTTTCAGCGTTAATGATTCTTAATTCTTGATTTAGTGTTTTTATATTATTCATATTCTTTGACTTAGACATCATAACATTTCTTTCATTTCTTTTATTTCTTCATTACCAGTTTGAGAATTTGAGGTTTCTCCTTTTGTTACTGAAATGGGTTTTTCAATTTGTGGTATCCATACTGAAGGTATATCAAATGTTGATTTTCTACTTCTATCAATATATCTATTTTTTGAAAATAGATTTGGTGTCTCAAGACTGAGCAATGGTTCAAAAAGTTTGTCGATATAGATTCTATCGTTTGTTTTAAAAGTAATACTATGGTGTGAGTTGGTGAGAGCATAGTTTATTTGATATGTTACAGTGAAATGGTGATTTCTTTTACTCATAAACGCTCTTCTTAATAATTCGTATTTAATAGTGATACTTTTATTCAGATCTTTATCTTTTAGACTTAATCCCATTTGTATGTTATCATCAAATTTTATTTTACTTTCGGCTAAGTTTCCTTTGCCTCTAGCAATAATGCTTTCTTCTTTATTGATGATTCTATCATCTCTTAGTTCTAATTTAATAGGTGTGTTACAACCCATAAATGTACTTTTTAATATTACTTGTATAGTTGATATATGTATCTATGCTATTTTACTTCTATCTTTTTCATTCATTTGTTTGATTCTACTGATTATTTGTTGTTTATTAATTATTGGAATAATAATATCGCCTTTTGTTTGTTCAATGGGAACGGGTTCTTCACCAATGATTTTTCCAAAATAAATTATATTTTTATGTGAAAATAAATCTCTTAATTTTCTCGTATAATCAAAATTGTGTTTTTCAGATAGTGTAAAATTTGATCTTCTAATAGCAGTTCTATTTATAATAGTATCTGACATAAAGCCTGATTTATCTTCATTTTCATAAATGATAGAAACATCTTTTTCTAATTGTGACATATATATATATATATATATATATATATATATATATATATATATATATATATATATATATATATATATATATATAAATTTAAATTGAGAAATTTATACCTTGTTTTTATTGATAGCCTTTTGGAGCTGGTGATTGACTCCTTCTCTTGATTGTTGATGCAGCTTTGATGCTTAACATTTTTCTTGATCTTGATAATTGATTTCTTTGGCTTCCATGATCGTCAATCTCGCTCTGATACCAGAATTTATAGCGGAGTTTACGGGCAAATAATTGGAATAATTGCTGCATGAGAATCAATTGAATTGAATTTTAATGGATCGTAGGTCCATAGACTTTTTCTAATTTGTTAATATGGGTCGATATGCAAATTGATGAATTGAATGATTTTGATAAAGGTAATTGAAATCCATAAGATGTGTGCATTTTGTTTTTAGTAATAATGTAAAAAAGAAATAATGTAAGGCCTGTCGGCCATTGTCCTGTAGTGTCCTAGAGGTATCTAGGAATAATAGATGTCAATATTATATCTACTTTATTTGTGTATAAATAGAGGTCTCACCTCATGAAATAAGATATGCGTTTTTAAGAGTTAAACCATCATGTTTAGATTGAGATTGATTTCTCTCTTATCTGTTGAAGCTTGTCTTCTGAATAGCTGATCACTATCCTTTAATCATTCAATATCAATTGAATGTTTTCATCTATTATCTGTCATCATTTCTAAAAGAAACCACACAATCAATCCATTACGAATCTTTCCATATATTGAACCAACTTTATGGATTTCAATCACCTTTATCAAAATCATTCAATTCACCAATTTGCATATCGACGCATATTAACAAAATTGGCAAAAGCTTATGGACCCATATTTCCATTAATGTTCAAGACAATTAATTCTCATACAATACTATTCACCCGAGTTTTCCGTTATAAATTCTGGTATCAGAGCCTAGTAAGCGATCAAGGAAGAAAAAACGAAGTCAAGAAAATCATCAAGATCAAGAAAAAAGATGCTAAGCATTAAAGCTACATCAACAATCAAAAGAAGGAGTCGATCACCAGCTCCAAAAGGCAATCAATAAAAACAAGGTATCGTTTAATTTATTCAAAGTTATTAATTATAAAGTTTGATAATATGAGTGATACAAATCTACAGATATACGATGAAAACTTTTACCCAAAAATTCATCCCCATCAACAATCCGATCACAAAATCAAAATCCAACAAATACCCATTTCGATTCAACACAAATTAATTACAAATCTCCCAAAACCCCCAATTTTTATCACCCAGTTTTTGCTAATTTTTTCACTCAGTTTTTAACTGTACCATTATCCGATCAAAATTTCATAATCCAAAATATACCCATTTCAATTCATCACAAACCAACCACAAATCCACAAAATCACCCAATTTTCACCCGCCACTTTTTGCTAACTTTTTTCTATCAGCTTTTAGTCATTCTTTTCAATTAATCATCAATTGTGTCTGCATCTATTGGTGTGGGTTTTTTTTATTACGGTTTGTGATTTTCATGCTGCATGGTTAACGGTGTTAAAGAAGTATTGGACGATTTTGTTAATCGTATGGAAACTTTAAAAGAACATGATGTTAATTCGTTTGCTTCAGTCCTGCAAGTTAAAACCCAGAAGAAAGTTGTTAAAATTAAGGAATTGAGGAATGAGGCAGTTGTGGATGGTGTTGCGGTTGCAATCCCTTTTGAAGCGGTTGAGGAGGTTAAAACCAGGTTCTCCAATACTCTATATGGGTTCTTCATTGGAAAACGTTTGATGTTTCCACTTGTTGAAAACTACGTTAAGAACACTTGGGCCAAATATGGATTGAAGCGCATGCAACTCCACGACGATTTTTTCTTGTTCCAGTTTGAGAGCAAGGATGGTATGGATAGAGTGTTGGAGGATGGGCCATGGCTAATTCGTACGGTTCCTTTGATTTTGAATGTATGGTCTCCTAACACGAATTTGAAGAAAGCGGAGGTTAAAAAGGCTCCGGTTTGGATTAAACTACATCACGTTCCAATTGTCGCTTACTCAGAGGTTGGAGTGAGTTTGATAACCACGCAAATTGGTACTCCAATTACGCTGGATTCCTATACTAGCACTATGTACTTGAGCTCTTGGGGTAAAATTACGTATGCTAGGGCATTGATAGAGGTATCGGCTGAAAAAGAATTAGTGAACTCATTGGTGATTGCCATTCCTGTTGACAAAGACACAGAAAAAGGGCATACGCTTGCTACTATTGATATAGAATATGAATGGAACCCACCTCGTTGTTCTACTTGCTTGATTTTTGATCATTACTCGGAAAAATGCCCTAAATTACCGAAGGCAGCTCCTGTTGAGAATGTGGATGGGGACGGCTTTGTGGAAGTAAAAAAGAATTATGGTACTACTACTCCTGCTCCTGCTCCTGCTGAACCTGTTGTGAATGATGGGTTTGCAGTCGTCACGAAAAAAAAGCATAAGGCTAAGAAGAAGCAACAGAAACAGGTGGATGGAGTGTTTTTGAGCAAACCTGCTCTTAATTTACATTATCGAAAGGTTGTTAAGGATAATAGTACTACAGGTCCGAAAAATGCTCTTGGTCCTAAGGAGAAATCATCGTTTGTTGATAAGGGAAAATTTTCGGTTTTCAATTCGTTTAATGCCTTGGATACTGATGGAGAGGATTTGTGGGGTGAAAAAGGTAAGAGTTCTACCATTAATGAAAGTGATAGCGAGGAGGTTGATGAAGAGATTCAAATGGTGGATGATAATTCTCAGCCTAACAAAGCTGGTTCGGAGGGGGCAAGCACTCCCGTTAATAATGTTGTCAATGTGTAACATTGCTTCTTGGAATATCCGGGGTTTGAACTTTTCCCCGAAACAAAAAGAAGTTAGGAATGTTATTTACGAGAATAAGCTGTGCCATATTGGAGTCTCATACTACTGATGCTAAATTGGTGAAGGTTTGTTCATTTATTTTTCCTCACTGGGATTGGACTACTAATGGAAGTTTATGTTCGAAGGGTGCTCGTATTATATTGGGGTGGAATAGGAATGAAGTGGATGTTTCGGTTATTACTCAAGATGATCAATCTATTCATACTCGTATATGGGTTAAAGCTGATAAAAAGGAGGTGTTTTGCTCTTTTATTTATGCTCACAATCAATACATTCATCGTAGACATTTGTGGCGTAATTTGGGGATGCACAAGGTTTATATTCGAAATAGGCCTTGGTGTCTGTTGGGCGACTTTAATGCGGCATTGATGCTTGAAGACAAGTTAATGGGTTCTTCTAATATCGATATATCTATGCGGGAGTTTAAGGAGTGTATTGATGATATTGAAGTTATGGATGTTCAAAGTTCGGGGCTGAAATTCACTTGGACCCAGAAACCGAGAGGAATGGATGGTATTTTAAAGAAAATTGATCGTGTTATGGCTAATCTTGAATTTTTTGATGCTTTTCCAGGCGGTCACGCCATCTTTCAGCCATACCGTACTTCCGATCATTCGCCTGCTGTGCTTTGCCTTCCTTCTAATGTCAGTATGAAGCCGAAACCGTTTAAATTTGCTAATATTCTGGTCCAGAATAAAAGATTCATTGATGTAGTGATGGATGGCTGGAATAAAGAGGTTAGTGGCTTTTATATGTATAAGGTTGTGGCGAAGCTTAGACATATGAAAAAATCATTTCGGAAAATGTTGTACGATAAAGGGAACTTGCATGATAATGTCAAACGTCTTCGTCTTGAGCTTGATACAGTCCAACGTGATTTGGATAGGGATCCTTTCAATTCTACGTTAAGAGAAGAAGAAGCTATATATGTTCATGCATATAATGAAGCAGTTTTATTAGAGGAAAGGTTTCTAAAACAAAAGGCGAAAGTGAATTGGCTGCGTGACGGGGACTCAAATTCTGCTTATTTTCACAAATCTGTCAAAAGTCGCATTAGCAGAAGCCGAATTGATGTTGTTACTAATTCGGAGGGCATTACTTTTCAGAATGAACAAGTGCCTGATGCTTTCGTTTCTCACTACGAGGTATTTCTTGGTCAAGCTGGTAATGTTGTGCCTTTGTGTACTAATGATCTTTTTCAGAATCAGCTTAATATGGTGGACGCTTTGGATATGATTCGTGAGGTGAGTGACCAAGAAATTAAAGATGCTTTATTTTCTATGGGAAATGACAAATCCCCGGGTCCAGATGGATATACTGCTACGTTTTTTAAAGAATCGTGGAGTATTATTTCTAATGATGTCATTCTTGCTATTCGTGAATTCTTTGTGAATGGTAAGTTGCTTAAGGAGTTGAATCATACAATTATTGCTCTTCTTCCTAAAGTGGTTGCTCCTTCAAGGGTTAATGACTACCGTCCTATTTCTTGTTGTAATGTTCTTTTTAAATGTATTAGCAAAATTATTGCTAATAGAATTAAAGGGTGTTTAAAGGTTTTAGTTAGCCCAAATCAGTCGGCTTTTGTTCCGGGAAGGAATATTGCGGACAACATTTTACTCACACAAGAGTTGATGCATAATTACCATCTGGACCGTGGGCCTTCTCGATGTGCGTTCAAAGTTGACATTCAGAAAGCTTATGATACGGTGGATTGGGGCTTTCTAAAAGATGTCTTGATTGGTTTCGGGTTTCATTCTCGTTTGGTTGGCTGGATTATGGAATGCGTGACTTCGACGTCGTATTCTATTAGTATTAATGGTAATCTCTACGGTTATTTTAAGGGGAAGAGGGGTCTCCGGCAAGGGGATCCTCTTTCTCCTTATTTATTTACTCTCGTGATGGAAATATTGACGCTCATAATTAGGAGGAGGGTTCTCAATTCTAATTCCTTTAAATACCATCATTATTGTTTTAAGTTGGAGCTTGTCAACCTATGCTTTGCTGATGATTTATTTCTTTTTGCTCATGGTGATACAAGCTCCGCGAGTGTGATTATGGGGGCTTTGGATGAATTTACTCAAGTGTCGGGGTTAACGCCTAGTCTCCCTAAGAGCACAACATACTTTTGTAATGTGCTTAATCATGTTAAATTATCTATTCTTCAAATTCTTCCATTTGTAGAGGGTAGGTTGCCGGTTAAATATTTGGGGGTCCCGCTTGTTTCGTCGGGGCTGATGATTCGGGATTGCAAGGAGTTAATCGAGAAGGTCCAAGCGCGGGTTGATAATTGGAAGAATAAGTTCCTTTCTACAGCCGGTAGACTCCAACTTATTCAATCCGTTTTGGGTTCGCTTCATGTTTTTTGGGCTTCGGTGTTTGTTCTTCCTTCTCAGGTTCTGCTTAATATCGAGCAAATTATGCGAGGTTTTGTTTGGTCTCAAGGCAAGCTTCGGGGAGGTCAAGCGAAAGTTGCTTGGGAGGAGATTTGTCTTCCTAAGGATGAAGGGGGTCTCGGGATCCGAAGGTTAGATTATTTTAACAAGGCTTTGATGACTTCTCATATTTGGAAACTTATAAATCATAAGGACTCGTTATGGGTTCAATGGATTCATTCTTACAAGCTTGTTGATCGTAATTTTTAGGAGATTCCTATAAGGGGGAATATGACGTGTGGATGGCGAAAAATTCTCCAACTTCGTCCTCTTATTCATGATTTTATCCGTTATAGAGTTGGTGATGGTTCGGCTATTTCTGTGTGGCATGATCAATGGTGTGATGTTAGTCCGCTTTCGAATTTCATATCAAATCGGAAAATTTATAATGCTGGATTTAATCCAATGTCTATGCTTAGCAATGTGATTTCTAATGGTCATTTTTCTTGGCCGGATACGTGGTATGGTTCCTACCCTGCGTTGAGCTCTATTGTCCCTCCTGTCATTCGAAATGGTGTGAAGGATAGTGTGGTGTGGCGGAATTCTGATGGTTCTATTAAAGAATTTTTTGTCAACGTAGTGTGGAAGTCCATTCGTCCTTTTGGTAATAAAGTGGCGTGGTTTAATTGCGTGTGGTTCACGGGTTGTATTCCTCGTCATGCTCTTAACCTTTGGTTAATTGTTAAACGTCGGCTGAAGACTCAAGACAAATTAAGAGCTTGGGACAAAGTGGATTCGTCTACACTTGTGTGTTCCTTGTGTGAAGCTCAAATGGATTCACATGAACATCTTTTTTTCGAATGTATGTTCTCTAATCAGGTTTGGCAGAACGTTAGAAGGTATGCGGGTCTCTCATATTCTAATTTTTCTTTGGATAATATTATTCAAGATATTTTTCCTTTTGCTAAGAGGAGGAGCTCGAAGAGTTTATGTACCAAATTAGTGGTGGCTGCTTCTACATATTTTATATGGCAAGAGCGTAATAACCGTTTATTTAGAAAATCAAAGCGTCCTATTGACCAGGTTGTTGATTGCATCATTAACACAGTTCGTCTTAAACTGCTGACGTGTTCATGGAAGAAATCGAAGGCGGTCTCAGATATTATCAATTTATGGAAGTTAGGATCTCTTCATTATCAGGAGTAATCCGTAGGGGTTTTTCATTGTGTCTCTTCAGTTGGTTTTTCCCTATTGGCGTTCTTGTTTTTGTAATAGGGGTAGATAGCTGTGTGGCATGTCACTCGGTTTTTTAGAGGCTGTTCAAGCTTTGGCTTGAGGTTAATGTGGTATCTTAGCCACATTCCATTGTTCTTATCAGTGTTTGGGTGTTTAATATAATTTACCGGGGTGATTTCCCTTTTACCCAAAAAAAAAAAAACAAATCTACAGATAAAAAATAATTATAATCAGAATCATGTTCGTTTCTTAAAATTTTTATATTTACAAAGAAAGACCATGTTACAAGAAATAAAATATGTTAAAAACGAGATAAAAGAAAATAAAAAATCAATAAATATTGGTTTTAAGCACATTAATATAAATTGGTATTTTACAACAATGAAAATTAGTTTAAAAGAAAACATGAAGACTATACAAGTAATCAGGTCAAAGTTAGTTATTTGCTAAAAATGAGTTTATATTCGAACAAACTCTCAAAAGAAATAAAGTATCTACAAGATTCCATCTTAAGAAACACTAGCCATATCACACTCATTAGAAAGGAATTATTAACTGGAGATAATGTTTTCAGCCAACGAGCTCACAAGGGCATACTTTTGAATTTAGTCTTCAACAACATTAGGTTAAAATCTAAGCTTGAAAAGGCTAAAAGACTAGTTTTTTAAAATGATTTTTTATCAACAAGAGCTTCGAAAAAATATCAATGAATATGATGAAAGTATTAAACAATTTAAAATTCATATTCGAGAAGCCCAAAAAGAATTTCAAAGTGAAACAAACACTTTTCAAAAGATACGTTTTATGAAAAGATTACGAGCACTACACAATGCAAAAAATATTTGTAAGAAAGGTCTCAAACTCACTCTAGAAAAAGTCTACTAGCTAGATAAAAATTAAAAATGAGTAGGAACAAAAAGTTTAAGGGTAACCCTAATGCAACATTCATCATGGTTAATGGTGTGTGCTTATTCACACACCTTTTTCTGGCCAAATTAAGACCAAAACAGACACAAACTAACCATAATTGGCTAGATAGTGTATTCTTGTGTTTGTGATTGTGCAGGAGCGGATATTTCAGAAATTGGTATAAATCAGGCCAAAAAGGACAAGAACGAGCACGAGATTGGAAAACGTGTCAAAAGCCGGAGCCGGGAAAGCAAATTACCATTTTGGGAGCTCAGATTGTCAAAATGAACCTTGGGGAATCACAGAATGCCAGAAATATTCTCTGGGGTACAATTTTCAACAATTGGAAAAAATGGTCCCTCAAACTTTCATAATTAGCAATTTTGGCCCTCGGGTGTTTCATTTTGGAGAATTAACAACAATGGACCTTGTGGAGTTTCAAATTTGCAAATAAGATCCTTTGAAGTAACTTTGGGATTTTGGCAAAACAGGTCCTCAAGTATTTACAACTTTGGTCCTTGTGTTTATCCAAACTAAAAATCAAACAAACCTTTGTTATTTCTTTAACCTAACACACCCTTCTATTAAATCCAATCCAAAAACCAATCCAACTACACCACCTTTTTTTAACTAAACCCAACCCAACTAATAAATCCACCTTATACCTCCCTGTGGCCCAAACTCCAACCAAGCCCAATCCACCACCACAAAAAAAAAAATCCACCCTTTTATTAAAACCCTGGGTCAAACATAGGGTCAAACCCTCATCCCCTCCAAAACCACTCACACGTGAACCCTGCCTCCCCTGCAATACCACTGCCACCACCATCATCATTCATCCTGGTGTGTATTAATTTACACACCTTTATATGGGCAATTATCGACCCAAAACGACTATTTGAGCTAAAAAATGCCAAGAAAACACGTGTTTTTATGTTATGAATGTGCGGGAACGGATTTATCATAAAACGACAAAAAATAACACGAATACCGGAAAAACGGGCACGAGAGTAGAAGTTGGTCAAAAAGTCAAAGCCGGGGATCCAAGAGTCAATTTCAGTCCTTCATCTATTCAGACTTGGCAAGATTAGTCCTTGAAATATATTTTGAAGAAATTACACATTCAGCCCTTGGAGTTTGGAAGTTTACACAATTGGTCCTTGAAATTTCTTTTGATACCAAAACTGAAAATGGAAACCTGATCCATTGTATATTAAGCCTGATCCATATCCAAAAATATCTAAGTCCATATACCAAAGGCCCAAACCTTAACCTTTTAACCCGAGCCCAACCGGTCAAAGTATAATAATAAAAACAAAACGCGTTATTTTATTTCCCCTAATCCCAAACCCAGAACCTCACCATATGAACCCTAGCTCACAATTAAAATAATTTGGTTCAAGCCACTTCACCTAGCCATCAATTACCAATCATTTGGCCTTCCAGAAGACTACACGTGACCCTGCACATGACAGAAGTGTAAGAGTATCAATGGCTACGTGGCAGAGTGAGATTGGTAAGAACGCGTCATACCAATCATTGGGAACCTCTTCTAGAAGTATCTGACAACCATCTGACACGGAGAGAGAGTACTAGCACACGCTTGGACAGATGGCGAGATTTGATTGGGCAAGCCACATCATTGATATTGATCTGAGGGCTCTTATTGATTTGAAGAAGCACAATTCTAATCTGATGGCTGAAATGGGACTTAAAAAAACACAAATGTGGCACGGATTGCCAACTTGGATTTGGGACTACTTCACTCACTCCACTCCTATAAATAGGTGTAGTTTTAGCTTCTTATTGTGTAGAATTTAGTGTATTGTTATGCTGCTGAAATTTCTCTAGAGTGTATTTAGACTAGATGATGTAATATTTTCATTAAGTTTTCAATAAAATTCTTAGTTTACTTCTTACATTTTCAGCTTATTGTTCAAATACTACTGCTTATTCAGTTTTATTTCAGCTTATATCTAGCTTATTATTACTAAATTTCAGCTTATTTTCTATTAAACACTTCAAATAGAATTCAAAATAGCTTAATCAATTTCTCTTTTCAAATTCAGTCATTAATTTTTCAAGTATAAAAAATAATAAAAAAATTAGAAAAATATAAAAAAAATATAAAAAAAAGTTTCAAAATCAGTGTTTCAGATCTCAATTTAGCTATATTCAGTGTATACATGTTATATTCAAGCCTTGAAAGCTTGTGGTTCAATTCAGTACTGTTCTATTCCACATGAGGTGTTCAATTGTTCCATTTGGTTGCTGAGGTGTTTGATAGCTGAGACAGAAAGAAGAGAACTCAGCCTATCTTAAAGATAGGCCTCTGTGAACTCCCTCTGTTCTAGCTGAGGGAGAGGTTGTGGTAACTTCTGTATTCATTTCTCATTTGTAGCATAGGACTAGCTTAAAAGTTGTAGTAGTTTACTATTTCATCTCTAGTAGTAGCTTATCTGAATATTTTGAGTTTGATTGATCATTGATTTGTTTGAGTTGAATATGCTAGATTGATGATCAACTGTTTTTTTTGCATACATCTGATATCTGTCATTATGAGCATCTGTGATATGAGATTAGTAGATGATTATTGCTTATCTTCTGTTGATCTAATGTTTTGAGACCTTGTGTGACTGATTTGGACTTTATGGTAGTGATTTATTGCTAGAGTCTCACTAGTTGTAGTGCATTTAGTGAAATTAAAGACTGTTTGGCATAAGACAGTTAGTTGTGATAGCTTGAGTTGTAATAGGTAGAGATTGGTTAGATAATATACATTGAACATTTTTATCACTTCTATTTCATAAAATCAGTAGGTTGCTAGTTATATAGTCAAAATCAATGTCAATTTCATCTTATTTCATAACTGTTAGAATTATTAGCTGATTAATCATAAAGTTAGTTGAATAAGTAGTTCAGTTAGAGGTAATTAGTTGCATAGTAGGTCATTTCATCATATTAAGTAAAATCAGATCATTCAAATTTGAACTTAGTCAAAGTTTTCAGAAAAGCAAAAAGTCAAAAAGCTTTGGTACTCATTTTTGGTCAGAACTTTGTGATAACTTGTAGGATTAATTATTCATTGGAAATATAATTGGAAAGCTGATTTTAAAAGTCTGGTAGTAAGAGAATAAGAATAAAAAGGAAAATTTGGTTTTGAAGCTTTTTAGCTTATTGGAATTTAGCTTGGAAGTTCCCTGTTTGGACACCTAATTCCCCTGCACCACAGGTTATTGCCTACCTTTTGGGCATCATTTAGATAAGTATATTGACTTAGAGATCATTGTTCTTTGCTGAATTGTAGTTTCATAATAGCAGGGAAGCATTTGCCCCCATTAAGCTTCTCATTAGGAGCTTATCTCAGTAGCTTATTAAGCTCTTGTAGTTCAGAGGTCTGCTCATTGATAGAGGCATGCAATTTTGTGTTTGAGCTTGTTTCTGTGATTAGAATAGAGATTTGAGCTTCATCTGAGTAGTTCTAGTATTGTGATTGATTAGATTGCTTCTGCTTATTCTTGTGCTTATTCTGCAGTCACCTAGTGCTTATTACCATAGCTTATTGCCATAATTCTGTGTATCTGTGTATTTCTGAGCTTATCATTGGTCATTATCTGTCACATTTGAGTATAATTCATCATTCTTAGTCTGTGTTCAAAGTTTCAAAAAGATTGGATCACAAGTGCTTAATAATAAGCACTTGTGATAAGCAGTTTAGTCAGAAAAAGCACTAAATAAGCTGATTTTCATTTCAAAATTTTTATCCAAGTTTCTTTATTATTTTTGATTTTCTGGAATTTTTCCAGAATTTTCCAAGTCCTTTTACTATTTTTCTTATTTTCTTTTGATTATATTCAATTTTTAATTACCAAAAATTCATATAAAGTCATAAAAGGTTCTGAAAATACAAAAAGATTTTTAGAAATTCTTTTATAGTATTTTAGAATTTTCAGATTTGAATTTTTATTTTTCCACCTTATTTTTCTATTTTTCTCCATTTTTAATTCATTTTTAATTCAAAAATTCAATTTTAATTCATAGAAAATAAAAGAAAAGTCTAAAAAATAATTTTCTTTTTCTGGAAATTCATTTTAATAGTTTAAGATTTTTAGAAAATATTTTCAAGTTTTTAGGATCATTTTTAGATAAAAGTCGCGTTTTAAATAACGCGGTTGTATTACCGTTTTTACGTTTTAGGATTGTGTGCATTGATAGCTTGTACTCTTTACATGTTTCATCATTATTTGTGAATAATTGAATATCTTGATTGCTATTTTCACTCTATCACTTTTTCACTATTCACTTACACTACACGATTCCCAATTCGATAATTCGGATTTTCCATTCGAGACTTCGTTGGGAGAACGACCCGAGAAATACTTTCACTAGTATTTCTTTGGAATATAATTATATTATAATTGACACGAATCACATCCCCACTAACTCTTTTGCCTCCCCTACCTTCCAAATCACTCCAGTCCAACACAACACCACCTGCTCAAGTTATCTCAAACCTAGGCTATCATACCACTTTGGGTGCCAAAACTAAATCAAGGGTAGTGATGATTAAAGACCCAATTGAACGACTGAAATTGATTCAAGAAGGCACCACAGCAAGCAGACAAAGAGGAGCTCATGTGAAACCCTAATTTAATTAGTCTAAATAGAAAATGATGTAGCCATTTGATGGCAGTAGATTAAGTAAGGTTTTTTAGTTTCAAATGTTAGTTTTAGTTTAAGTTGTCTTTAAAAATTATGTACTGCCTCTTTGAATCAATGTAAGTCTTTATTTAAACTTTTTAATTTTCTTGTGTTTTCAAAACTGCTTATTGCTACAGCTTAAGTCAGTCTTATTCTATTCATTTATGATACTTTATGCCTTTTTATGCCTATGCTCTAGTTTAGGAAACTATTGGTAGAGTAGTGCATATTAACTGTTTAGATTAGCCCTTTTATTAGTTTATGGTGTTTAGCTTATTGCAATTGCTTATTCTAGGTTATTTATGCTTATTGGTGTGTAAGGTTTTCTCCGCCATAAGGGAGCTTGTTGACATAGTGAAGAAAACTCTCGAGTTAGGTGCTCGGGGAGTGGAGTAGGGCAAGGAAGGTGTCCTTGTAGCCGAACCACTATAAATCTCTTGTCTCACGGTTCGCTCTTTCCATCTCTCATTTATTTCTTTACTTACATTATAATTGTTATAGTATACATATATATTGTTATTTATATTGTGCAAGACTTGAGTTCACATAATATCGAATCTACATTTTTGAAAGTAAACAAAACACATAAACAAAATTTTCTCAACAAATTAAAAAGACGTAAAACTATTCAACCCCCCTTCTAGTTTTCCACAAGCTTGCATCACTTGTTGTTATTAGTTTTTAAGTTTTTTTAGCATCTTCATGTAGTTTCTCACTAGTTTCATTGTTTTTCCAAATATTTAAGTTTAAATCTGTATTTGGTAAAAGTTATAGGATAATTTAGCTTTAGGTACATTTAAGGTGTTAAACTGTTGTTTGTAACTTGCATTTTAGCTATAGAAGTCATGTAGAGAACTTGGCATTAGTTTTGACCCATTTCCATTACTGATCCACAACAAAAGAAAGGGTATCAAACAGTACTTGGCCTAGTATTTTTCATTCTCTTAATACTTAACCAATCACTTTAAATTTCTGGGATTAGGGAGGTTTCTGGCTTGTTAACTTAGTGATAATTTTGTTTTATTTTCTTGATGTTTCCTTGTGAGCTTTTGATAGAAGTGTAACACCCCCTTTGGCCTGCAAATTGCATCTAGCCCCATCAACCACCTGACCAAAATAGCCCCTCTTTGGACTAAGTTTTAGTTAATGATGAGTGTCTAAATACTCATCATTTTATACCAATCTGAGCTGCCAAAACATACAAAAACACTCAAATATGCTTCAAAATACTGGAAATATCACCAAACTGTGTTTTTAGGTGTTACAACTGCAAAAGGGATGAAAACTGATAAAAAAAAAAACATGTAAAATATACTTAATTTATAGTTTCAGTCCCTGAACTTTGACAAATTAGCAAAACTAGTCCCTGGTCACTCAAAACTTGTTCAAATATCATAAAAGGTCCTTGGGATTCATAAGTTGTTAGGAAAAGTCCTTTGAAGTTAAAATTCACAGAATTACAACTTTGGTCCCTAAACTTTGAAAAGTGTCAAAATTAGTCCCTAAGGTTTTAAAAATAAGAAAATAATCAAAATAAACCTTATACTATTCATAAATGACAAAATTGGTCCTTTTTGTTAACTATTGGATATTTACAGGTTAGCCCTTCAAGTTTCAGAAAATGTCAGAAATGGTCCCTGGAGTTTGTAAAAGTGGAAAATTGCATCTTTGGTCCTTGGGGAATTCAAGTATGGCATAAGTGGTCCCTATAACTACATTGCAAGTTGTCACAGCAGGCCCCTCTATTTTGGCAGAATTACAACTTTGGTCCTTGTGAAACTTTAAACCAAACCGGACCACATTTATTAAAACCCATCCCAATAAACAAACCAAACCAACCCAGCTACAAGCCCAATCCCAATAAGCCCAACAAACCACCCCCCGTGTTTAATAAAACCCACGGTCAAACCTTTGACCCCGCCTAAAATACCATCACTGTTCATCATCCTCTCCCATACCACCCAGTCACCATATCAGGGTGGTATTTGGCCACCTTTCACCTCCACCTCACCAATACAGCTCACCCTCCACCTCTCAAACCTATCCCACCTTCATTTAATGCAATCTCCACCCAATTTTCCCTCCAAACTAGTTTAACTTCTCTGTTTCTTCAAGCTACCCCAACTTGGCTTAAAATCCTCCTAAACTTATCCTAAATTACTCCCTAAGTCTCTACTACAATCCTAAAAGCATTAATTGAAAAATGTCAAGCTGCAAGTAACCCTTTGGACTTTGGCGCCAAAAACGTTTAAATGGCCAAGATTTGCTTGACCCATCCAAAGGTTAAATTGAGACATGGGAAGGTGCTAGGAAGCTGTGAGGATACTTTTGAGTCATTATAAAGAAAGAAAGCAGGCAGGAATGAAGAATATCATAGAATTAAACGTTTATGATCAAGTTTATTGTTTTTCTTTAATTAATGTCATTTAAATGCTTTCAAGGATCTTATTACTCTTTGACACTTTGTAATAAACCTTATTTACAGTTGTAGTTTCGTAATCTTTCAATACTTGTCATTTAATTAATTGTCTCTTTACTTAAAATTGTCATCTTCATTACCTTGTCTTTTATAACTGATTAGAGGACTTCAAATTGTCACTTAGGCTCCTGACAAAGCCATAAGGCTTTTAGAAACCTTGAAAACAGTTATAATCCATAAAAAATCAAAATCACAAAAAGAAATCACCAAGAAATTGGTCTACAAGAAAGAACAAGGTGGAGCTGGTGGATATTGGATTGCTTGTGGGGTATTAGAAGCTTATTGGAAGCAATAGGTGTAATCTAAGTCCTGGGAGTTGTTCTTGTCACTTTGCATTCATTATGGACACTTTTGTAAGCCATTTTCTCATATTTTGGTCTTTTACTGTTTACTAGTTAAATAGCTGTAATCTTTGTTGTTTCTTGCTTATTATGTGTTGTTTGATGTTGTTCTAGTCTAATATTGATAGGTTGTTCTTTGTTTTTCTAAGTTGTAAAGTTTTCTACAAAACAGTCACATAGTATAATTTTGAGTTCTGTGTTCATTTGTTGTTATTGTTGTTTATTATTGATCAATAGATCATAAATGATGATGATGTAAGGTCTGAATATAGATTAGAGGATCAGATCACTGATTTGCTTTGAAATTCATCAAGTTGAGTGCTTTAAAGGGTGTTTGGATCTGTTGAGTTCAAGGACTCATAGGCTGTGTTTGTTGTTGATTGTTGTTGAAACTGGTCCCACTAGGCTCTAATAACTCAGTTCAACTTTAAAATTCATATGTCCTTAAGACAAAAGTCAAAATCTAATTCCAAATCCCTTGACAGTTAACTGTCAAGGATTTTAGTCTCATAAACCCACCCATTAGCTTATATCTTGTAGTACTAGCTTAATATAGGATCATCATAGCTTATTACAACTATATTAATCTGTAGTGATCATTAGAAATTCAATAAAGTCAATTTGTGAGTTCAATAGAAAAAGTCAACATTTCACATCTCAGATTTTTACAAAATTTCAAGCAATTGTTGTGATTTATGTGTTTGGATTAAGACTGTGAAACTTGTTTCTATTTATAGTATATCAGCTCAACTTTATTTTCCCATAGCTGTTATATTTTTAGGATTTTTTACCTGGGCCCCACTCAACCTCAAAATCACTTGCAGGGTAAACCATTACCCTGCTCCATCAGATTCAGTCCATCACCACCACTTTGGTGGTGATTTGTGACCACCACAGTGGGCCCCACACCTCCTATTTAGCTTTTCCCAACCCCCTCCTACCAGGGAACAATAGTTGACCATAAGTTTGACCTAGCACCCAGTGGACCCCAACTGAAATAAGCCCCATAGCTTGTCCCCATTCTGTGTTCAAATTGGTTTTTGGAATAGCTTAATTTTGCTTATCAGCTTATCTACTGAGCTTATTTGTCAAATTTTAGCTTAGACAAGTCCAACATACTTATTAGAACCAGAAAATCCCATAGTGGGTCCCACATAAGCTCTGTTGAGCTTATTAGCTTATTTGGTCAACCAAAGTCAACTGTGGAGGTAATAAGCCCCCACAGTGCTTAATAATAAGCTATAAAATAGTTGTTTTTATTAAAGTTGTCTAGTTTTAGGTATAATTTAGTTTTATAAAAGAAAAATCCAGAAAAGACAATATAAAAATAAGTGATAGTTTCTATTTAATTTAATTTAATTTTAATTTTCATTTTTAGATTTTTATTAAGTAAGTTGTGTTTTTATATTTTTAATAATTTCCTTTTAGGTTAAAGTATTTTTAATAATTTTCTCAGATTTTTATTTTGTAATTTAGTATTTATTAGAATTAAAATTAGTTTTATTAATAATTAATCAATAATTAAGTTATAAATAGCATAATTAATTTTTATAAAGCAACACCTAGTTTTTATATTTTTCCTAGCTTTTAAATGTTATAAAATAGTTTTATAAATTTTTTCATAATTTTCTAAGTCATTTTAGTATTATTAATAATTTAAATTAATTTAAATAGTTTAATTAAGATAATTAGTTTCTAATTAATAAAAAATCCATAAAAAGACAAAAATATTTATTTTTGATTTTTATACTTTCTTCAAGTTCATTTTAAGTTTTAGAAATTATTTGTATAAATTTTTAGTTTAAATTATAGTGTTTATCATTTTTAGTTTAAATTAAATTAGTTTTAATTAAATAATTAATAATAAATAATAAAATAATCTAAAAAATAGTTTTCTATTTAATTTAATTTTATTTTAAGTTTAAGTTTATAGAATTTTCATTTTTAACCCCTGTAGTTTATTTTTCTTAAAACTCACCTTTTTCTCAGCACACAATCGCGTCTGATTTTTAATTTAGTTTACGTTTATATGTTTTAGATATCTAGGTTTCACGTAACAGTTCCAATAGTTTATTTAAGTTATTTTATTTTATAAAACCCTAGTGTAATCACTCACACACACACACACTTATACCTTTCCTGTTCACATTCACTCGATCACAGATTCGTTTTTAATAAACCTTCGCACACCTCGTTGGGACATTACGACCCGGGAAAACACTATATTTCACGGAAGCATTTACCTCAGCTGTTTGACTTTTACGGTTGACCATTCACAAGTGGTTGAATAATAAAAGTTGACCGTTTGAGGCGAATCAGTTAAGCTTAAGTTAGCTTTGGCTTTTGAAATTGGTCATATAAATAGTTGGTAGTACAGGGTTTACTCGACTTGGCTTTTTTTTTTTTTTTTTTTTTTTTTTTTTTTTTGCTTTAGGAATAGTTTGTCAGCTTAAGGATAGCCGGCATAAGTCCCCTCCAAACTGCAGGCTCGCATCTCTCTTTTCATTGTCCAAATCAGTTTTACTCTTGATTTTTTTATTCACTCATTTTAGATCCTGATAAGCTAATATTTGGTACTATTAATCTTTGGTAGCTTGTACTTAATGTAGTATTTTTAATCTATTTTGTATATCCTTACTGCTTATTTTGCCCCCTAAAACCCCCCCTCATGCTGCTAGTGTAGTACCTGTCCACTTAGTTATTTTGTCAGCTTGTTTTAGAATCTCATATAAGCTCCCATATTGTCTGATTTTAAGTTTAGAAATAGTTTGTAGTCCTAGCTTTTGGACTCTGAGCCTAGTTTATTATTCTCAGCTTATTTGCTGAGCTAATTAGTCCCCTGCATTGCCCCCTAGCATGCTTTTTTCTACTGCCACACTCAGTTAAACTGAGTTTGATTGATCTTTTGTTTCCAGCTTGCTTGGGCTTATGAGCTTGGTGTTATGAGCTTGTTGTGGGTATGTTTGAGCTTGTGATTGTATGGGCTTTAGTTTATGAGCTTATTTTTGCCAAAGGCTAAATCTCAAAACGCACTTCGTTCACTTCTGAGCCCAATTTCCCAAGCTCCTATCTAGTTCATTTTTTGAGCTTATGGCCTTAGACTTGGCATTTTGGAAAGCTTATACAACTAGCTTTCTAGGTCCAGGCTTGTTTTGTACTTAAGAGCTTATGTGATAAGCTCAAATTGGGCCTGCAAGTTCACTCTTTTGGACTGTTTAGGATTGTTAGTATGTAAGTGCTTATTTTTGCTTATTTGTTCCTTGTGGCTTGTTCATTTGTGCATTTTAGCTTAACTTAAATTCCCTCATTAAATTTTCATCTTGTTTTCACTTAAAGCTCAGCCTTTAGCTTATTTGTTTGCCTTTTAAACTCAAAAATCCAATCTCAAATCATTTAAGCCATCTGTGAGGAAAATAAGTTTGCATAGAGCTTATTTTAGCCTTTTATAAAAGTTGGTTTTACAAAAGTCTCTTATTTTCAGTTGGTAAATAGTTTTGTAAAAGAAAATTCAAGAAAAACCAAATATAAAATAAGTAATAGCTTCTATTTAAGCCATTTGGCTTATTTTCTTGCTTTTTCAAAAAGCAATTTTCAATTTTAAATTTTTATTAAGTTCTTAATATATTAAAGTAGTTGTATAAAAAATTTCATAATTTTCTGAATAGATTTAGTAATTATAATAATTAATTTTAGTTTATTTAGTTTTAATTAAAAAATCAAAAATAAATATCATTAGTGCTTAATTCTAATCTCTAGTACCTTTTTATATTTTTCATAGCTTTTATAATTCATAAAGTATTTTTAGGAAAATTTTCATAATTTTTACTATTCATTTGGTATTTTTATAATTAATTTAGTTTAAATAGATTTTAATTAATAATTAAATAATTAATATTTAAAATAGCTTAATTATAATTTTTAGAAGCTTTTTATAATTTTTTAGGATTTCTGTAATGGTTAAGTAGTTTTAGAAAAAAAAAATCATAATTTTCTAAGTCATTTTAGTATTTTTCTTAATTTAAATTAGTTTAAATAGTTAATAATTAGTAATTAATTAATATTAAATAATTAAAAAGTCTAAAAAATATTTTTCTTTCCATTAAAATTATCTTTTGTCATTAGGTTTATAAAAAAGTAATTTTCACATCTGTAGGATTTTTATAGCTCAGATTTCACTTTTTCTTTTGCGCGTTTATGTTTAATTTAATTTAAACGCGCGTTTCTAGATTTACTTACGTTTAAGGGTTATCTGATTCTCTGTAATTGTTAATATAGTGTTTTTAAGTTATTCTCATTTATATTCTCTTAGTTTAATCATCATAATCAAATTCCTGATCTTTCTGTTAAATCACCCGATCATTTAAACGTTCTCAAATACAATTTCAATCTCGCTGTGACATAATGACCCGGGGATTTCCCTGTGCTTCCACGGATTATATATCTTGCACTCCCTCCTGGGTGGACCTATTGGTCGCACCCGGTTGACTGGTTGGTTCGGGAGGAGTCAGTTACAATAGAAAACAAAAAAACTTTTGCATATATCGATACTGGATCCATGATGTGCTTTGGTAAACGAAAAATATTAAAAAAGTGGGAAAAATTAGAAAAACCACAAAGAATAATTGTTTCCGACAAATCGGTATGTGAAATATGGTATGTATGTAGAATGGTTTCAATATATGTCGACAATGCCGAATTCATTGCACCAACCATTTACATGCATGATTCAGGTATAGACTTAATAATTGGAAACAATTTTTTAAAGTTATATCAACCATTTACACAAACTGACAAAACAGTTACTATTAAACATATTAAAACAGGAAAATTCGTATCGACACTATAGTCACACAAACGGAATATATACAAATGATAGCACAAAATATAAAATTTCAAATGGAAATAATGCTAGTAATGAAAAAGGAACACATTGAAGAAGCATTAAATGAAGTATGCAGTGAAGATCCACTAGATAACATAAATACTAATAATCAATTAGTTTCAATAAAGCTAAAAGATCCACTAGCAGAAATTAACATACCTAATAGAATACCTTATAGTATTAAAGATGTTAAAGAATTTAAAGAAGAGTGTCAACAATTATTAAGCAAGGGAATAATAAGAGAGAGTTCAAGTCCTCACTCAACACGAGCATTTTATGTTGAAAATAAAAATGAAATAAAAAGAGGAAAAAGACGAATGGTCATAAATTATAAAAAAATGAACAAAGCAACTATAGGAGATTCCTATAAACTACCAAGAAAATATTACATTCTAGAAAAAAAATAAAAGGAAATACACATTTTAGCACATTCAATGCTAAATCTGGATATTGGCAATTAAGAATTGATAAGTCAACTAAACCATTAACGGCGTTTTCATGTCCCCCACAAAAACATTATGAGTGGAATGTATTACCTTTTGGTTTAAAACAGGCACCATCAATTTATCAACGATTTATGGATAATAATTTGCAAGGTTTTGAAAATATATGTTTAGCATACATTGACGATATTATTGTTTTTACTAAAGGAGACGAGCAAGAACAAATAAAAGCGGTATCAAACGTTTTACAAAGAATAAAAGAAAAAGGATTGGTTTTGTCTCAAAAGAATTCTAAACTACTTCAAAGTGAAGTAGAATATTTAGGATTAAAAATAACTAAGGACGGAACAATTTCTTTAACAAGCAATACACATGAAAAATTAAAACTTTTTGAAGATAAATTAGAAAATCGAAAACAAATTCAAAGATTTTTAGGATGTTTGAATTATATAGCTGAACAAGGATTTTTAAAGAATTTAGCCAAAGAAAGAAAAGTTTTACAAAAAAAAATTCAGAAAAAATACGTTGGGAATGGACACCATCTGATACTCAACTTGTACAACATATTAAAACGATTGTACAATGTTTACCGGAATTATATAACCCGGAAACAAGAGATTTTTTGATAGTTGAAACAGATGCATCATAAGACACTTGGGAGGGATGCTTGAAGGCTATTCAGAATGGAAAGCAGCTACTAGGATTAGATATTGACGGAAATCCAATTCCTCAAACTAATTCAGATATACAAACACCAGAATTAGCTCTCTTGAACAATGACAAATCTGTTAATTCAGAAATACATACATCTGTTTTAAAAACAGAAAAATACAAATCCAAATTATGTTAATATATTTCTGGAACGTTCTCACAAGTTGAACAGGAATACAGTACTCATGAAAAAGAAACACTCGCGTGTTTAAGAACTATAAAAAATGGAAAATTGATTTATTACAAAAAAGATTCGAATTACGTACAGACTCAAAGTATGTAACAGGATTTTGGAGGTACAAACTACATGAAGATTATTGTAGAGGTCGACTGATTCGCTGGCAGCTACAGTTACACCAATTTCACCCTTTCATCAAGTATATAAAAGGCGACAACAACACATTTGCAGACACACTCACTCGAGAATGGAAAGCATAACAAAACAAATCAAGCATCAGCTACAACAAAAAGGAGAGCAACGAATCTCTCTAGAAAAACAATTAGCCATCGTCATACAAGAAGAAAATGAGTTGTTCAATTCATTACAATTCTTAAACCAAACATCGAATTCAGGGTCAGCATCCGAATCAATTGAAAAACTATCACCATCAAAACCATCCCCATCAAAACAATCAATGTCTGGCTCAACCAGAAAAGTAACACCATCAACATAAAAAACGCAAGCACCATACTCACCCCAACCTATAAAAAGCGAATTCACTAAAATGGAGGAAGATGTCGAAGAAATACTACAACAATCAAGCATCGGCAAACAAAAATGGTATGCTATTTTTAACGGGCCATTCAGAGGTGTTTATCGCGACTGGGCGATTGCAAGTTCTCATATAGTGGGACAAAATGTTACCCACAAAAGCTACCCAACAAAAGAAGTAGCAGAAATAGCACTCAAAGAATCATACAAAACAGTAGCAACTGAGGAAGTGCAGAAGTCTTAGAGATTTACTTCTCTGAACCAGAATCTAGCAGAACAAATAGCAAGAATAAATGCAGCAAAAAGAATAAAAAGTATCCCAACCACGAGGGAGAAGGAGGAAATGAAGAAGCCAACAACTGAGAAATTCCAAAGATTTTGGATCGCCTCATCAATTACAACAAAACACATACAACCATGTCCTTCTATCCAGTAAAGCAACCAATAGGTCCAAGAGCCGTTTTCATGCCAGAAGCAGCACCAATAGACATTTACAGTTATTTTGTTCATGGTCTACTAGAAACATTGTATATCAGTGGAGAAGATCCCACAGAGTCACAAAAGTTTCCGTCAAGAGCTCAGAACATAAACCTTAAGGAATTACAAGAATTCCCACCAAGTGTCTGAAAAATCTTCAAACTTTACAATGAAGTCTTTGCAAAAAAAGCAACCATTATTTCTCAAGACGCATTCAAGTTATCCAATTTTTGGCGAAAATCAATAGCTCCTTATGCCATCAATAACTATAGCACAACTAGGAATTAGCAACGGAGAGTATCCAAACAGAGATGAGATACCAACAACAACACCTTCAAAAGATCACCTAGTGACAACTCTAGCTGGAGTTTTCTTCGAGTCATTAAGGCTTGGAACAGGACAAGGACAGTCATAGAAAATAAAAATTAGTTAATGTTCCGATAACTTGTTAATCTATTCTAAATTTACAGAAAGGATTAGCGAGCAGCAGCAAGAAATAATAGCCAAATTCGAAGAGCCATTCGAGAATGATTCGTGTAAAAACCAATTATATATAATATAGTATAGTTTCAAAGTGATCCGCGTAAAATACAGATCACCCGAGTCGTTTCCCAACGAAGGCGAATGGAATCGAGAATATCGATTCGTGAGATCGTGAATTGAAAAGTGAGAAAGTGAAAAATTACAATCGAGATATTCAAGTATTCACAAACAACTATAAAATATGCAAAGAGTACAATCTAATTATGCACTGAAGTTAAAAACGCGAAAACGGAAATGCACACGCAAAATTTAAAACGTAACGTTTAATGAAAAATGAACCTACAAACTTGAAAATATTTTCTAAAAATCTTAAACTAATAAAAAGAATTTTAAGAAAAAGAAAAATATTTTTTAGACTTTTTATTTATTTTCTAGAATTTATTTTCTATTTTTGGAATTAAAAATGAATTAAAAATTAAGAAAAATAGAAAAATAAAGTGGAAAAATGAAAATTTAATTCTAAAAATTCTAAAATATTATAAAAGAATTTCTAAAAATGTTTTTGTACTTTTCAAAGCTTTTTCTGATTTTTATGGATTTTTGTTATTTAAAACTATTTAAAAATTGAATAAAAATCAAAATAAAATAAGAAAAATAGTAAAAAGGGTTGGAAAAATCTGGAAAAATTCCAGAAAATCTAAAATAATAAAAAGAACTCAGAATAAAATTTTGAGATGAAAATCAGCTGTGGAACTGCTTATTTAGGTAAAACTGCTTATCTCAAGTGCTTTTTATTAAGCACTTGAGATCCAAACTGAATGAAACTTGAAACACAGTCTAAAAATGATGTATACTACTCAGTTATGCAAGATGTAAACAAGATCTAACACAGAAATACACAGATCCCACTTTTAATGGAAATAAGCTCAAATGACAAGCTTAATTTGATAAGCAGAACAAGCATCAAACAATCTCAGAAGCAAAGTTATTACACTAACCACTAAATTAACTCAAAAATCAATCTCAAGGCACAATAATGAGCTCAGTTAAACTAATGCAGACCTCAAGTCTCTAACAGACCTCAGATTCAAACAGTCCACTTCATAAGCTCCAAAAGCAGTATTGAAAAGCTCTAATTTCCAAAATTAAATGATCAAAACTAAGTCTGACCATCAGAGATATAGTAACAAAACAATTTATGACCAAAAACTTATTTGAAATGACTAGAAACAAACTCAGTTCAGCAGCTTTTAAGTTTTTTTTGCTAATAATGTTGACTACTATTATGCTCTACTTATTTGACTTAATTCAATTATGATCCAACAAAACTACACCTAAAAGTTATAATAAGCTATTTTAAAACTGAATTTAGTTATCTAATGTAAATTTGCAAACTCTACTACAACTTATTCTAACTGTTTTCAGTTATATAATCTGTGAAGCTAATTTGAAAACTTATTTGACTTTTAAATGAACTACACCTATGATTTTAAGATTTGGAATTCAATTATTATACTTAAGTAATCTAGTTATGACAGAAAATGAACAAACAAACCACAAGTATACTCAGCAAATTTTAATCCCAAACACTCCCTACTACAGAATCTGATATAATTCAAACAAAATGAGCTCACAAATCTACTTAGCTATCAATCAACTAAGTGAAGCAATTACATCCATCAATCTCAACCAAACCTGATAGTAATTCAGCAACTCAGATCTACACTATGACAGATTCACAATGTACAGATCAAGCAACAAGCTACACAGTTAACCAAATCTCAAATATGAGGTTCTCAAGTTCACAGCAATCAGTTAATGCACTTACAACAAACAAATTCAATCAAACAGTACTCAATTCCAATCCTGATTAAACTCAAATTCTATAATCAAACTTCAAAGTTCTATCAATCAAACAACAATTATGCTAAAAATATCAACTAATCTACTCTAATATTATCAAAAATCTAAACTAAAATAATGATCAAAACAGAATTACCAAGGAAATCCCCCTCAGTTAGAACAGAGGGGGCTCACTATGCAAGCCTATCTTTATGATAGGCCAAATCCTTCCTTGTCTGATTTAGCATGTCCAAACCACCACTGCTCAATTGATTGTTTGATGACTTATACTGATTTAGGACTTAAATCATTCCACTAAAAGCTATTTAGCTTAAGTGGAATGTATAAAAATGAAAAATAGCTTTATTGAAAGCTTACTAGACAATATGAAAACATTTTTTTTATTTTTTATTTTTATTTTCTGATTTTTTTTTTTATTTTTTTTTTTTTATAATTTCTGATAAAAGTATAAAGAAAATATTAGACTTAAGTGAATAGCTAAGATGTTTGAACTGAAATAAGCAGAATTAAAACTGAGTGAAAACAATATAAGCTAAATGAATTGAACAATAAGCTAAAAATATAAGAAGTAAACTCGAAATTTTATTAAACTCTTAATAAAAGTAATACATTATCTAATCAAAATACAATCTGAAATAAAATTTGCAGCATAACACTATATTAAAAACTACACTCTCTAAGCTAAAAATCTACCACTATTTATAGAAGCAGAGTGAGGAGTTGGGGTCTGGATCCACGCTGGCAATCCGAGCTACTATTGTGCTTCTTTTTATCCCTTATCAGCCATCAGATGTGATTTGTGCTTCTTTCAATTCATCACAACCCTTAGATCAAATCAGTGATGTGGCCTGACCAATTATCTTCTTCCATCTGTCCAAAATACGCATCACTCTCTGACTTGTTCTAGAAGTAGAATCCAATGACGCGTTTTGCCCAATCATATCTTGCCAAATGGCCTTCATAGCATCTAAATATTCTCTCTGACACATGTCTGATCACGTGAAAGGCTTCTAGAAGCACAAATGATTGGCTAATTATGAGTTAATTGGTGTGGCTTTAGGTGGTTCGAGCCAATTTGGTTCTTATGGTGGCTAGGGTTCATAATTGGGGATTTTTCTGGGTTTGGGGAAATGGGGGTAAAATAAGAAATGGTGCGTTTGGTTTTAGTTTTTATGTTTGTTGACCTCATTTGTTGACCAAGGGCAGAAATGGGCTCGGGTCAAAAAGGGTTTAGGATTGGGCCTTTGGTTATTGTGGGTTAAAGATAGAATTGGATTTGTAAAAACAAATTGGACCAGGCTAATATATATTTGTATTTTCAGATTTGGTACATTGAAATCCAAGGACCATTTGTGTTAACTTTCAAACTCCAAGGGTTGAATGTGTAATTTCCTCAAAATAAATTTCAAGGACTAATCTTGCCAAGTCTGAATAGATGAAGGACTGAAATTGATTCTTGGATCCCCGACTTTGACTTTTTGACCAACTTCTACTCTCGTGCCCGTTTTCGTTGTTTTCTTGTGATTTTTCGTCAATTTGTTATAATATCTGCACCTGCATATCACAAACACAAAAACACACGTTTTCTTGGCATTTGTTAGCTCAAATAGTCGTATTGGGTCGGATTTTGGCCAGAAAATGGTGAGTGAATAAGTACTCACCAAAATCCCCCCGACTAAAGTATTGTCGTGTCCTCACGCAATGTGATCAATTCACGCTTTTGGGATAAATAATTTCAAAACTCTTTCTACTAACTTTGAAAAGTAGCAAGGAGGTTCGAAAGAAGTAATAAAATCATTTACTCCCGAAAACGCTCCGTTTTCCAAAATTTTCCTTTTATTCCTTTATTCCACTTTCAATTTCTATTTTTGTACTTTTCACACTTCATATTTGTGACGGTTTGTTGAACTTTCCTTATTTTGCAATAATTATTAGGGTCAACGAGTAGAAACACCTCTATTTAAGAAGTGACCATACAGATAAAAATCGTCATCCTTGATTTTTCACAAGTCCCCAAACTAAGCGTACAAACGAGATCACAGCTTATCTACAAATTAGATGCTAACACTACTCTTAACAGTTACTTGTGAAAATTCCTTACTCCCATTTCCTAGGTTTTGTATCTCAAGATTTTAATTTGTTGAGAAATGAATTGCTTCATATTTTCTCGTTTCAATAATTTTTAGTCCGATAGTGATACTTAAGTTAAAACGATAAATAGTTTTCCATTTTCTCTTAAGAACCACTGCAATAGAAATTCGGTCCACATCAAGGAATTTTGGTACATACAATATCAAGGATATAAGTTGCGGAGTACGATCACGTGCACCTCATGTGACTGATTACTAATCACTTATCACATGCACCTCACGCACCAACAACTTATTTACATACATAAGCTCTTATTCGACATAACTTTCAACTTTCACTTTTTCATTTTTCACTTTTTTCACTTTTCTCATATTTTTCACTTTTTTTCCTTTCTTGACTTTTTTCTCAACATCAATGGAAGCTTATCGGGTAGCTCCAAAACCACAAAGATAATCAACTTTTGACTTTTGATTTTTTCACTTTTTGCTCTTATTTTTGATGTTCCTTGATATGTACCCAACTTCTAAAGCAAAAATTCTCTTAAGAAAATAAAGAACTAAATATTATTCAAACCGAAATACCACTAATTAACCTAGAACATCTATTATATATGGGTGACGTTTCTGATGGGAGTAAAAAGCCACAAGTACCTCTCATGAGCTCTAAAGAGAACCACTACTCCACGTTTAGCATCTAACTTCTAAATAAACTCTATCATTTCTCGCTCTTCGCAATTTAAGATTCCAAATAATGAAACCAGCGAATACTTAGCCGATAATCAGCCACGCATATATAAAGTCAGTTACGGAAACTTGCATATTCTAGAAGAAGAATTCGCGTTTTATAGCTCCTTGTGTAAAAGACTAGCGAAAGCTTTTAAGCTGTGCATGTATAAAGTCAAGTACGGGAACTTGCAGATTCTTAAGAAAGAATTCGCATTTTATAGCTCCTTGTGTACAAAACTAGCACAAGCTTATGTGATTATCATTGGTTAAGGAAACAAGCTAGGGCTCAACACGCCCGATCAAGTCAAAATATTTATTCCTACTCTCGCCAGCAAGAAAGTCAACAAGGTGTCAAAACACTTATTCAAACTTTATTATATTTTTACACAACTTATTCACTTTTTCACATCTTTTTGTGCTTTTTCATGACTTTTTCATCAAAACTTTTGAAATTTTCTCATTTTTTTTTCAATTTTTTTTATTTTTGGTGGAAAAACGGAGTTGCAAGAGTACACGACATGTGAAACATGCAAGGTCAAAATCGAATCGAAGATTCACCCTCCCCCCGACTAGAACGAAACATTGTCCTCAATGTTTTTACGGGTTAAGGTAATCCTAACAAAATTCTAGGCCGTTTATTAATTATGCCAAAGAAAATGTTAGTCGATAAGATTTAATGGATATAGGATTTCCAAGTAGCACCGATGAATGAAACTCGAGCGGAAAAAGAATCACGAGCACGAGAGTCATCATAAATCACGGACAATCCTGAACAAACATCACAAACAACCACGGAACACAAGAGTAAAAGAGGCACCCCCTCCTCACGTTATTTGTTAGAAAATAGAAAATATAAGAAGATGAAATTGGATAAGTATGGGTTGCCACCCACGAAGTGCTTGTTTTTGTTCACCGAGTCACATGAGCTTGACTCAATCCCCGAATTAATTCATCCTTGGGGAAAAACGTGGAAAAATAATCTCATTCAGGCTTTCATTCAAAATATTTTGAAAAACATATGACTTATTTGAAAGTTCCATCCCGAAGAGATAACCGCTGGTATTTTAATGTTGAAACCTTTTAAAAACGATACCAGGATCAAAAACAACATCGTCACTCCCCACGGAGTGAAGGATAAGAGAAATCACACCAAATGTTACAAATGGCAAGAAGGTCATGATAACCATCATGAAAAACTCATCATTATCAAAATAAAACTTCATAATTATGAAATTATGAATTTTATCATTTAAGCTCCTTTTAAAATCCTTTCCGGGTGGGAGGGATGGGATAAACTTTTCATAAAAACTCTCATTTATAAGAACTCCACCCGGATCATGATCAACTTCAAGATCAAAATTGAAACTTTCATATTCAGATTTAGAAAACTTTTCCATTTTGCATTCAGATTCATCAAAACGAAATGACTCAAACTCCGAAAGAGAGATAAAAGCATGAGAAGTGGTACTGCTACGACTCGTCTCTTCCGAGTAATCGAAATGAAAAGCTTCATACATCGGTTCAGAAAAATCAGGACGATAAGTGGGATTGCCACTTATTTCCTCAGTCGTATCGAAAGTAAAAGTCTGGTAAAAATTCCTCGAGCTCGGGCTCCAGAAGATCGTCAATTATAAGCTCAATCTTCGTCTTAACTTTATCCGGAGGGATTGACGGTTCTTCGTTCAACAAATTGTTAAGAAAAATAATATCCCCCTCCGAATCAAAGTAAGAATCGTCAGTCTCAGAAATCGGAATCGTTTCAATAGCAAGAAATTCATCGACCTCTTCCCAAAGAGAATCATATTCCTTAGTCGGAGGAAATGATGGGGAAGAGTTGGAGACGAAAGTTTTAACAAAATCATCAACGGTAAAATCACAAACATCAACACTTTTGACGGAGTACTTATTCAACTTCGAAGCATCGGCTTTAAAAATCATAATATCATCATCATGTCGTAAAGTTAGAGTATCCTCAAAATGGTCTACTAGGGCTTTAGCGGTTCGTAAAAACGGTCGCCCTAGTATTAGAGGAACTCTCGGATCAGCTTCAAAATTGACAACAATGAAATCTGCCGGAAAAGTACACGAATTCACACGAACAAAAACGTCCTCAGCAATTCCAACTGGATGAGTGATCGATCGATTAGCAAGCTCCAAAGTTATTCTCGTCGGTTTAAGAGCCCCCATTCCAAGTTGTTCGTAGATCGATAATGGCATGAGGTTTATACTCGCACCCGAATCGGCCAGTGCGTTACAAACTTCTTGATCTTTCAATGAACAAGGAATGAGAAACTTTCCCGAGTCACCAAGCTTTTCGGGAAGCTTCTTGAGAAGAATCGCGGAACATTGAGCATTTATCGGCGTTTCGGCTAATTCAAGCAATTTCTCTTTATTACTTATGAGGTTTTTGAACGTGGAAGCAAATTTCGACATGTACACAAGAGCATCCATAAAACTTATATCAAAGTGCAACTTTTGAAAAATATCCAAAAAATTTTCCATTTGTTTTTTAGATTTTGCGCGGAGCTCTTCATCAGTAAATCGTGTCGGATATGGCAATTTAGACTTGTATTTCACATTATTCTCAAAAACAACTTTTTCTTTATCTTTTGACTTTTGGACAACCGGAGGTTGGACGTTTTCAGCTCCTCCATTATTAATAGGAGGAACCGGGTCCTTTGTCGCCTCGGTCTCACAGTCCACTACCTTAGGCGGAGACGAAGAAGAAGAGGTAATAGAAGCTGCGGGTCCATCATATTGAGCACCACTGCGAGTTATGATCGCCTTAACTTCGCCCCTCGGGTTTGCGATCGTGTTGCTTGGCAAAGATGTAATACCAGAACCCGAGGGTCGATCATTTAAACGTTTGTTAATATCACTGATTTTATTTGCAAACAACCGTGTTGACTCTTCATATTTTGCCATAAAAGATTGTTGATTTTGAATCAATTGCTTAATCAAATCTTCCGTGGGCGACGGATTTTGAATAACACCTTGATTTTGATTATTATTGAAATTATGCCCACGGTTTTGAAAATTACCATTATTCTGATTTCCATGATTTGCGTTCTGAAAATTCCCAGGGTTTCCATGGTTTTGATGGTTTTGAAAATTGTTCCCTTGAGGTGGGCCTTGATTGTAATTACCTTGAAAACCCTTGTTTTGATTAAACCCTTGATTATGATTTTGAAAACCATTATTAGCTCGACTCTGATTTTGATTTCCCTGATTATTACGATTCACAACATTATGATTCTGGTTGACTTGATTGACTTGGTTTTGTTGTTCGAGAACGGGTGGTCCAAGAAAATGAGAAGAACAGTAGCTGAGGAGATTACGGTCTCCTTGAGGTTGTGGGTAACCGGTGTTACCCGCGTTTGCAGCATACGCGTTTTGAGAAAAGGCACCGGCGGCAGGACATTCATAATACAAATGTGGACCACCACAAGTCTCACAACCGTGACTAACCACATTGACTTGATGATTTGGTTTTTCAATGGACATTGCATCAACTTTCTTTGTTAAAGCCACAATCATATTTACCAATTCATCATTATTTTTACCATTATTCGACACTTGAGGTTTATTCCTTGACATTCTCACACGAGCTTTATTCTCAATTATCATGAAAGCATCCTTCGTGTTCCTAGCCAACAAGTTACCACCCGCAGCAGAGTTAAGCGAATCTTGATCAGCATAACATAACCCATTATAAAACGTATCAATCTGTTGAAGGTCGGTAAACCCGTGGTTCGGACATTTTTCCTTCAAATCTTTGAATCGGTCCCAAGCTTCACTAAACGTTTCATCAAAAGCTTGTTGGAACCGAAAGATTTGAGAACGTAGGTTAGAAGTTTTAGAGGGGGGATAGAAGTAATTCACAAACTTGGAAGCGAGATCATTCCAAGTGTGAATCGAGTTAGGCGGTTCCTTTTCCAGCCAAGTCCGGGCTGCTCCTTTTAAGGAGAAAGGAAATAACTTCAATTTCACCACATCGTGAGGAACTTGGTTCATTCTAATCGTCTCAGCGATGTTGGTGAAATTTCTGATGTAAGCATAGGGGTCTTCGTGATCGAACCCGTGAAAGGATATACCCGTGATCAAATTGAGTAATCCGTGATTGATCTCAAAGTTGGCATTGATGTCCGGAATCACAATAGCTCTCCTCACACCATTGAATGGTGATTGGAGTTGTTCTTCCATCGGACGCGGATCAAATGCCTGTTGTTGTCCCATCGGCGGGATAACACAGTGCTGCGGACCACCCATCGGCGGGGGTCCGTTGTGTTCATTTTGGTTCATCTCCTCGTCGTCAAGGAAATGAACCCGACTCGTAATTCGTAAAAACCCGCTCGGGGTTAGAGAACGGAGACGTAAGACTCTCAAAAGAAGAACGGGTGTGCATACACCACGAGCAAAATCAAAAAGAAAATGAAAAAGAAAAGAGAAAAGAAAATCTTTTTGTTTTTTTGTTTTTTTTTATATATATTTTTTTTTCACAAAAACTTTTTTATTTCTTTTGTTTTTCTTTTCTTAAAACGTAACGTTAATCGAAAACCGTTTCTTTCAAAATCACGCGCGACGGGACGGGAGAGAAGAATGGATCTCTTTTCAGCTAGCAATTTAATGTCTTAGCTTCCGTATTTCCCGCTTATTCGGTTGTAGTAATTGAAATAGTCCGATAAACAACTAAATTACGTTTTCGTTATATTGCGAGACTTTTTTGGTTTACAACGCCCTTTCTTTCGATCGAGTCGAGGCTGTAACTTTTATTATTTTTTTGGTATTTTTTTTGAAAACACTTTAGGAAAAGTGTTTTTAATTTTTCAATTTTTTATAAAGATATATATACAAAGTAGAGGAAGGCTTAACAAAACACGATTTTCAAAAATGATATTCAAAAATTCACTTCGGCCTTCCCCGGTAGCGGCGCCAAAAATTGATTCGTGTGAAAACCAATTATATATAATATAGTATAGTTTCGAAGTGATCCGCGAAAAATACGAATCACCCGAGTCGTTTCCCAACGAAGGCGAATGGAATCGAGAATATCGATTCGTGAAATCGTGAATTGAAAAGTGAGAAAGTGAAAAATTACAATCGAGATATTCAAGTATTCACAAACAACTATAAAATATGCAAAGAGTACAATCTAATTATGCACTAAAGTTAAAAACGCGAAAACGGAAATGCACACGCAAAATTTAAAACGTAACGTTTAATGAAAAATGAACCTACAAACTTGAAAATATTTTCTAAAAATCTTAAACTAATAAAAAGAATTTTAAGAAAAAGAAAAATATTTTTTAGACTTTTTATTTATTTTCTAGAATTTATTTTCTATTTTTGGAATTAAAAATGAATTAAAAATTAAGAAAAATAGAAAAATAAAGTGGAAAAATGAAAATTTAATTCTAAAAATTCTAAAATATTATAAAAGAATTTCTAAAAATGTTTTTGTATTTTTCAAAGCTTTTTCTGATTTTTATGGATTTTTGTTATTTAAAACTATTTAAAAATTGAATAAAAATCAAAATAAAATAAGAAAAATAGTAAAAAGGGTTGGAAAAATCTGGAAAAATTCCAGAAAATCTAAAATAATAAAAAGAACTCAGAATAAAATTTTGAGATGAAAATCAGCTATGGAACTGCTTATTTAGGTAAAACTGCTTATCTCAAGTGCTTTTTATTAAGCACTTGAGATCCAAACTGAATGAAACTTGAAACACAGTCTAAAAATGATGTATACTACTCAGTTATGCAAGATGTAAACAAGATCTAACACAGAAATACACAGATCCCACTTTTAATGGAAATAAGCTCAAATGACAAGCTTAATTTGATAAGCAGAACAAGCATCAAACAATCTCAGAAGCAAAGTTATTACACTAACCACTAAATTAACTCAAAAATCAATCTCAAGGAAAAAATAATGAGCTCAGTTAAACTAATGCAGGCCTCAAGTCTCTAACAGACCTCAGATTCAAACAGTCCACTTCATAAGCTCCAAAAGCAGTATTGAAAAGCTCTAATTTCCAAAATTAAATGATCAAAACTAAGTCTGACCATCAGAGATATAGTAACAAAACAATTTATGACCAAAAACTTATTTGAAATGACTAGAAACAAACTCAGTTCAGTAGCTTTTAAGTTTTATTTGCTAATAATGTTGACCACTATTATGCTCTACTTATTTGACTTAATTCAATTATGATCCAACAAAACTACACCTAAGTAATCTAGTTATGTAACACCCCAACCCGAAAAAGGCTAAAGTGTAACATTATGGGGTCAAATCAGAACATAAGCAAGCGGAATACATTAATGATACAAGGTTCACAAAACAGTTCAAGCGAAAAGATAAAGGACTAATTCTAAGCATTACAACTTCTAAATTAATTACAAGTTAAGAACCAAGAAGGAAATCTCTAAGTCTATCTCTAATCCATGGGGAGCTATCAACAGTGTAGTCCACTAAGAGCTCCTAAGCACTCTTCACCTAACCCAGCTTTCTTCTAAAAACCTGTCGCAGGAAAGGAAATGCGGCTGAGCTTAAAAAGCCCAGTGAACAGATATAAACAAACGAAAACAAAAAAAAAACAAAAAGGAAAACGAAGGTGAATACGACATAGGTCCAAGCGAACCTGCTGAGATAGAAATCAAGAATATGGAAACATGGAATATGATCAAAGGAAATACGGATAATGGATATCAAACAATTAACGAAATGAAATGAGTCATAAGTGTTAGCAAAAGAAATAAAGCATGCATAAGTAAATCACATTAGAGATGACAAGATAATAAGAATCATAGAGAAGTAGAACAAATAGGAATGCCCAACAATATATATACTAAATGTACATAGGAGTCATGACCTCCATTGTACCAAATGTGAAAGGGGTGTATTGCACACACACCAAAACATTCACCAAATAATACAAAACTAAGGACCTAGGATGCATCCATACGCTCCCCGCAAAACAGATATATATGCACAAAGCTCTAGGCTAAGTAAACATATACAATAATAAATATAGGCCTGAATAGCTAGCTTAAAGGGAACGCTGTGGACTAAAACCCACCTCCACTGATAGTGTCAATACCACTGGTGCATCAGTGGCAAGGCCATGGATTCCCCATGACTGGCTACAAATTAATCAAATCATATATACAAGTAACACATAATGGGCATAGAATCAAGAATGCTATAGAAAAGAAATATAGCATGCAAACGAATATCAAGCTCATATCAATATCAAGTGTCAATAAACACGAATCAAATAAAGGGAACATAGCAATGGCTTAACTGAAGGGATCATAATTGAAACATTAAACAAAAGAGAGAAGGATGGCCTTTACTAAAAAGGCAGAATATCTGTACCTTAACCGCAAGTGCAAACACCTCATAAAGATCGGAAGTTACTCCTTCTTCAGCGAATCTACACGAGTTAATGATCGGCTTATTATTAATAACTTGTTTTAAATTAGATTGCTCATTTTAGTTGACCTTTCATTTTTAGTAACTTTCTATATTTAATAACTTTAGAGCAAAATCCATTAATTGGCCAAACTTAGGGGTTTATAATTGATAATAGGTTAACTTGAAGGTTTAATATGACAATTATTATAGTTTGAGGCTTTATATGTCAATTTAGCAAAGTATGGGGTTTGATGCGAAAATAATAAAGTTTTAGGCTAGAGTATTAATTTGTTTTATTTGTAGTCTTCACAATTAAGTATAACCTGCATGAAATCCTTTTCATCTTCAAATGTTATATACCGAAATCGATTCGCACTCAGTGTTACTTGTTTCAAGTTCCTTGTTTTCAAAGTTTCTTATATGATCGTTAATACAAGTTTTTAAATATTGCGTTGTGATCATAACTTAAGGTGCGTTTTACATATGTTCTAGGGTCGACAAAGGTTGCGTTTTATTTCGGACCTATGGTCGATAAAGGGCTGCTAAGATCGCGATTCCAAAACAGTCACCAAAACTCGACACCAACATAGTTCGAATCCCCCAAAGCTTCGAAGCTTTCATGAAACCAACACACTCCTATTCGAAACTCGTTTATCATTCAAGTTATAATAACAAAATCTTTAAAAGAAAACATTAAGAGTGACACTTTTTTTATTTATTTATTTATTTATTTATTTATTTTTTTTCAGATTACAAAGCCGAAACCGACACATTCGAAACACATGCATGCATCTCTATATTGTAGCCATATTTGTGATTTCATGTGGTTTCTTATTAGAAAAATTACAAGCATATCTCTTGGTCGATCCTTAGCCATTTCATGTGTCAAAAGCTATAATTTTATGTGCCAAATTCTATTATTTCATGTGTATACAAATATATATTATCACAGACGATTCTAGTGCGACTAAACTAGTGATTTTATGTGCGGTTTCGACACGAAAACAAACATGAAAACCCTTAGCAGATTCATAGACAAAACTAACTTGACAGGTTCAAGGTTTCATGTGTGTGGGTTTATTATATCCTTATTCCCGATTCGAAAAGGTCATGCATGCGTTAACTCTTTTTTATTACAGCTTGTATTAGGCTTAGTTAACATGTTATGGGTTGAGAATTCAAGGGTCTTTGCCATAAACGAGATGCTTAGAATTTAAACAGGTTACAAGTAGATCATAGATAGTGGTTTTTTTTTTTTTTTTTTTTTTTTTTTTTTTTTTTTTATTATTATTATTATTATTATTATTATTATTATTATTATTATTATTATTCATGGTTTTAAGCGAGCCAAATTCTATTGAAACGTATAATCTATTTCGGTTCTCAAAGGTACAAGGACAACACTATATGATTGAATGAAAGAAGAGGAGAAATTGAACAAGGTCAAGATACGTTACCCTTGAAGCATGCCACAAGAAAGAACACAAGAAGACCGAGTACCAGCTTACAACCAGCCGAAACACAAACCAAACCCAATCCTTTTCGAACAGACAACACGAACCAGCAACCTCCTTTGGGCCAAAATCAAACCCACGTGTAAACACCACCTAAAGAAATATGATCGAATACCTTGGAACGAAAACGGATCAGAGAAGACTAACGAGGATTCAAACTTACGAATCAATAACACACGATTCACAAACGATCACCAATGGGCTGCTACCCTTCGCCTTCTTGATCTTAACAAAAAAATAGAAACCAGGAGCCTTGATGTTTTGTTGTTTGGGTGTTGAATGAAACAGAAAATGGGGAAGCTGAATATACAAGATGAGAAAACGTGTTTTCTAGTTTGGCAAGTAGATATGACCGAATATTATGTTATGAATGTGTCGTGAGAATGAAGTCAAGGAAATAGGCAAAGAGGTCTTCCAAATATATAAAGATATTGACATTAATTTAAGCTTATCTCTTGTGATTTTCGCTTATGAATAAACAAATGGAAGAGCAAAATTTTCAGCTGAAAGAAAAGGATTTGGAGAAATGAATATGGTAAATAGCCGAGATTTAGGAGTGAAAAGTTAGTGTTTTACTTGTCAATCAAATTTACCATATGTGCATGCATTCAAAAAAAGAAAAACGTGTGATAAAGTTGCAAGGTACCAAATGGTAAATTTTTATTTATCATAAGTCTTATTAGTGGTATCAATGTGTATTGTTCAAATATTACGGTTTTAAATACTTAGGTTAATATATATTGTAATGTCTTGCATTATTATTCGACTTTTCTTAAATTCAAAATTAAAGGGTATTTTGGGAATTTAACATGTTTAAAATTTTCGGGTTTTACAAATCTTCCCCTCTAAAAAGAAAATTTTCGTCCTCGAAAATTGAAGTCCCGAAGGTTTGACGGAGACGCAGCAAAACACAAAAATTCATCACAATTAATCTCACGCTCGGAGAGGTCTTTCGAATATAATCTTCACAAACCGAACACTTTCTCATGACTCTATTCCGCCAAACTTGGATAGCCCCAGGCTCTCCACATAACACAAATCTTAAAAAAATCTGATTCAATGAGTACGAGTTGAACATGAAACAGCTGATTGTCAAAATCTCACAGAGAGATACATGAACATCAGATGAATATAGAATAAATACGGAAGTGATGCTAGATGGTAGAAATTTCACAAGTCCAATCAGGTTCTGAATGAACTAAGAACCTTGCTAACAACTAGAGAACCATATATCGAATTATCAGACATACCGAGAGTTTCCTAAAGAGGTTGGTAACCTATTCGTACTGACGATTGACTAAGTATACATCAGAGTATCGAATCGTATCGGAAAGTAAAATTGGATAGATAGGATAACCGCACGGATAAAAATGAATCTTAGGATTAACGTATCATGAACCAAATCTTACATATATGCCAAAATGTCATAACTCTTCTATACGGAATATCATACCGGACACACAAATTCCTGGTTTAAAGTTTCAGAATTTCTCTTGCACAATGATAGCTAGTACATTAGTCATTGAAATCGACTCCGAATATTCAATAAGCAGCTTCCCGACTTAATTCAACCAGAAGGTGTTCTACATCTCCATTCATACAAAATCTGAAGGGAAAGCCCTTGTCACTTGCATGCCATAATTCTTAATGAACAAACACAACCAGACCAACCACTGGTCAAACTTCTTGCTCAACCCTTCTTCCAAGTTCGAATAGTTGTTCTACTTATCCATCAGTCTGTAGGTGAATAGAATTACTATACTTGAGTCTGGTCCCTCAAGCCTTCAGTAGTCCTTCCTAGGAATGTGAAGTAAAATGCGAATCTCTGACACGATCACAGTAGGTGCGCCATGTAATTGAATAACCTTCTGTCAAAGGATTTATGCCCACTTGCTAACTGAATATACATTCTAAGAGGCAAAATGAGCTAACTTAATCAAACAATCAATCACCACTCAAATAATATCATTATTCTCAAATGTGCGAGGAGGTTTCGTTACAAGGTTCATGAAAAGTCTAATCCTACTTCTAAGTCGAAAAGTCCATAAGTTAAAGGAACTCCCTTGCATGCTGAAGTTCAATCTTGACTTGTAACATACTAAGCACATCGCCACTAATGTGATCACAATCAGTTTCATGTCATTCCCTCTGAAAATTCTGCTTAGATCCCTTATACATCTTAGTACAACTAAAAGGGATAGAGAAAGTAAAACTGTGCCTCAATCATAACAGTTTCTCTCCAATCTTCTAACACAGACCATAGTTCGCCATCTTGTTCGTGAGATTCTAAAATTTATAATTGGATTCAACCTTCATGTTTGCCACGACTCAACTTCCCTGAGTTCTAAGTCTTGATTTTCTTAAGCTCAATCTCCAAGACAAACTGAAACTTCAAATTTCTTCCTAAATGCATCTGCCACCAAATTTACCTTGTAAGATATGTCTTCCAATCTTAAGAGCAACCACACTGCCGCTAATTCCAAGTCATGCATTGAATAATTCTCCTCAAACGGTTCTAATTGTCTTGATGCGTAAGCAATAACCTTCCCATGCTGCATAATGGCATAACCAAGTGTCTTCTTGAAACGTCCCAAAATTTGTACTACCTGAAAGTATGGAAGTTGAAGCTAATTTCTATTTCAACTTTTTCAAAACTCTGTTCTCATCCAAACTAAGCTTCTCTTCTTTACTCATAAAAATCCTCAACGGTAACGCAAGTCGTGAACATTTTCCAACCAATATCATGCTTCCAGAATATATAAATGATCCTCATGTTTCCAACATAATATGAAAATGATTCTCATGTTTCTCCTTCATCTCTGAATGTACTAATATGTCATACTATGACCAATTTGTCTAAGTACTCACGAAAGACACGATTCTTCAAATTCAATAAACAGTCAAAGCATTAGCTAATACTATTAGCATCATTAACAGTCATAGTGGCCGATACGAATACGAAATGAAATTTTTGGAATAACTTCAAGCCATAAATCCATCTAAAGGAAAACTCCGCGTCCCAAAGTTGATCAGATACATCGTCGATTCGAGGTAGGGAATAATGGGTTAAAATAGTGATACGGTTTAGCTTCCAGAATTTGATACATAATCTCCTGCTACCATCTTTCTTCATCGCGAAAAAAGAAACTGAAGCACTCCAAGGAGATACACTAAGACAACAAAACATTTCATAGATTTGTGGTTACCACTCCTCCAGTTCTCTCAATTCGGCTGGTGCTGTTCAATATGGAGTTTCAAAATCATGCAAAACATCGTCCTATACGGATAACGTTCTTTCTCATCAAACTTAATTGTTCTCAGGCACTCGTCAAAGATATCCTATGATCCCCATAAGTTCAAGTTATATGATGTAATTATTATCACGTTGGCCAGGCGTCATAATACTTGCATCATATAAACATGCCTTTATTGAAACCATATTCTACCTCGAGTCGTGACTAAACATTTTCTCAGTACTAAGTCAAATCAAATTCATAATCGGTGAAAATCTGGGTGGTTCATTCACGGATTCATTGGAAGAATTTAGATTGCAAAATGACTCTCAAAGTGAGATTCATCCCACGGGAAACATAAATAGATGCTAGCAAAACTCCACAACCGCGAAAGTAACATATGAGTTTCCAGGGTAGTAAGGATAACAAAAGCTTATCAATCAGAAGTCATGACAAAAATAAATCAGAGTGGTTCAAAATGTCAAAGGAGAGACGTAGTATGATAATAGTTAGCATCTTGATGCTCCGTCCACCAGTCAATATCAGAATGACAATCGAATTTAAACTTTCCAAGGAAAGGCATATCAGCATAGCGAATCTTATCATTTATGAGTGAGGAATAATATTCCTATTCTCGTGGCTGATCAACCACAAGATTTCTCATAGGAATACAAGTAGATAAGGCAAAATCTAATGGTGTAACTTAAATATGCTTATCAAAATCAAGAGATTTCCCAGAACGTGTCAAACAAGTCATGATCATAGAAATTCTCAGAGTACCTATAGAGGCATCTAAAGGGTTAACAAATGAATCAGAGGTTGAAAACAAAGAAGATAAAGTTTATGTAATGTCAAACATTACCGCAAAATTCTCAACGCATTCTAAACTTACTTGGTCACTAAACTTATGCTATGCAAAATAATAGGCTTCAAATCTCTAGAAGGAGAAATCTTAAAAGGCTCAACTAGAAGTATGGCACGAATCAGAGTGATACGGAAGCAACGATACTTAAACAATTGCCCTATAGTCTACCCAATCCTCACTGGTCATAACTTTAAGTTTCAGAGTGAAAATCCTAAAGAAAGTTCTCAACGGTTGTTCCCTAACTCTTATGGTGCACAACTTAGAGGGCCTAATACTCACAGGTCATAGCCTAAGCTCTACGGGTTTTGAATCCGCTGATCAAACCTGGCTCTGATACCATAATTGTAACACCCCAACCCGAAAAAGGCTAAAGTGTAACATTATGGGGTCAAATCAGAACATAAGCAAGCGGAATACATTAATGATACAAGGTTCACAAAACAGTTCAAGCGAAAAGATAAAGGACTAATTCTAAGCATTACAACTTCTAAATTAATTACAAGTTAAGAACCAAGAAGGAAATCTCTAAGTCTATCTCTAATCCATGGGGAGCTATCAACAGTGTAGTCCACTAAGAGCTCCTAAGCACTCTTCACCCAACCCAGCTTTCTTCTAAAAACCTGTCGCAGGAAAGGAAATGCGGCTGAGCTTAAAAAGCCCAGTGAACAGATATAAACAAACGAAAACAAAAAAAAAACAAAAAGGAAAACGAAGGTGAATACGACATAGGTCCAAGCGAACCTGCTGAGATAGAAATCAAGAATATGGAAACATGGAATATGATCAAAGGAAATACGGATAATGGATATCAAACAATTAACGAAATGAAATGAGTCATAAGTGTTAGCAAAAGAAATAAAGCATGCATAAGTAAATCACATTAGAGATGACAAGATAATAAGAATCATAGAGAAGTAGAACAAATAGGAATGCCCAACAATATATATACTAAATGTACATAGGAGTCATGACCTCCATTGTACCAAATGTGAAAGGGGTGTATTGCACACACACCAAAACATTCACCAAATAATACAAAACTAAGGACCTAGGATGCATCCATACGCTCCCCGCAAAACAGATATATATGCACAAAGCTCTAGGCTAAGTAAACATATACAATAATAAATATAGGCCTGAATAGCTAGCTTAAAGGGAACGCTGTGGACTAAAACCCACCTCCACAGATAGTGTCAATACCACTGGTGCATCAGTGGAAAGGCCATGGATTCCCCATGACTGGCTACAAATTAATCAAATCATATATACAAGTAACACATAATGGGCATAGAATCAAGAATGCTATAGAAAAGAAATATAGCATGCAAACGAATATCAAGCTCATATCAATATCAAGTGTCAACAAACACAAATCAAATAAAGGGAACATAGCAATGGCTTAACTGAAGGGATCATAATCGAAACATTAAACAAAAGAGAGAAGGCTGGCCTTTACTAAAAAGGCAGAATATCTGTACCTTAACCGCAAGTGCAAACACCTCACAAAGATCGGAAGTTACTCCTTCTTCAGCGAATCTACACGAGTTAATGATCAGCTTATTATTAATAACTTGTTTTAAATTAGATTGCTCATTTTAGTCGACTTTTCATTTTTAGTAACTTTCTATATTTAATAACTTTAGAGCAAAATCCATTAATTGGCCAAACTTAGGGGTTTATAATTGATAATAGGTTAACTTGAAGGTTTAATATGACAATTATTATAGTTTGAGGCTTTATATGTCAATTTAGCAAAGTATGGGGTTTGATGCGAAAATAATAAAGTTTTAGGCTAGAGTATTAATTTGTTTTATTTGTAGTCTTCACAATTACGTATAACCTGCATGAAATCCTTTTCATCTTCAAATGTTATATACCGAAATCGATTCGCACTCAGTGTTACTTGTTTCAAGTTTCTTGTTTTCAAAGTTTCTTATATGATCGTTAATACAAGTTTTTAAATATTGCGTTGTGATCATAACTTAAGGTGCGTTTTACATATGTTCTAGGGTCGACAAAGGTTGTGTTTTATTTCGGACCTATGGTCGATAAAGGGCTGCTAAGATCGCGATTCCAAAACAGTCACCAAAACTCGACACCAACATAGTTCGAATCCCCCCAAGCTTCGAAGCTTTCATGAACCAACACACTCCTATTCGAAACTCGTTTATCATTCAAGTTATAATAACAAAATCTTTAAAAGAAAACATTAAGAGTGACACCTTTTTTTTTTTTTTTTTTTTTTTTTTTTTTTTCAGATTACAAAGCCGAAACCGACACATTCGAAACACATGCATGCATCTCTATATTGTAGCCATATTTATGATTTCATGTGGTTTCTTATTAGAAAATTTACAAGCATATCTCTTGGTCGATCCTTAGCCATTTCATGTGTCAAAAGCTATAATTTTATGTGCCAAATTCTATTATTTCATGTGTATACAAATATATATAATCACAGACGATTCTAGTGCGACTAAACTAGTGATTTTATGTGCGGTTTCGACACGAAAACAAACATGAAAACCCTTAGCAGATTCATAGACAAAACTAACTTGACAGGTTCAAGGTTTCATGCGTGTGGGTTTATTATATCCTTATTCCCGATTCGAAAAGGTCATGCATGCGTTAACTCTTTTTTATTACAGCTTGTATTAGGCTTAGTTAACATGTTATGGGTTGAGAATTCAAGGGTCTTTGCCATAAACGAGATGCTTAGAATTTAAACAGGTTACAAGTAGATCATAGATAGGTTTTTTTTTTTTTTTTTTTTTTTTATTATTATTATTATTATTATTATTATTATTATTATTATTATTATTATTATTATTATTATTATTATTATTGTTATTATTATTATTGTTCATGGTTTTATGCGAGCCAAATTCTATTGAAACGTATAATCTATTTCGGTTCTCAAAGGTACAAGGACAACACTATATGATTGAATGAAAGAAGAGGAGAAATTGAACAAGGTCAAGATACGTTACCCTTGAAGCATGCCACAAGAAAGAATACAAGAAGACCGAGTACCAGCTTATAACCAGCCGAAACACAAACCAAACCCAATCCTTTTCGAACAGACAACACGAACCAGCAACCTCCTTTGGGCCAAAATCAAACCCACGTCTAAACACCACCTAAAGAAATATGATCGAATACCTTGGAACGAAAACGGATCAGAGAAGACTAACGAGGATTCAAACTTACGAATCAATAACACACGATTCACAAACGATCACCAATGGGCTGCTACCCTTCGCCTTCTTGATCTTAACAAAAAAATAGAAACCAGGAGCCTTGATGTTTTGTTGTTTGGGTGTCGAATGAAACAGAAAATGGGGAGGCTGAATATACAAGATGGGAAAACGTGTTTTCTAGTTTGGCAAGTAGATATGACCGAATATTATGTTATGAATGTGTCGTGAGAATGAAGTCAAGGAAATAGGCAAAGAGGTCTTCCAAATATATAAAGATATTGACATTAATTTAAGCTTATCTCTTGTGATTTTCACTTATGAATAAACAAATGGAAGAGCAAAATTTTTGGCTGAAAGAAAAGGATTTGGAGAAATAAATATGGTAAATAGCCGAGATTTAGGAGTGAAAAGTTAGTGTTTTACTTGTCAATCAAATTTACCATATGTGCATGCATTCAAAAAAAGAAAAACGTGTGATAAAGTTGTAAGGTACCAAATGGTAAATTTTTATTTATCATCAGTCTTATTAGTGGTATCAATGTGTATTGTTCAAATATTACGGTTTTAAATACTTAGGTTAATATATATTGTAATGTCTTGCATTATTATTCGACTTTTCATAAATTCAAAATTAAAGGGTATTTTGGGAATTTAACATGTTTAAAATTTTCAAGTTTTACAAGTTATGACAGAAAATGAACAAACAAACCGCAAGTATACTCAGCAAATTTTAATCCCAAACACTCCCTATTACAGAATCTGATATAATTCAAACAAAATGAGCTCACAAATCTACTTAGCTATCAATCAACTAAGTGAAGCAATTACATCCATCAATCTCAACCAAACCTGATAGTAATTCAACAACTCAGACCTACACTATGACAGATTCACAATGTACAGATCAAGCAACAAGCTACACAGTTAACCAAATCTCAAATCTGAGGTTCTCAAGTTCACAGCAATCAGTTAATGCACTTGCAGCAAACAAATTCAATCAAACAGTACTCAATTCCAATCCTGATTAAACTCAAATTCTATAATCAAACTTCAAAGTTCTATGAATCAAACAACAATTATGCTAAAAATATCAACTAATCTACACTAATATTATCAAAAATCTAAACTAAAATAATGATCAAAACAGAATTACCAAGGAAATCCCCTTCAGCTAGAACAGAGGGGGCTCACTATGCAAGCCTATCTTTATGATAGGCCAATTCCTTCCTTGTCTGATTTAGCATATCCAAACCACCACTGCTCAATTGATTGTTTGATGACTTAGGACTCAAATCATTCCACTAAAAGCTATTTAGCTTAAGTGGAATGTATAAAAATGAAAAATAGCTTTATTGAAAGCTTACTAGACAGTATGAAAACATTTTTTTTATTTTTAATTTTTATTTTCTGATTTTTTTTATTTTTTTTTATAATTTCTGATAAAAGTATAAAGAAAATATTAGACTTAAGTGAATAGCTAAGATGTTTGAACTGAAATAATCAGAATTAAAACTGAATGAAAACAATATAAGCTAAATGAATTGAACAATAAGCTAAAAATATAAGAAGTAAACTCGAAATTTTATTAAACTCTTAATAAAAGTAATACATTATCTAATCTAAATACAATCTGAAATAAAATTTGCAGCATAACACTATATTAAAAACTACACTCTCTAAGCTAAAAATCTACCACTATTTATAGAAGCAGAGTGAGGAGTTGGGGTCTGAATCCACGCTGGCAATCCGAGCTACTATTGTGCTTCTTTTTATCCCTTATCAGCCATCAGATGTGATTTGTGCTTCTTTCAATTCATCACAACCCTTGGATCAAATCAGTGATGTGGCCTGACCAATTATCTTCTTCCATCTGTCCAAAATACGCATCACTCTCTGACTTGTTCTAGAAGTAGAATCCAATGACGCGTTTTGCCCAATCATATCTTGCCAAATGGCCTTCGTAGCATCTAAATATTCTCTCTGACATATGTCTGATCACGTGACAGGCTTCTAGAAGCACAAATGATTGGCTAATTATGAGTTAATTGGTGTGGCTTTAGGTGGTTCGAGCCAATTTGGTTCTTATGGTGGCTAGGGTTCATAATTGGGGATTTTTCTGGGTTTGGGGAAATGGGGGTAAAATAAGAAATGGTGCGTTTGGTTTTAGTTTTTATGTTTGTTGACCTCATTTGTTGACCGAGGGCAGAAATGGGCTCGGGTCAAAAAGGGTTTAGGATTGGGCCTTTGGTTATTGTGGGTTAAAGATAGAATTGGATTTATAAAAACAAATTGGACCAGGCTAATATATATTTGTATTTTCAGATTTGGTACATTGAAATCCAAGGACCATTTGTGTTAACTTTCAAACTCCAAGGGTTGAATGTGTAATTTCCTCAAAATAAATTTCAAGGACTAATCTTGCCAAGTCTGAATAGATGAAGGACTGAAATTGATTCTTGGATCCCCGACTTTGACTTTTTGACCAACTTCTACTCTCGTGCCCGTTTTCGTTGTTTTCTCGTGATTTTTCGTCAATTTGTTATAATATCTGCACCTGCATATCACAAACACAAAAACACACGTTTTCTTGGCATTTGTTAGCTCAAATAGTCGTATTGGGTCGGATTTTGGCCAGAAAATGGTGAGTGAATAAGCACTCACCAGAGAACCTTACAGGATTGCTTAGAGCTCTCCCGGAAGCTATGTCGACAATTCTCCCAGGTACCGAGGCACAGTTGTGAATACTGTACAAAATCACAAATGGAATACTGTTCAGAGTCTTGGTGAGTGCTTATTCACTCACCTTTCCTAAGCCAAAATAGGACTTTATAATCCAAAAACTAACCCAAAACGCCAAAGAAAACATGTTTTTGTGATTGTGAATGTGCAGGTAAGGATATCTCGTTAAATGACGAAAAACAAACGGAACCCGAAAAAAACGAGCATGAGAGTGGAACGTGTGCAGAATAGTCAAAGTTAGCCAATGCTGAGCATATTAAATCAAAAGAAGTCCTTAGAGATTAGAGATTTGTCTGATTTGGTCCCTGGATGAAGTTTCATGAGATTGTCACTTCCAGTCCTCCAAGTTTCAGAAGTTGTCATATATGGTTCTTTGAAGAATGTTATTGAAGAATGACACTTTTGGTCCTTTCAGAATCAAGATATTACATGAAAAGCCCTTGGATAATACTTTGAGAGAATTACATATTTGGTCCTCATAATTTCAGTTTTTACACTTTTAGTCCCTATTTGTTATTAATACTAAAATTGAAAATCCAACAAGCAAAGTCTTGGTCCAAGTTTAAAGTCCAATTTATAAAACCAATGCCAGAGCCCAACCATCCCAAAGCCCATACCCAGTCAACTTGGTCAACATATATATCACACGGGTCAAAGTCAATCAAAGTCAAACCCCCATTTAATATTACCCTTTTACCCGCCCCCCAATTCACCCCTCAAACCCAGAAAATATTGTTACCATAGAACCCTAATTACCCCATCCTTACAATTACAGCAATTAAGAGTATTAATGTCTAATCATTGTGCTTCTAGAAGTATTAGATGATGTCAGGACTTGTCAGAGAGAGTTAGAAGCACACAATGGACACATGGCAGCTCTCAATTGGTGTGAACGCGTCACAAGGGATGATCCAAAGGCTTGTATTGTTTGGACAATCATTGGGTGTGATCAAGTGGTTCAGATTGGAACTCAAAAAACACACCACACGGATTGCCAAGCTGGCAATCCGTGGATATCCTTCTCTAGAATCCTCCATTCGTTAGTATAAATAGAGTGTTAGGGTTATTGTAATGAGTGTGGAGTTTTAGGTAGCCAAACTCTGCCGAAATTTTTATCTCAATTTTTAGTGTAATTTGTATTTTCAATTGTCATGTTTTAAGTTTCAATGAAATCTATCTTTACCTTTAATTTTCTCAGCTTCTAATTGTTTAAATACTAGAGTTAGCTTAAATCTCTTTAGACTATCAGTTCTTATTTCAGTATTATTTAACATTTCAAATTAGTTTACATTCATTTTAGTTTTCAATATTGTTCAAAGGTTTTTCTTAAAACAGAAAATAAAAAATATATAAAAATAAGATTTGTTGCATTCAGCTTTCGAATAAGCTGTATTATTGTTTATTACATCTCATTTTAGCTCTACATAGCTTTTGTGAGAGATGATTTCAGTTTCATTATTCATAAGCAATTTGGTCAACAAAAGCCAACTGAAGATGAATCAGTTGATAACTGGAGTTTTATTGGTAGATTGGGATAGCCAGGGAAGATCCCAACCTATCTAAGAGATAGGAATCATTGGAAAACCCTCTGTTCATGCTGAGGGTAGTTAGTAAGTTTCATTTTCAAATATTTCAATAGAATTTGATTGAGATCTAGCTTGCATATAATTTTCTGAGTATTTGTGTTTGACAGTTGAATTTGATTGTTGATATTGCTTCTGTGATTGATATTTTAGTTAATTGGATTAGTAGTTTAGTGATATTTAGCTTGGATTGTAGTTTCATTGTGTTTACTGTCACATAAGACAGTGTTTGGATCTTTAATTTGCTGAATGTAACTGTAGTTGGATTGCCGATTCTTTGTCTCACATTGGTAGCATTAGAGTAATAATAGATATCTAAGTCATAAAAACAGTAAAACATTTCACAAATGGTCAAAAGTAGTTGTCAAAATAGCTTAACTATTAGTGTAGTGAGAAAACAGTTAGTATTGTTGTAGTTATAGTTGCATAATTAATCAATTTAGCTTAAATCTGTTTAAAATTAGCTTAATTCAACATATAGGAGTAGATTTGCTTGATTGAAATTGGATAAAGTCAAGTAGTGTAGCATTAGTATAGTCAATTGTATCATGTGTTATGATTCTGATAGTAGCTGAACATGGAAATTTTAGAGTACCATTTAGGAGTTTATGATAGAGCATTTGATGTTTTTAGATATTCAGTAGTATAGAGTTTATTTTGCCCCTCTTATGTTTTAGTTTGTAGCTTATTAGATTGCTTATTTGGTCCCTGCAAGTTAGTGTAGTTGAACAAGTTTACTTAATTGAATTCTAGGCCTGCTAGTTCTATTTTGAGCTTTTTACATAGCTTTAGTTGGGTTTTTGAGTTCCTTGGTTAGTATTTTAGTATTTCACTATTGTTCAGAGTTTCTGGCTTAATCTGAGTTAGATGTGCTTATTGTTTGGCTTATCCAAGACTGCTTATTGCTGGCTACAATTGTTTCTGTGTTATCTCTGATCATTTCTGAGCATATTAGAGTTTATTTTGGTATAATACATCGGTGGTTTCAGTTTGGCATAGTTTTGTTGCAAGTGCTTATTAATAAGCACTTGCAATAAGCTGTTTTGCTTCCAATAAGCACTTTTCTGTCTTATTTCATTTTCAAAATTTTTTCTCAAGTTCCTCATAATATTATAGATTTTCTGTGAATTTTTCATATTTTTCTAAGTTGTTTTACTATTTTTCTTAATTTTTCTTAGTTTTTAATCACTTTTTAATACTTTTTAATAAACAAAAATCAATAAAAATTCAGAAAAAGCCTTTAAAAATACAAAAATATTTTATATAATTCTTTTTTATTATTTTAGATTTTTCTAAGTTGATTTTATACTTTTCCCATTTATTTCTACATTTTCTTTAATTTTTAATTACTTTTTTTTTAATTCCAAAAATAGAAATTAATTCCTAGAAAATAAATAAAAAGTCAAAAAAATATTTTTCTTTTTCTCAAAATTATTTTTAGTAGTTTAAGATTTTTAGAAAATGTTGATATAAATAAATGACTAAAAACGTTATTCATATCTTTCGATATCTCTATGTTTTGATAATCACAAAACGAAAACTCATCAAACCAAAGATCATGACATAAACAAGTATTTAGTAGTAAATACTTATCTTTACCATCTAATCACTTAATGTATGAATAAACAAAGTGTCTAAATGCATTATAAGATCAAAGGAACACTTTTGTTTTTTGGGTAAAGGGGAGTAAAAGGAACACTTTTGTTAATCACTAGAGATTTATAAAATGTCACAAAACATTTTATATATTTTATAAAACATTTTTTTGGCATTAAAAGAATATGTTTAATTCATTACAAATTTATGAATTCAAATTTTCAACCAAAAATGGCAAATCTAATCCAGAAAAATTTCCTTCACAAAAGGACAAGAAAATCCAACGTTCAGGAGGGCGGCCCCCTTAATTATACTAGGCGGCCCCCTTAATCATTAAGGGGACCGCCCCTTAATTAAGGGGACCGACACGCTCCAGAACAGTATTTTCTGGCCCTTTAAATACTGGATCATTCCACATATTTTTCTCACCTTTTTGCACTAAAAACTTTCTGATCTAAACATCCATTTCCTTTCTCTAAAAATCCTTTGATCTTATATACATTGATCTTTGTTTCAAAGTGATTCAAGCCTCAACACTCAAGTGCAAAGAGAAGAATACTTCTATTAGAAGTATTACAACTTAGTATCATCTTGCTATCTAAGTTGTTTGTTTATTTCATCTTGTTGATCCTTCATATTTTGGTGAATAAGGTGTATGTATTAGTTAGCTAGATTGTGTTACAAAATCTAGAATTATTGTAAGTGGGAAGTGGAACTTGAAGTGAAGAAGTAGTGTTTCATAGTAGTGGTGATAGGAAATATTAGCAATAGTGATTAGTAGTGAAGAAATTGGAACTTCCAAGTTAAGAAGACATTGAAAACTAGAAGTTGTGAAGACGTTAGAGACTAGAAGGTGTGAAGACGCTAGAGCCTTGAAGTTGTGAAGAAGTTAGAGCCTTGAAGCTGTGAAGGTGTTAGTCCTTGAAGTCGTGAAGAATTTGTGAAGGCGTGAAGATACTTGTAGTGTGAAGAAGTATTGAAGAAGTGAAAAGGTGTGAAGAAGGTGTGGTGTGAAAATAGTTGTGAGATTGGTTCTAGCTACGATTAGAACTCGACATTTTGCTTAGTGTTGTAAATCGGTGTAAGCTTTGGTGTGTACGGTTTTTCTGTCACAACTCATCATTTCAGGTCTTTTCCCGAACTTTGGAAAAACACTGTTCATCAAACACTATTCATCAAAACAATATTCATCAGTTTACTATTCATCATTTTTGGTGTCAGTTTGACATTCCGAGAAGCATTCAGAAATTTTTACTATTCACTAAACACTATTCATTGCCGGAAAAGTTTTCACTATTCACTTGCATTACACATTTCATCGTAAATTTAGTTTACGGGTATTCAAATTCGCGTAACCGGATTGGTTTAGGTGCGAATTCATTTCATTAGTGTTAAGAACATTGCATACGGACTGGAGATAGTCTGCATATCATCATAACAACATTTTCATGTTATACCACTCTCAGGATTTTCAAATTTATATATTTGATACATCTAACGTTTTACGTATTATGATTTCTAAATAAACGTTAACACACGATTAATACGCGACGAATATATCTAAATATTCCCACAATGGTCCCGACATATTTTTATATCCATTTTAACATCATAAAAGTTATAACATTCGGTTACCCAGTATTTTGGAAATTTATTTTATTTATAACGTACGTTTATGAATATAACGACGGTTTTCGTGAAAACTAAACAATAATCACCCGATCACTCAGTAATTGTACCCAACATATTTTCAACATATTTTTTTATCATTATTATGACTTTATTTTGTCCCGGTTAACTTTGTTAACATTTATTTCTATTAAACCCGGTACCCGATTTTAACTAATAACACATAATAATACTTAATCTTACACTAATTTCCTAAATAAATCACAAGTACCCCTACCCCCCCCCCCCTCTTGCTCTCTGAAACCAGCCCTCAAAGTCCTCTCCTAGGCAAAATGAACCAAGTTTACTAACCTTATGCATTTATGTGACAATATAATACATTATACTTGACCAAAATATCTAAAAACCTAATATAACATACACTTGTATAATTTTTGGATCAAAAGTTCATATCTCCTCATCATCTTCATGAAACCCACGACCATAAACCAAACTCCATGATCAAGTGATGATCTTTCATAGTTTAAAGCACCAAAGTTATTCATTTTATGGTTCTAATCAAGAATATTGCATCAAACACACAAGTAATCCAAGGTTTCTCATCATTTAATCACCTCATATTTCAAAGTGAGTTATCAAATTTATTTTCATGTTTTCATCTAATTAACATATGTATCTCATGGTATTCATGCTTAATTTCATGCACAAAATAGTTATACCACTTTATTTTTGTATACTTTTTGAACATACAAACCCTAAATTGTGATTTAGGTGTTCCTTTGTTAAATTAACTTGATTACTAGTGATTAGGAACCCATGGCACCCTAAGAAGGTGTATGGTAAGATTAGACTAGCTTTGTGGCGTTTGCAAGAGATTTGGTGATGTTAGAAACTAGTTTAGAACCTTGGAAATGGTTTTGGAACATATAATTATACCTACTGTCCCAAAAATGAAAATACAGAAAACTCAGTAACTCAGGGGAACTTTTCAACCAAAGATTTAGAAAATACTTTCAAAAACGAATCCGTAGGCGAAAGAACGGATTAAAAAGAGTTTATAACGAAGAAGTTATGATTTTTGCAAGTTTATTGACGAAAACTATTTTCCGGAAAAATACATGCTGATGGACGTTTTTCGTCGGACAAAAAGAGGCTTTAGACGTAACCCGGAGGAGTCTAGCTTTCCAAAATATATTACTACATACTAAGACGTAACCGTGGATATAAAGAACAAGTAAAACGGGCTTATAACGACAAAGATATTCACGTTTGAATATCGGCAAAACTCATTTCATTTTGACAGCTTTTATTAATATTGACGCCAAAACTACGTAGTAACTCTAGATTTATAAAAATAATGCCAAGTACCCAATTTTATAACTAATGGAGTATTAGTTATTACAAGTATATTTTTATCACTACAAGGCGTTATTTCAAGGATTTCAACCCGAGGATTTCAACACTAACATGGAAACTTACGATATATATATAAGTATATATATTGCAACTAGCTTTATTTTTTCTAATAGCCATATTTTTCCTAAGTCTTGGAATGTATATTTTTGACAACAAGTATTTTTCAAGTTAAGAGTGGTATAGGGAACATGTGCATGGACATTTTCAACATCATTTCATGATCTAAAGTAGATCGTTCATCATTCACATTAGGTTGCGGTTTGAGATCGAACCTCATTTCTGTGTATACACTTTTGTCATCGTAGCTGTTGCATCAGGTGAGTCATAGCCCCTACTCTTTTAATTGTTCTATCAACTCTTTGGGGGAGATACATGCTACTACTTGCTTACTTGTACAAATTCACATAACATTTATACTTGATAACATTATACTTGATTACATTATACATACGTGATTGTGCTATACTTAACTGTGTTATACTAAACTGTGATTGTGTATTCTTGAGCAACTGATACTTTGGGAAATGGCACCCAGTAATCATACATACATACATACTTCCAATGGCCCCAGATTAAGTTGCTGGACACAACCATTGAGACTTCCAATGGCCCCAGATTAAGTTGCTGGACACAACCGTTGAGACATACATACAAACGTGAGGTCTTCGGAGATGAAGTGTAGACTCACTACTAATTGCTTAACTGTTGTTATGAACTTATACATGCTTTACTCATACTATATATTGTAGCAGTGGGTTGTAAACACACAGGTTACAAGGCTCTTATGGCGGGACTTATAACTGAGTGGATTTACGATGCCTTTGCTGGGAAACCTACATACATATGCATTACATTCTTTTTCAACAAACTCTATGAACTCACCAACCTCGTGTTGACACTTTAGCATGTATTTTCAGGTTTTAACCAATGGCACGCTACAGGAGGTTTTGGCAGGGCATGGCATGGTCATAGAAGACTCTGATTATTCATTTGGGGACCGTTTTAAACTATTTTAAGGGCCTACTTCCGCATTACTTTTAACGATGTAAATTCAACAATTTGATTTAACTATTTTATTTTAAATGATTCAAGTGCAAACCATTTTTTTGTACTAGTATTGTGATATCAATTGAGTTACACCCCAGCTACTTGTATGCTTCCGCTGGACCCGATTTTGGGGGTGTGACAGATTGGTACCAGAGCTTTGGCTATAGCGAACTGAGTGTTTTTAAAACCTAGACTATAGCTACTTTCAAGAAAACTTAACCCTATGACCGTCACGTGCCTGCCTGCCAAGCTGAAGCCTTATTTGTGGTTAGTTGCTGACATAGGTGATGAGATTTGTGTCTCATTACCTGATATATTATGTTCATTTATTATAGTTGATTACTATAATTGTCTTTCATATAAGCATGTTCACGTATCATATATGTCACCGCATTATGTTTTTCCTTGCATAGTTTCATCATTTGACCTCGAGTTTGGTCACCTGCCTTAGTCTTTCTAAACACCTTAGTATTTGTGAAGGACATAGTATTAATATAACTGAGCTGAGTATTTCAAAATTCATGGAACCTCGGTGGAATATAAACTGGTCATTTATATTCAACCCGGGATAGTAGGACATAGGCTGACCACCTATATCCTACTCAGAAATGAATTTTGCAACACTGAGAATAGTTATAATGATATTTTGTCTGGATTGTGTGTAAGCAATTCCAAAGTCGAGCCAATCTTTCGAAAGACCTTTTTCAAGGACGTTGAATCCAGACCTTGATTTTTAGCTTGGTTCTAGTGACTGTTCTTGTTTGATTGGGTTGCGAAAATCAAGCTAAAAGTTAAAGTCATCACTCAAACCGATTTAGCCTAACCTCATGACTGTTCTTGTTTGATTGGGTTGTGGGATTAAGTGAAAATCGGTTACCTAAAGGATTAACCTAAAGGAGGTCTTTTGAGGACTAAGCTCGGGATTGGGAAGGTTTGCCTCATCAAGTCTGACCACGAGAACGTACCTAGTTGGATAGGAAACCCACATACATAAGCTTTGACATATTTTCTTAAACACACACTTAACTGATTAACATAAACTGAACTTCGGGACGAAGTTCCTTTTAGAGGGGAAGACTGTCACAACTCATCATTTCAGGTCTTTTCCCGAACTTTGGAAAAACACTGTTCATCAAACACTATTCATCAAAACACTATTCATCAGTTTACTATTCATCATTTTTGGTGTCAGTTTGACATTTCGAGAAGCATTCAGAAATTTTTACTATTCACTAAACACTAATCATTGCCGGAAAAGTTTTCACTATTCACTTGCATTACACATTTCATCGTAAATTTAGTTTACGGGTATTCAAATTCGCGTAACCGGATTGGTTTAGGTGCGAATTCATTTCATTAGTGTTAAGAACATTGCATACGGACTGGAGATAGTCTGCATATCATCATAACAACATTTTCATGTTATACCACTCTCAGGATTTTCAAATTTATATATTTGATACATCTAACGTTTTACGTATTATGATTTCTAAATAAACGTTAACACACGATTAATACGCGACGAATATATCTAAATATTCCCACAATGGTCCCGACATATTTTTATATCCATTTTAACATCATAAAAGTTATAACATTCGGTTACCCAGTATTTTGGAAATTTATTTTATTTATAACGTACGTTTATGAATATAACGACGGTTTTCGTGAAAACTAAACAATAATCACCCGATCACTCAGTAATTGTACCCAACATATTTTCAACATATTTTTTATCATTATTATGACTTTATTTTGTCCCGGTTAACTTTGTTAACATTTATTTCTATTAAACCCGGTACCCGATTTTAACTAATAACACATAATAATACTTAATCTTACACTAATTTCCTAAATAAATCACAAGTACCCCTACCCCCCCCCCCCCCTCTTGCTCTTTGAAACCAGCCCTCAAAGTCCTCTCCTAGGCAAAATGAACCAAGTTTACTAACCTTATGCATTTATGTGACAATATAATACATTATACTTGACCAAAATATCTAAAAACCTAATATAACATACACTTGTATAATTTTTGGATCAAAAGTTCATATCTCCTCATCATCTTCATGAAACCCACGACCATAAACCAAACTCCATGATCAAGTGATGATCTTTCATAGTTTAAAGCACCAAAGTTATTCATTTTATGGTTCTAATCAAGAATATTGCATCAAACACACAAGTAATCCAAGGTTTCTCATCATTTAATCACCTCATATTTCAAAGTGAGTTATCAAATTTATTTTCATGTTTTCATCTAATTAACATATGTATCTCATGGTATTCATGCTTAATTTCATGCACAAAATAGTTATACCACTTTATTTTTGTATACTTTTTGAACATACAAACCCTAAATTGTGATTTAGGTGTTCCTTTGTTAAATTAACTTGATTACTAGTGATTAGGAACCCATGGCACCCTAAGAAGGTGTATGGTAAGATTAGACTAGCTTTGTGGCGTTTGCAAGAGATTTGGTGATGTTAGAAACTAGTTTAGAACCTTGGAAATGGTTTTGGAACATATAATTATACCTACTGTCCCAAAAATGAAAATACAGAAAACTCAGTAACTCAGGGGAACTTTTCAACCAAAGATTTAGAAAATACTTTCAAAAACGAATCCGTAGGCGAAAGAACGGATTAAAAAGAGTTTATAACGAAGAAGTTATGATTTTTGCAAGTTTATTGACGAAAACTATTTTCCGAAAAAATACATGCTGATGGACGTTTTTCGTCGGACAAAAAGAGGCTTTAGACGTAACCCGGAGGAGTCTAGCTTTCCAAAATATATTACTACATACTAAGACGTAACCGTGGATATAAAGAACAAGTAAAACGGGCTTATAACGACAAAGATATTCACGTTTGAATATCGGCAAAACTCATTTCATTTTGACAGCTTTTATTAATATTGACGCCAAAACTACGTAGTAACTCTAGATTTATAAAAATAATGCCAAGTACCCAATTTTATAACTAATGGAGTATTAGTTATTACAAGTATATTTTTATCACTACAAGGCGTTATTTCAAGGATTTCAACCCGAGGATTTCAACACTAACATGGAAACTTACGATATATATATAAGTATATATATTGCAACTAGCTTTATTTTTTCTAATAGCCATATTTTTCCTAAGTCTTGGAATGTATATTTTTGACAACAAGTATTTTTCAAGTTAAGAGTGGTATAGGGAACATGTGCATGGACATTTTCAACATCATTTCATGATCTAAAGTAGATCGTTCATCATTCACATTAGGTTGCGGTTTGAGATCGAACCTCATTTCTGTGTATACACTTTTGTCATCGTAGCTGTTGCATCAGGTGAGTCATAGCCCCTACTCTTTTAATTGTTCTATCAACTCTTTGGGGGAGATACATGCTACTACTTGCTTACTTGTACAAATTCACATAACATTTATACTTGATAACATTATACTTGATTACATTATACATACGTGATTGTGCTATACTTAACTGTGTTATACTAAACTGTGATTGTGTATTCTTGAGCAACTGATACTTTGGGAAATGGCACCCAGTAATCATACATACATACATACTTCCAATGGCCCCAGATTAAGTTGCTGGACACAACCATTGAGACTTCCAATGGCCCCAGATTAAGTTGCTGGACACAACCGTTGAGACATACATACAAACGTGAGGTCTTCGGAGATGAAGTGTAGACTCACTACTAATTGCTTAACTGTTGTTATGAACTTATACATGCTTTACTCATACTATATATTGTAGCAGTGGGTTGTAAACACACAGGTTACAAGGCTCTTATGGCGGGACTTATAACTGAGTGGATTTACGATGCCTTTGCTGGGAAACCTACATACATATGCATTACATTCTTTTTCAACAAACTCTATGAACTCACCAACCTCGTGTTGACACTTTAGCATGTATTTTCAGGTTTTAACCAATGGCACGCTACAGGAGGTTTTGGCAGGGCATGGCATGGTCATAGAAGACTCTGATTATTCATTTGGGGACCGTTTTAAACTATTTTAAGGGCCTACTTCCGCATTACTTTTAACGATGTAAATTCAACAATTTGATTTAACTATTTTATTTTAAATGATTCAAGTGCAAACCATTTTTTTGTACTAGTATTGTGATATCAATTGAGTTACACCCCAGCTACTTGTATGCTTCCGCTGGACCCGATTTTGGGGGTGTGACAGATTGGTACCAGAGCTTTGGCTATAGCGAACTGAGTGTTTTTAAAACCTAGACTATAGCTACTTTCAAGAAAACTTAACCCTATGACCGTCACGTGCCTGCCTGCCAAGCTGAAGCCTTATTTGTGGTTAGTTGCTGACATAGGTGATGAGATTTGTGTCTCATTACCTGATATATTATGTTCATTTATTATAGTTGATTACTATAATTGTCTTTCATATAAGCATGTTCACGTATCATATATGTCACCGCATTATGTTTTTCCTTGCATAGTTTCATCATTTGACCTCGAGTTTGGTCACCTGCCTTAGTCTTTCTAAACACCTTAGTATTTGTGAAGGACATAGTATTAGTATAACTGAGCTGAGTATTTCAAAATTCATGGAACCTCGGTGGAATATAAACTAGTCATTTATATTCAACCCGGGATAGTAGGACATAGGCTGACCACCTATATCCTACTCAGAAATGAATTTTGCAACACTGAGAATAGTTATAATGATATTTTGTCTGGATTGTGTGTAAGCAATTCCAAAGTCGAGCCAATCTTTCAAAAGACCTTTTTCAAGGACGTTGAATCCAGACCTTGATTTTTAGCTTGGTTCTAGTGACTGTTCTTGTTTGATTGGGTTGCGAAAATCAAGCTAAAAGTTAAAGTCATCACTCAAACCGATTTAGCCTAACCTCATGACTGTTCTTGTTTGATTGGGTTGTGGGATTAAGTGAAAATCGGTTACCTAAAGGATTAACCTAAAGGAGGTCTTTTGAGGACTAAGCTCGGGATTGGGAAGGTTTGCCTCATCAAGTCTGACCACGAGAACGTACCTAGTTGGATAGGAAACCCACATACATAAGCTTTGACATATTTTCTTAAAACTTGTAACGATCTATGGAATTCGAAAAATATCTAGAAGGGGAATTTACGCAAAAACCACCATTATTTGAAAATGATCATTTTCTTGAATGGAAAAATAAATTTGAAAATTATGTGAAATCAATAGATCTTGATCTTTGGCATATCATTTCAATTGGTGATCTTAAACCAACCAAAATGGATTTTGAAAATCAATATAATAATCTTCAAACCAAGATTGATAAAAATACTAAAGCCAAATTACTCATTTTTGAAAACTCTACCAAGAGCAAAATATGAAAAATTATTTCTTTGTAAAACGGCAAATGATATTTGAAAATGTCTTTTAAAGTTTCACCAAGAGAAATGTAAAACCAAAGATGATAAACTTGATATTGCACAAAAAATAGTTACTCTAGAAAATTTAATAGATAAATATTTAGTTGAAATAAACACATGTACTACTAGTTCAAATGTGATCATTGAAGGTATCAATAACGAAGAATACATGAGCCAAATCCGAAGTAAGAGTGTTAATAAATCATGGTGCAACAAGTACGAAGAAGACGATGATAATACGGCTTGTGAGAATATTAAAACAAATGTGAATACAAGTATAGATGGAGAGGACTATATGCTTCTAGATCTAAGCGAAACTACAAATAAAACATAGAGCGACACAGAAGATGGAATTGATCAACATATAGCATGTGAAGATTATACAACTACTAATAAGGTACAATCCGAAACCGAACATTTTTGCTATGATCAATTTATCTTAGAATTTTCAAAATTGGAAAACAACTTCAAACATTTTTGCAACATTGACTCAAAAATGATTCCTAAAAATAAATCTTCAACATTCATTGAAAACAATTTTGAAAAGGAAATAATTTTAGAAGATAAAATGTCTAGACTTGAAAGCAATATTGAAATTGATCTTAAATGTAAATATTGTCAAGACTATAAACATGAAATTAAAATGGAAAATGAAAAAGCAAAAATACTAGCAAAATTTGAAAATAGCTCTAGATCTTTAAAATACTTACTTAACATTCAAAAGTCATTTTATGATAAAACCGGCTTAGGATTTACCGCAAATGATCCTTCAACAAATGTATCAAAACAAATAAAATTTGTTAAACCTAGTGGAGAAATTTAGAAATAATATTATTTACACTCATTATTTATTACTCTAGTCAAGAAAGTCATTGTTTGTTTATTAAAACAAACTATTGATAAATTCTTATACTTCTCGACGACAGCCTCATCATGTGCATTTAAATGCAATGGATGTTCTCAACTAACCAACTCGGACCCACAAGAATCTGGGTACCAAGCTCTTTATCATGTTTAGGTAATTAACGAACGAAGAGACTTTTACATTTTGGATTGCTCACCTTGCTCTCTTACTTTTGACGACTATTGGTTCCTATCACTATGTTTCACATTCTGCACATGATTTGCCTATGACGTTGTTGCGATCATCTATTGTCTTGGCATTTTGTTCTTCACTTTTGGAGTATTGGTTTTGTGGTGTGTTCGTTACTATTTCAAGACAAAGGTTTCAATGCACCACTATTCTTTGTCTTCACGTCTTGTGATGATTGGTGTGATCGATTATGCATTTCGGATCAAGCTCCCTTGATGTCTATTGCGTTGGAACTTTACTTTGCTACTTCGACATGTTTTGGGCAAACTTTAAAGATGTCTCCCATCACTCTCATGGCCACTCTTTAAGATAAGTTGGACCTGAGGTAAGTTTTCGTTTCAAAAACTTGCCAATATTACATTATATTAAAGTATGCTTTAATTAGTATATGAATATGATTTAATTTATAAGTTGACATGCTTTTAGATCATTAATACTAATATATGCATATATGATATTAGAAAAATTAACCCTCTTGTTGTTAAGTCTATTATCATTTTTCTTGGTCTTCATTTATATTGAAGATCCTCTATGATCTATAGTAGAATACTTACCATTTAAGCTATATGATCTCACTAGTTGCATTAATAGATGCATTATAATTAAGACTTGTTAGTAACTTAATATTATGATGTTCTTTGTATACATACATACATACATACATATATATATATATATATATATATATATATATATATATATGTATGTATGTATATATATATATATGTATATATATATGTATGTATATATATATATGTATATATATATGTATACATATATATATACATATATATATATATATATACATATATATATACATATATATATATACATACATATATATATACATATATATATATATACATACATACATATATATATATATATATATATATATATATATATATATATATATATATATACATTATATATAACAGGAGGCATTTGAAGGATATGTCCAGTCATTGCCCAGTCAATGCCCAGTAATTCATTTTCAGCCATGTCATCATGCCATGTCATCACATGTAAATTTTTTGTAAAATTTATTTATTTTTGTAATGAATTTTGTATTTATTTAATTTTTTTTCGGACTTACGTCAGCAATTTTATAATTTTTATATTTTTTTGTCCATGTCAACATTATTTAACGATATGTTTAATTTTTATCAAAAAAACAGTATTACGGATTCGAAATCAGGACCTCCAACCTCTTATATTTCATGTTTACCACTGAACCACCCAAGTTTTTTGGTTAAGATTGTTTAGCCAAAGATTATAAAGGGACTATGCGTTGGATAATTTTTTTTATAGGGCCGTGATATTAGCATGGATTAATGAATTGGATATATTTTTTATGCAACCCTAATGCAGTCATTCATAATATATTTTTTCTTAAAAACCCTAATGTAGGTTTATGTTGGTGTAAGTTTGCAGGCCGGATGCATGCTTTAGGGTGATATTAACAAGCAGTAAAAAGATACGCTTCCATGAGGTTCATCTTTCTTCAAACCCTAATATCATCTTTTCCAGAGTCATCTCCTCTGATGATCGTGAGTTTTTTTCATAATATATATATGTGTTTTTCAGGGTCCAATCGTTTCATATTCTTCACGTACATCATAAATTGATTAAGTAATTCTGTACACACCGCAATCATAAGGTACGTATAGCTCTTCTGTTAAATTCATTGTGTTTTTTGTTTCTTTAGTATCCTTACAAACTTTTTTATATTTATATGTTGAATTTTGAATTCTTGATGAAGTATGTAGGTGATTAAATTCAACTTATTATGTATGATTGGTCATATGAGTTATTGGTCATAAAATTTTAGCAAGTTTTCTTATGAGAGAAAGCTTGAGTATTGTTCAGGAACATGTACAAAAACCAAAAAATAATCAGAACTGGATCTCAGATGCAATATGATATTTGTTTTATAAGTTGGGCTCAACCTTTATGGAATTTTAGCTCTTGGAGTTACTACTGATATGGTCTCTTTTTGGAAGTATATGGGTTATCTAGGATTAGAAGTTTATCTCTTTTCGGATCTAATGTCTTTAGTTGTGACAAAGTGTAAGGTTTTCTAGAAAACCTTATTCTAAAATTTAGAGAAAGTAGAAACGTGTTCTAATACCGATAAGGGAAATAGAAGAGTAGGCGATAACTACTAGCATGTTGGGGGTCTGCTCTCTTTGGGTCGCCAGGTACTTGATATATTTTTTTGGAAAGCGAAGATATATTAAGGCCACAAAGGGCATACAAAGAAAAAGATACAAACTAAAATGGTCTGTGACAAATAGAGATGTTGCCACTATTTGTGCTGGCCCGCAACTCCCTGCAAGTGTAGGTAAGTAATCGCATATTTCGTACCATGTTTGTCGCTTATTATTTCGCTTTTGTAAGCAGAAACAGGTATGCGGTCTACCTACAGTTCGTGCCCAGTTCTGCGTCTGATGGTAACCGGCTGCCTACTACCAGTGGTCTGTCACTTTGGGTTTATCACAGTATCTGGTGATCAGTATTAAGTTGTTTACCTTTGGTTTCTGATTCATGTTTCATAGATGAGTATAATGTACATAATCAATAATATAAAAATATAAACATAATATTCTTATTCTGGATTTTTTTTTTTTTTTTTTTTTTTTTTTTTTTTTTTTTTATGTTAAACTTATTTTATTTGATATGTCCAGCAACAGGTAATACATGCTCTTTGATTTCAATAGGCTCAATCGAAATAGATGAATTTGTTCATCAAAAGGTTGAAAACCAGCAGGCTCAACGTAACAAACTTAGTTCATGTGGTTAGTGAGGGTTCCTTCAAGTCACCTTATTAAGAAAAATAATTTATATATGAATTTGTTTTTCTTACGAGTTGAGTTCCTACTTAATAAATCAAAAAAGTAATTTATATGTATAGACAATGTACACTTGATGATACAAATTCTATACATGAGATCGACAGGGAGGTTTAATCTGTATTAAGGTTACCAAAGTCACAAACAAAAAGAAACAACTAAAGGACATAAACTATGCTAATTGAAAGCAAGTTTCCATTTGAACATATGATTTGAGCATTTATATAGCTAATATTCTATAAATTAACTTTCTTTGTTTCGGTATGTTAGAAAAGATATGTTAACAAAAGCCATTAACAACCTCCAAAAACGATATCAGATATGTTTTGCAGATTTGCTTTGCATATGTCACGTTTAAAGTCATTTATAGAAAAAGTTTGCTATAAGTCTGTAATGTTTTGTGATCATTCAAATTATTATGGGTTGAACCAATTCACTGAATTTATTGTTGGTGTTGCAGGAACGTAGGTGACCTAAATATTGAACTAATGTCGAACAGGTATCAATTTTTTGTGTTTTATAAAGTTTATATATTCATCATCAGTATGCATTTTCCTACAACTTTATTCTCATAAAATTTGACCAGATCAATTGAACCATATCATTATATAAAACCAACAATGGAATAACTACTACCAACATATCCCTTCTAAAAGGATATCATTCAAAATCGTATGTGCGCTTTTACCGTTCGGTTGGCTTTGCTTCTCTTCATTTGTATATATTAGCGACTACTTTTTTATTATCTGATTTACTTTTATATTGATTTGGGTTTTTATATGGTTAAATGTAAATTATTATTGTACTCATTTTGTCTTTAAGGCTTAATTTCGGTGGATTTAGTGTTTCAAGAATCTACAGGTACAACTTCGGAACTCATTTGAAGGTTATATGAACACTCCTGCCGTGCGTCAGTCGCTTTATACCAAACCTGTTGATTGGGAGAGTTGCAAGTAATACTTACCCTTCTTAGTTTGATTCCTGTTCTAGGAAAACAAAGGTGCAACGAAGCCTTATTGGGGTTTTCAGGGTATAAAACTATCAACTATAGCATATTATATTTGCATAGAGTAACTTTTATTTTTTATTTTAGTTTCGAAGGTGTTTAGATATCAGTTTGAAGTTGCAACAACAAGATACACTTCTTATTCGCTTCACTTTGATGCAACATATGTGTAGGGCTACAATCTTGGCTACATTTAGCGCAAGAGCTTGGATTGGTGTTTTGACAGTGTACCTGCCATTGAGCCAACAACATGTACGTAAGTGAAGCTGTTTAACATCCAAATAAATAAATGAGAACTTGGCTTTAAGTGGTGTTTAACATTGGTGTCTCCAACATCCATCCAGGATAAGATAACAGAAAACCAAACATTCACTCCTTCCACAACAAAGATAAATAACTGTCTGTTATCTTAAAAATGAGATCACAGTGGGTTGAGCCCTCTGAAGGGTTATTTGTTTTATTTTAAATATCTATATTTCGAATAACTACCAAAACTATATTCAAAATTCACGTTTGAACACCAAATCTCACCTGATTTATTTTTAGCAAAAAATTTATTTGACACTTTTAAGAATCCGTAGATCCTTTTGGTGATTCTAGAAACATAATTTAGGAAAATTCACCTTCATCAAAAGATTAAGTATTGTTGTTGTGCTTCTGGCCTTCACTGCTGTCCCAAACAATATCAAGAAAATGACAAATAGCAAATTCAATATGAAGTAGTTCAGAAGTAATTTATGTAATAGTTTCAAGCACTAGATTGTTCTAAAGGGGGACTTTATTACAATCATTCTCTTGGAGCGTGGTATCGCAAGGTGTGTGTTTAAAGTACTTCATTTTATTACATATTTACTTTAACAGTTTTTAGTGACATGTAATGCTAAGAAATATGCACATGATATCTTACAGATTATAGACCAGATGTATGTGGGGTCATGTATACAAACGGAAGCTGATATAGAGACTTTGGCTAATGTTGTGGTGAGCACTAACAAACTTGCTATTTTCAGTCCATCGTGCTTGGATATATCACTTTAGATTACTATTCTTTTCATTTGTGGGTTTTTAGGACTTTCTTTTATTGTGCGATGCCTTTATGTTAAATCTTTGGAGTATTTGGTTCATTAACTTCGTTGTTTCCTAAATAAATACTAACAAGAATTGATGAACTTTAAATGATAAGGAAAAGCAATGAAGGTAACCTTACATATTGGTTATTGTATGAGTAGCATTTGTTATTTGGAACACAACTTTTACTTATGTTGAGGCTGTTTCTGTTCAGTGTTCAGATCCACATTGTCATGTTTGGCAGCACATTACTTGTGTCGTTATCCCAAGGGAGTTAACTGAGGGAGCTCCACCTGCTCCTTCCAAATATTATTGTGAAGTTTGCCGGATCGATAGATGTGACCCGTACATATTTTGGAAGACTTTGGAACACCCTTTATATCCCTTAAATATTGGTAACTCAAATATCCAAGATGATGTGTAAGTCAACTTAGGATCTCTGTTAATCACGTACACTAGGAATATCTTGGTTTGGATTAGTATCTTTCATCAATATAGTATAAAATTTGACCATGCGCTCTCTTTTCAACTTTGGTAAGCTTTCGTATCACATAAAGTAAGGTATGTAAGAAGTCAAGTTTTATATTTGCAGGTTTCGGAATCATATGGACTTCCTCCAACACCAGCAAGGCGTGCCCTTTTCATTGTATATCAGAATGCAGTCCTTACATAGCTGAAAGAATCAGGTTCAATTCTCTTTTACTAATCTTTGTAGTCTGTATTGTGCTGTTGCTAATTTTGTGCTAAACATACATAGGGATGTTTGGATTTATATTCATTTTACTTATTTTGGAGTTTAATGGTTGATTCATTATTCGAAAGTTTTTTCTTTTTTTGTGTGTGTGTGTGTGTGTTTTGTATAAGTGTGCTTTGGGCTTTTTGACTCACCATGATGAATTTCAAACTGTTAACAGGGTAGTAAATAACATAAGAAGCAATTTTAGACTGCTCACAATTATCTTTTGCCTTTTTTATTTATACAGTCTAACACATATAATCAACGGATACAGGTACAACTTTAAGGCCTTCATAACGGACAGCTCCGTAACTGCACAATTCACGTTCTTCAATCCTAACTGGGACAAAGTCACAGGCGTTAGCTGTGATGATTTAGTCAGGAGCCTAGAAAGTCCTAACCCCCATGAAATGACAGCATAACTCCATGTAATCACAGGGAAAATCCTCATTTTCCAATTTCACTTCAACCAATTATCAAAAAAAAAGTACCCTCGACTTTGTTATAGACGACACCTTGGACAAAGAAACCACAAAATTCCAGCCATCGACACAAGAAACAGGTAACATACATCTACTGAACATCCGCATTCTAAGAACACAATATACTCATTTAGAACTCTATCTACCAAATATTACAGATCCGCATATCAGCCTAGAACTTCTTTTTGCAAGAGTGATTAGCCTTATGAGGTAGCATATATGTTTTTTTATATTTACGGTATACATTTTGTTTCCTTAAGAGGACATGCACTTTGCCAAACAGTACATGAAAAGATTATGCCCGATTTGAAAAATCTTCCCCTGAAATGGTTTCAAAATCAAGATACTTAACGGTGGAAACTTTTTCGTTCCTCGAGTCCCAACATGTAAGTATTTAGTATCATATAATCTTCACAGTTTGTACTTTTGACATGTTGCATTGTTTTTCGAAAAATTCAATGTCTGCCGATCACACTGAAATAGGTTTAATGCCAACTTTCCTCTTATCTGTCTACTCATCTTTCTGCTAACCTTGTCTCTTGATTCATTTGGCATGTTAGTCTTTACACAATCACCAAGAACTACTATTTGTGATAAGGGGTACAATTTCGTATACAGATGGTTCCACATGCTGATGCACAAAGGTACTTGGTTTCCTGACTACGAAAGCACTGTCTTGGATGTTTGACTGGTAACGGCTATGACCGACATGTTTCACTTTTTAATAGTACAGAGACACTATCCAGGCTCACAAGAAATTCTCGAATAAAGCATGGTTTGCCTAATTATGAGAAATTACGTCCTATGAACAATCTGACAAGTAAACGAGGCGGTGAAATAAGTAGGAGCTGGAAGAACTCAGAAAAAGAGGAGTACAGGTGTACTTTGACACTAAAAGACCAGTAACCAGGTACCATCCCTTTATTTTTTAAGCACCCCATTTTATAGACATTCTACTTGAGTGATTATGTGACGGAGTTTGAGTAAGCTATTTTATCCACTATTACATCTAGGCAAAATGGCCGGGTTGGGAAATGCGTCAAAATGAATTGGGTTAAAGGGTACTCATCTAATTCGCCCAACACGAGTACCTTTTGAATATGATCTAGGCTAGGTGTTGTCAGCTAAAGCACGTTAATAAGCCAATACCCAGTATTTTGAAAATTTAGCTATGAAAATAAGCGTAAACGTAGGGGGAACCAATGCAATATTGGCCAGGCTGATACCAATTATTGATGAACGTCCAACAATTACTTTTGGTGCGGATGTTTCCTCAACCAGGGGATGACTCAAGCTCTTCAATAGCCGCGGTAATTTTTTGTTCCTACTATATCATATACCTAATCAATATTTTAAATAATCATCATTTTACTAACATCCAACTTCATATATCGGTTTCTAGGTGGTAGCTTCAATGGATCGGCATGCTACAAAATATCGAGCATTGATGTCTGCACAGCCTCACAGACAGGAAATTATAGAAGATCTCTACTCAATGATTAGGTATACAAGCTGACATAGTATATCTTATTCTATGATATTAGAAGTTGTTTTTATCTTCTTATTGCTTGAAACCACGTATGTTGTTTGAGATTATCCAACCTGCTTATCTTCTTTAATCGAAAAGAAATAACCAGATACATCATATCAGTTAGTAACCCAAACACACCCTTATTTTATTTATTTATCTCTAATTATCTACGTGTTAGGAGGGAATTCATTTGTAGTACATCTAAGGCTCTGAAGATGGATGCAAGTTTTTACTCAACTAATGAGACAGAATGCAGTGTATTCTTTAAAAATAGTTAAAAGATCAAGGGTCCAAATATGATCCAAACAGTCATTTAAAAGGATATTTAAAAAAAAAAAAAAAAAAAAAAAAAAAAAAAAAAAAAGGAAAAAAAAAAAAAAAAAAAAAAACATTTTGGAACAACCCGGCCTAAACTTTTTATAACGTGATGCCTTCATTGAGGTATGCTACTTTCCTGATCTTGAGAACACAAGACACTCGAACTCGCCTTAGGCTTACGTTCATTACATCTTAAAAAAAAATTATTGCCCATTGTTAAATTGTAGTTCTAATTCTACTTCATAGCAATAAGATGTGGCTTGAGTAGTTTATATCAATTAGAGGTTGTATTTATGTTTGTATTGTATTTATATCAATAATGTTGGACCCATTTGACCCGTTTCTTTTTTAACAGAAGTCCCCAAGGTGAAATGATTTACCAAGACTCTTCTCTTATAAATGTCAAAGAGTATTATTGTAACTGCCACTTTAAGGTTAACATTCTAAATGCCACTAGAATTCCTTAAATCCAAAGGTCGAAACATTCTAATAGTGCAGGTTGATGCAGGCTGCTGTAGGTCATTGCAACTCTTGATTTAAGTCACACACATAACAATGGGAGGATATGGTTCAATCGTACAGCATTGTCTAGGCGCAGCTAGCTTGCTTCAAGCACATAACATATCTGCAACAGTAGCCGATGCTCGGTTTTGCAAGCCATTGGATGCAGAATTAATCAAAAGATTAGCTAACGAGCATGAAGTCTTGCTTACCATAGAGGAAGGGTCAATTGGTGGATTTGGAATACATGTTGCTCATTTTGTGAGCTTAAATGGCCTTTTAGACGGAAAACTCAAGGTAAATTGCGTCCAAAATAATCTCAAAAAGGTTTTTTTTTAGGTAACTTAAACTAATTCAGATTGTGTGATTTATTAAATTTTGCAGCTTAGAGCAATGACACTTCCAGATAAATATATTGATCATAGTGCACCACAAGATCAACTCAAAGAAGCTGGTCTTTCGTCAAAACCCAAAGAAGCACTTCAGTATAAGTCAATCATATAGACGAAGAGTAAAACAATAAACGAGCAAAGTAGATCCTCCCTTCTTATTGATTATCAATATTGTAGAGAATGGATGAATGGTACTGGGTTGCGCATAAATATTTCTGTCCATCTCTTTTTAGAATGTACTGATATATTACAGAATGTTCAAAAACGCTAAAGGAATTTATTGAGTTTTCCTTAAAGGCCACATGTATGGATATTTGAATAACTAGAAGTTGATATTTACATATAGGTCTACTTTATTGTTTTTGGGCATCTATCTCAAAGAGCTTCATCATTCACATAGTTGAAATATGCTTGGCCAGGGTTCATATACTTTTGTATGGCTAAGACTCAAGAAGCAAAAGGGGCATTCAGCAGAATTCTCATTTAAACCAGGTAATGACACAACCTTCATTAGCAAGATTGTTGGGAGTACTCTAAACAAAATAACTCATAAAGTTCCGTAAAATATGCACAACAATCGAGCTTTATTACCTATTTAATTAATCTTGTGTGTTTCTCTTGATCTATCTGTATGACTTATACATGCAAACTTTCACCATTTACGAAAAGTAAGCTTCTTTTCTGCCCTAATATAGTGGTATTATCCATACATATATATTGCTATTAGAGGTGTTGTCGGGTCGGGTTATTGGGTGTTAACGTGATGGGTTGATTCGGGTTTTGGTTAGGATAAACCAACCCGCAACCGGATCATAAAAGGTATCGGGTTATCATGTTCCTGTGGGATTTGGGTCATGTCATATCAGGTCGGGTCAGCCGGGTTATCGGGTTACATGCTAATCTCCCCTAGAACTTGACCCATTTGTTCATGCATATAATGACAGTAGCCATAAGTACCTAAATATAATGCAATGCTATACTAAATCACAGTTTACGAGTTGTTTTCATGATGTACCATATATTACCCATCACTTAATAGCACATAAATTTAGGCGTTTAGTTGATCTGAATAGTTTGATTACATATTCTTAATTAGTGATAAAGAAAACTACAAACGCTTGATGAAAAATTAGACAGTGATCTTAAAGCATAAATTCTAAGAAGTTAAAACTCCTAAAGCAAGGGGTACAAGTGTACAACTCTTTAGTTAACTAAACTTTTAATATTTGCTTTAAGATAAGTGATATACTTTTCTTTAGTGACCAAGCGTACCAGTTATGAGTTTATAATTTATATTCATTTTCAAAAATCTCTTAAGAATTTGATGATTCGTTCTTATGTAATCATTAAATAATTTGGTATGTTTATAATTTATTATTGGTAAATATGAGAGGAAAAAGTTTCAAAGTGAACAAAGTATCAAAGCATAGCCGCGCGATAGTCGTGCGAGCCTTATCACTTTGAAACTTTTTCCTCTCATATTTGGTAACTGTTTATTTTTTTTCATTCTTAATGCATTCAATAAAAAAATTGTTATGTTTACATCTTATTTTTCGTTAACTTATTATATTACACCTAGATATTGCAAACACTCTAAATCTTTACAATGTATTTCACATATATATTGTTTGTATAAAATACATTAAATATTTGAACAAAATTAACACTTATATATGTCCATAAAAGAAAACATAAAAACTATTATGCAAAACTATAAAATATGCCTACAATCATTTATCACACCTTCAAAGAAAATTTTTGTATTTCCAATTTCTTATCAAATTCTTTAGAACAACTATGTTTTTCTTTAAAAACATATATGTAGTTTTTAGAACATATGTGCAAAAATACAATTATTGAAGGCGTGCATGTATGTTTTTGGTGGTTCTCTCAGTTTTCGCAGATAAGATGGTTCTTGCAAAAAAGTCTTAATATATATATATATATATATATATATATATATATATATATATATATATATATATTCAACATTTTTTATAAAACTGTACGTACGTCAAAAGCATATCAATATTATAAAAATTTTAACTTATTTTTTGTATTATGTTTACTTATTAATGCTTTGAATGAAAAATTTGGTATGTTTATAGGTTATTTTTCGTTAACTTATCTTTTTTAACGAAATTCATGTAGATTAGGTTGATGGAAAGATATGTTCCCACTGTACCAACACAAATATGCTCAAGGAAAACACTAACGTTTTCGAAATAGACAAGTGTCATAACCATCTTGAAATTTATAGACAAATATTCATATATCTAACTAAACACATATAATTAACAATTAATAGTAACTTCCTAACACATTATTTACACACAAATACAACCTTCGTATACATCTGCGCCATTATCTCTTATGAAGCAATCAACCAACTAAAATCAACATGTATAAATAATTATGTATATGCAAGTGACATGTATCATAGTTATGAGTTAAAACGAAACATAAGAAACACCGTACATTGTAGGCAAACGTTGTATACAAATAAGCTTTAATTCATATTTGAGTTTATTTGGTTACAAGCTTTGTTCTTGCGTATCACTTTGCGAATTTTTTAATAAGCGTTGGAGAAAACGTTGATTTCATTTTGTTCTTAATGCATTCAATAAAATAAATTGGTATGTTTATAACTTATTTTCATTAACTAAAATTTTTCAACAATATTCATAAGGCTCACCCAACCATCGCACGGGCTATGCTACTCCACAACGTTGTGTATAAAGAAGCGTTATCTCGCATTTGAGTTTAAATAGTATACTATGTTGTTACAAAGAAAATTGTAACAAACACAAACAATTTGCATCAAAATTATAATTAACTTTCTCTAAAAATTTCCCAGCCGTAAACTAATAGCCTAACAAAAAAAATGAAATCGGCATCCTTTAAAATAATTTTACGTTAACTAAAATCATCCAAATTATAATTACAAGTCATGCCCGCCCATCGCGCGGGCTTAGAAGTCTAGTATATATATATATATATATATATATATATATATATATATATATATATATATATATATATATATATATATATACATATATATATATATATACATATATATATATATGTATATATATGTATATATATATATATATGTATATATATATATATATATATATATATATATATATATATATATATATATATATATATATATATATATATATATATAAATGTCTATCTTGTATCCATAGATGATTTATTTTGTCCCTCTCTATCTCATTGCATTTAGATCATAAATATCTACCATCTCTCTTCCATATCTTTAGTTGCCATTAGAGATGATTATATGTGACAGTGGGCTTAATTGATTCTCTTGAGTATGATAAGTTTTCATTTCAAATTCTTTACTTGCATTTTCTTGATTATCAATATCAAAACATCATGTTTAAAACATTTCTCTTTGAATAAAAATCTTTCAAATATCTATATTATTTTTCTTCAAACAACATGTTTAACTATAAGCTACCATAACTTTATTTTAATCAAAATCAAGATTGAATTTTTTTCTCTCATGTTATGAAACAAAACTCAATTTATTTTATTGTAATACACACTTAAATTTATTTCAAAACATTGTTGAATAAAACTAAAAACGTTTTGTTTAAAACATATTTGATTATCTCATATGTGTCACACACTTCTGTGGATATGACATTCACAATTTAATTAAATCATTTCATGAAAATCATGGTTTGCCCATATAGATCTTGTTTGTAACAAGTCTTGAAGTCTATATAATCATATCTTCCTACTTGTTACTTGTAAACAATCATCAATATGTTTTCACTAGCCTACATATTATCATCTTCATATAGTTGCATATTTAACTAGTTTGCTTTATTGCTTCCTTGGTTGCCTATCTTAATTGATCAATCAGTAGATTGCATGATTATTAGAAATTAATTGTCTACTTTACTTATTTCTATAACAATCTCTACATTCATGAATAGTATGCCCGATATTGCCTCAAAGAGTTGAACTTACTTGAATCCAAATCCAAAAACACAACCTTTTTGAAAATATTCTGCCAAAAACCCATTTTCGGCATTCTGGGAATCACCAGATGGGCGGCCCCCTTAATTATATAAGGCGGCCCCCTTAATTTTAATGGGACCGGCCCCTAATTAAGGGGACCGGCCATCTGATGGTCGGGGATGCTGTTTTCTTTATCACTTTTTTGACCCATTTCACCCTATACTTCCCAAAATTCACAAACATATTTTGTCCCATACTATCCCTCAAAATTTACCTTCCTAAACCACATTTCTCAGACACTATAAATACCCTCTTCCCATCATTAATGCCATCACACCCAAACATGTCATCTCCCAACAACCAAAAACCAAAGATTTCAAGAACCGCAAGGATCTCCGTCAAACCCGTTTGGAGGAGGAAACTTGATTCTTGTCATAACTCAAGTGATGTTGTTCCAAGTCAACCAACAACTAAACCTCAAACCCACACTAATGACTCATCTCACAACCTATCATCCACTCATACCCTCATTAATGCTTCTTCTTATGATGAGCATGCTCAATCCCAAAACAACAATCCCAATCTCTCAATCAATACTTCACATGTTGCTCATTTAACAAAAACACCACCCATTCATGAAAAACCTCTTCCACCCATTTCATGTTTTCATGACTACCCAAGCTCAACCATGTCTCCACCACCAAGAGTACCACCGCCACATCCTACAACTTCACATGCCATTCCTATGTTGCATGTTCAAACCTTCACCCAAGGCAACTATCATGTTCCACCACCATCACCTTCCTCCGAACACTTGAAGTTCGTTGAGGAGCTAAAAGAGGCTCATGAGCTTAGTGCTCTTTTAGCATTACATCTTGCTCAACGCAATTTGGATCCACCCCAATCAAGCTCACCATCATCACCACATAACATCAACCAAATTGAAAAGCATGTTAACAGTTGCCCTTGTTGCATCTTCCTTCAACAACAAACCATTGCATTGAATGAGCACTTCACTTGGATTGAGTATCTTCTTACTAGATCTCAACAAACATCATCACTTGAACAACATCAAAACCCTCAAACAACAAACCCAACTTCAAATCCACCACCTACAAGCTCCACATCTCCAAACTCACCAACATCCATGCAACCAAAAGTTTATCTCCACTAAACCACAAAGCATTTTATATGCTTATGTTTCTCTTTTTCAAATAAAACTCCTCAACCATTTTGGGATTCAAGAAAGTTTGGTGACACTCCTTGTTGGCACATTAGGATGTTCTACTTAGTTTAGTACTCTATCTTTATAGACTTTGTAAAAATGATTATGGGTTGACATAATCATTTTCTATTAATGAATGATTTAATATGAGTTTCTAATTATCTTTTGCCATGCTTATTATTAGTTGGTATTATGTTATATGTGTTTGCTTGTGCCATGCTTGTGCTTCTAATATTTTCTTGCAAGAATTTCATTTCTCGAACCCTTGGTGCCCTCAAACGAGGGGGAGCATACATCAAGGGGGAGCTTCCTTCTTATTGGCTTAAACCTTTTTGATTTTCCAAAAAGGGGGAGAAGTGAATATAAACTCACTAAATACTTGTCTAAAAATTAATTTTAGGATTTAATGAATTTTGCTTTTGTAATCATCAAAAAGGGGGAGATTGTTGATATAAATAAATGATTAAAAACGTTATTCATATATTTCGATATCTCTATGTTTTGATAATCACAAAACGAAAACTCATCAAACCAAAGATCATGACATAAACAAGTATTTAGTAGTAAATACTCATATTTACCATCTAATCACTTAAGGTATGAATAAACAAAGTGTCTAATGCATTATAAAATCAAAGGAACACTTTTGTTAATCACTAGAGATTTATAAAATGTCACAAAACATTTTATATCTTTTATAAAACATTTTTTTGGCATTAAAAGAATATGTTTAATTCATTACAAATTTTCAACCAAAAATGGCAAATCTAATCCAGAAAAATTTCCCTCACAAAAGGATAAGAAAATCCAACGTTCAGGAGGGTGGCCCTCTTAATTATACTAGGCGGTCCCCTTAATCATTAAGGGGACCGGCACGCTCCAAAACAGTATTTTCTGGCCCTTTAAATACTGGATCATTCCACATATTTTTCTCACCTTTTTGCACTAAAAACTTTCTGATCTAAACATCCATTTCCTTCCTCTAAAAATCCTTTGATCTTATATACATTGATCTTTGTTTCAAAGTGATTCAAGCCTCAACACTCAAGTGCAAAGAGAAGAATACTTCTATTAGAAGTATTACAACTTAGTATCATCTTGCTATCTAAGTTGTTTGTTTATTTCATCTTGTTGATCCTTCATATTTTGGTAAATATGGTATATGTATTAGTTAGCTAGATTGTGTTATAAAATCTAGAATTATTGTAAGTGTGAAGTGGAACTTGAAGTGAAGAAGTAGTGTTTCATAGTAGTGTTGATAAGAAATATTAGCAATAGTGATTAGTAGTGAAGAACTTGGAACTTCCAAGTTAAGAAGACATTGAAGACTAGAAGTTGTGAAGACGTTAGAGACTAGAAGGTGTGAAGACGCTAGCGCCTTGAAGTTGTGAAGAAGTTAGAGCCTTGAAGCTGTGAAGGTGTTAGTCCTTGAAGTCGTGAAGAATTTGTGAAGGCGTGAAGATACTTGTAGTGTGAAGAAGTATTGAAGAAGTGAAAAGGTGTGAAGAAGGTGTGGTGTGAAAATAGTTGTGAGATTGGTTCTAGCTACGATTAGAACTCGACATTTTACTTAGTGTCGTAAATTGGTGTAAGCTTTGGTGTGTACGGTTTTTCTCTGCCATAAGAGAGGTTATTAACTTAGTGAAGAAAACTCTCGAGTTCGGTGCTCGGGGAGTGGAGTAGGGCAAGGAAGGTGTCCTTGTAGCCGAACCACTATAAATCCTTTGTCTCTCGGTTTGATCTTTCCATCTCTCACTCTTTGCTCGCTTACTTATTAGCTTTTCGTATATAGTTATAATTGTGTGTTGTGTATATATTGATTTCACATAAAGGTCAAACTAGGTTTCATTCACAACATTAATTTTACATAAGTAAACTATAAGTATATACACTTTTAAAACACATATACATATATAAATACAAACATATATTTATGAGAGACATATGATTTTATTATTTCTACTCAACATTTTAAATAAGTAGTATTTTTATGATAAGTGTAAATAAACTTGTATTTACGCTTTAGCTTCAAAGGTTTTACGGTTATCATCAATTCTTTAGAAGCAAAACTTTTATTAGACGAAAAAGACGTAAAACTATTCAACCCCCCCCCCCTTTCTAGTTTTCCATAGAAAACTTGTTTCACATTTGTAGGATCATTTTTCAATAAAAAGTTACGTTTTATTTCGTACGATACGTTTAAAAATCACGTTTGAATTCCCATTTTTAGAATTTTAACATTTGTGCATATATAGCTTGTACCTTCTGCTTATTTCATCATTTCTTTTCATAATTTGAATTTCACTATCACAATTTTCACTATTCACTTTTCACTACACGGTTTTCACGAATCGATAATTCGAGATTCCATTCACACCTTCGTTGGGAAACGACTCGGTAAATTTGTATTTCTTGCGGATTTTCTCGATACTTAATATATATACTATAATTGAGCAATCAATTTTTGGCGCCGCTGCCGGGGAAGGTTGAAGTGAGTTTTTGAATATTCGTTTTGAAAAATCGTGTTTTGATAAGCCTTCCTCTATCTTGTATATATTTTCTATAAAAATATAAAAATTGAAAAATAAAAAAATTTTTCCTAAAGTGTTTACAAAAATACAAAAATAAAGTTACAGCCTCGACTCTCCCGTGGAAGGGAGGGCGTTGTAAACCAAATAAGCCTTATAACATAAGAAAAACGTGAAATTAGTTGTTTATCGGATTACTTTAAATTCTACAACCGACTAAGCGGAAAATACGAAAAGCTAAGACATTAAATTACTAGCTGAAGAGAGAAACACTCTTCTCTCCTGTTCCGTCGCGAGTAGATTTGAAGGAAACGATTACGATTAACGTAACGTTTTATAAAAAGAAAAACAAAAGAAAAAGTTTTGAGATTTGTTTAAATAAAATATACAAAAAGATTTTCCTTTTTCTTTTTCTTCTTTTCTTTTTAATTTTGTTTTTGGTGTATGCACACCCGTTCTTCTTTTGAGAGTCTTATATCTCTTTTGTCAAACCCCGAAAGGGTAATTCGACACACACACCGTGCCATTTCCTTAACGTTGTGGAAATGGACCCGAATAATCAACACCCTCCGGTGGGTGGTGATGATCACCAACACGTGCCAGCTCCCGATCTCCGAATGATGGAGGAGTTGTGCCAACCCACAATGCATGGTAGAGGTGGCCCGATTGCCCCTCTAAATATTGAGGCTACGGATTTTGGACTAAAGCATCATATGATACAACAAGTCCAAAATTCATGCCAATTTCACGGTTTGTCAGGTGACAATGCAAACAAGCATCTTGATAAATTTTTAACCGTCACCTAAAGCATGAAACAACATGAGGTCTCTGATTACGCCCTCCGTCTTCCTCTCTTCCCCTATTCTTTAACGCATCATGCCACCGCTTGGTTTGATCGCCTTCCCAAGAACTCGATTCATACTTTCGAGGAAATGGTTTCGAAGTTCTTGGCGAAGTATTTTCCACCATCGATGGTGATGAAGTTACGAAATGATATTAGCAACTTCCGGCAACTTCCCGATGAATCTTTATTCGAGGTTTGGGAACATTATAAGCTTTCTATTGATCGGTGTCCAAACCATAATATGCTTCTCGTTACAATAATTGATACATTTTACAATGGTTTGACTTTACGACATCATGACACGATCAATACAGCAGCCAGAGGTATTTTTATAAAACGTCGTCCTGAAGATTGTTATAAACTTATTGAGAATATAATGGCTCATTACAATTATTGAGATTCCTCAGCCGAGAGGAATGAGCCCACGAGATCGACCGCGACTCATAATTCTTCTTATAATCCCGAGCTTGCCGCTATCACTAAGAAGCTCGATGATATGTCTACGGCTATGCTACGAATGCATCAAATGTATCAACCGACTCAGGATCAAACGAAAAACCATCAAGTCAATATGGTTAGTCATGGTTTTGAGACTTGTGGTGGTCCCCATTTGTATTATGAATGTCCGGCCACCGATGCCTTTTCTCAAGACAATGCGTATGCTGCAAATACGGGTAACAACGGTTATCCACCTCAAGGAGATCGAAATCTTCTCAGCTACTGTTCCACCAATTTTCTTGGACCACCCGTTCTCGAACAACCAAATTAAGTCAATCAAGTCAACCAGAATCATAATTTTCAGAATCGTAATAATCAAGGAAATCAAAATCAGAGTCGAGTTAATAATGGTTTTCAAAATCATAATCAAGGATTTAATCAAAACCGGGGTTTTCAAGGTAATTACAATCAAGGCCCGACTCAAGGAAATTTTCAAAACCAAGGAAACTATGGAAACTCTGGGAATTTTCAGAATGCTAATCATGGAAATCAGAATCATGGTAAGTTTCAAAACCGTGGGCAGAATTTCAATAATAATCAAAATCAAGGTGTTATTCAAAATCCGTCGCCCACGGATGATTTGATTAAGCAATTGCTTCAGAACCAACATGCTTTCATGGCAAAATATGAAGAATTAAAAAGGTTGTTTGCTAATCAAATTAGTGATATAAACAAACGTTTAAATGATCAACCCTCGGGTTCGGGTACTACTTCTCTTCCAAGCAACACGATCGCAAACCCGAGGGGCAAGATTAAGGCGATCACTACTCGCAGTGGTGTTAAATATGATGGACCCACGGTTCCTACTATCTTTTCTTCTTCGTCTCCTCCTAAGGTAGTGGACTGTGAGACCGAGGCGACAAAGGACCCGGTTCCTCCTACTAATAACAGAGGTTCTGAAAACGTCCAACCTCCGGTTGTCCAAGCGTCTAAAGATAAAGAAAAAGTCGTTTATGAAAACAATGTTAAATACAAATCAAAACTGCCATATCCATCAAGGTTTAATGATGAAGAGCTCCGTGCAAAATCTAAAAAACAAATGGAAAAGTTTCTTGATATTTTTCAAAAATTGCACTTTGACATCAGTTTCATGGATGCTCTTATTTACATGCCAAAGTTTGCTTCAACGTTCAAAAATCTTATAAGTAATAAAGAGAAATTGCTTGAATTAGCTGAAACGCCGATTAATGCTCAATGCTTCGCTATTCTTCGCAAAAAGCTTCCCGAGAAGCTTAGAGATTCGAGAAAGTTTCTCATTCCTTGTTCGTTGAAAGATCAAGAGGTTTGCAATGCCCTGGCCGATTCAGGTGCAAGCATTAACCTTATGCCATTATCAATCTATGAACAACTTGGAATGGGAGATCTTAAACCGACTAGAATGACTTTAGAGCTTTCTAATCGTTCGATTACTCACCCGGTTGGAATTGCTGAAGATGTATTTGTTCAAGTGAATTCGTGTACTTTCCCAGCCAACTTTGTTGTTGTTAATTTCGAGGCCGATCCAAGAGTTCCTCTTATACTAGGGAGACCGTTTTTGCGAACCGCAAAAGCCCTAGTTGATCATTTTGAGGATACTCTTACTTTGCGACATGATGATGATATAATGATTTTTCGTGCCGATGCTTCAAAATCAAAGAAGTATATCATAAAAAGCGTTGATGTTTGTGATTATTCCTTTGATGATTTTGTGAAAACATTCGTCTCCGACTCTTCCCCATCTTTTCCTACGATTGAGGAATATGATTCTTTTTGGGAAGAGGTTGATGAATTCCTTGCTATTGATACGATTCCGTTTTCTAAGATTGATGAATCTTATCTTGATTCGGAGGGAGATACTCTTTTTCTTGACAATTTGTTGAACGATGAACCGTCAATCCCTCTGGATAAAGTTAAAAAGAAGATTGAGCTTACGATTGATGATCCTCTGGAGCCCGAGCTCGAGGAATTTTTACACGACTATGAGAGTTTTTTATTTGATACGACTGAGGAGATTAGTGGCAATCCCACTTTTCGTCCTGATTATTCTTATCCAGTCTATGAAGTTTTTCAATTTGATATCGATCATACGGAAGAGACGAGTAGTGGCAGTACAACTTCTCTTGCTTTTATCTCTCTTGCGGAGTATAATTTGTTTTGTTTTGATAAGATTGATTGTGATTTTGAAAAGTTTTCTGGTGAACTTTCTGATCCAAAATATGAAAATTTCTGTTTTGATTTTGAAAATGATCATGATCCGGGTGGCATTCTTAAAAATGAGAGTTTTTATGAAAATTTTATCCCATCCCTCCCACCCGGGAAAGTTTTTCAAATGAGCATTAATGATAAGATTCATAATTCCACAATTATGGAATTTTCTTTTTATAATGATGATGAGTTGTTCATGATTATTATCCTGACATTCTTTCCTTTTCTAACATTTGGTACGATTTCTCTTCTCCATCACTCCGTCGGGAGTGAGGACGTTATTTTTGACCCTGGTATCGTTTCTAATAGTTTTCACTATTAGAATACCATCGGTTATCTCTTCGAGGTGGAACTTTCAAATAATTCATATGTTTATCCAAATATTTTGAATGAAAGCCCGAGTGAGGTTATTTTCCACGGATTTTTCCCCAAGGACGAATTAATTCGGGGATTGAGTCAATCTCATGTGACTTGGTGACCAAAAACAAGCGCTTCGTGGGTGGCAACCCATGCTTATCCATTTCATCTTCTTATTTTTCTTATTTCTAACGAATAACGTGAGGAGGGGTGCCTTTTCTACTCTTGTGTTTCGTGGTTGTTTGTGAATGTTTGTTCAGGATTGTCCGCGATTTATGATGACTCTCGTGCTTGTTATCTTCTCTCCACTCGAGTCTCATTCATCGATGCTTTTGGAAATCCTATATCCATGAATCTTATCGACTAACGTTTTCTTTGGCATACTTAATAAACGGCCCTAGAATTTTGTTAGGATTGCCTTTACCCATAAAACATTGAGGACAATGTTTAATTCTAGTCCGGGGGAGGGTGAATCTTCGATTCGATTTGACCTTGCATTTTTCACCATTTCGTGTACTCTTGCAACTCCGTTTTTTCACCAAAAATAAAAAAAATTGAAAAAATTGAAAATTGCAAAAAATTTGAAGGAAAATTAATGAAAAAGTCATGAAAAAGCACAAAAAAAAATAAGAAAAGTTGAAAAAAGTTGTGCAAAAATATAATAAGTTTGGAATAAGTTTTTTGACACCTTGTTGACTTTCCAGCTGGCGAGAGTAGGAATAAATATTTTGACTTGACCGGGCGTGTTGAGCCCTAGCTTGTTCCCTTAACCAATGATAATCATATAAGCTTGTGCTAGTCTTGTACACCAGGAGCTATAAAATGCGAATTCTTTCTTAAGAATCTGCAAGTTCCCGTACTTGACTTTATATATGCGCAGCTTAAAAGCTTTCGCTAGTCTTTTACATCAGGAGCTAGAAAACGCAAATTCTTCTTCTAGAATTTGCAAGTTTCCGTAACTGACTTTATATATGCGTGGCTGATTATCGGCTAAGTATTCACTGGTTTCATTACTTGGAATCTTAAATTGCGAAGAGCGAGAAATGATAGAGTTTACTTAGAAGTTAGATGCTAAACGTGGAGTAGTGGTTCTCTTTAGAGCTCATGAGAGGTACTTGTGGCTTTTTACTCCCATAAAATACGTCACCAATATATACTAGATGTTCTAGGTTAATTAGTGGTATTTAGGTTGAATATTTTGTTTCTTATTTTCTTAAAAGAATCTTTGCTTTAGAAGTTAGGTACATATCAAGGAACATAAAAAATAAGAGCAAAAATGAAAAAAATCAAAAGTCAAAATTTGATTATGTATGTGGTTTTGAAGCTACCCGATAAACTTCCATTGATGTTGAGAAAAAAGTAAAGAAAGAAAAATATAAGAAAAGTATGAAAAAAGTGAAAAATGAAAAAAATGAAAAGTGAAAGTTGTATGAATAAGAGCTTGAATGTATATAAGTTGTTGGCACGTGAGGAGCATTTGGATGATTCTGAATTGGACACATGAGGTGCACGTGTAGTACTTCGCAACTTATCTATGATATTGTATGTACCCAAATTCCTTGATGTGGATTTAATTTCTATTGCAGTGGTTCTTGAGAGAAAATGAAAAAATACTTATCGTTTAAACTTGGTATCACTATCGGACTAAAAAATATTGAAACGAGAAAATATGAAGCAATTCATTTCTCAACAAAAGTAAAATATTGAGATACAAAAACTTAGGACATGCGAGTAAGAGGTTTCCACAAGTAACTTTTATGAGTAGTGTTAGCATCTAATTTGTAGATAAGTTGTGATCTAGTTTGTACGCTTAGTTTGGGGGCTTGTGAAAAATCAAGGATGACGATTTTTATCCGTATGGTCATTTCTCCATGAGAAGTGTTTCTACTCGTTGACCCTAAAAATTATTGCAAAATAATGAAAGTTCAATAAACCGTCACAAGTATGAAGTATGAAAAGTCCAAAAATAGTAATAAAAGTAGAATAAAGGTAAAATTTTGGAGAACGGAGCATTTGCGGGAATAAATGATTTTATTACTTCCTTTGAACCTCCTTGCTACTTTACAAAGTCAGTAGGAAGAGTTATGAAATTATTTATCCCAAAAGCGTGAATTGATCACATTGCGTGAGGGCACGACAATACCTTAGTCCGGGGGATTTTGGTGAGTGTTTATTCACTCACCTTTTCTGAGTCAAAATAGGACTTTATAATCCAAAAACTAACCCAAAACGCCAAAGAAAACATGTTTTTGTGATTGTGAATGTGCAGGTAAGGATATCTCGTTAAATGACAAAAAACAAACGGAAACCGACAAAAACGAGCACGAGAGTGGAACGTGTGCAGAATAGTCAAAGTTAGCCAATGCTGAGCATATTAAATCAAAAGAAGTCCTTAGAGATTAGAGATTTGTCTGATTTGGTCCATTGATAAAGTTTCATGAGATTCTCACTTCCAGTCCTCCAAGTTTCAGAAGTTGTCATATATGGTTCTTTGAAGAATGTTATTGAAGAATGACACTTTTAGTCCTTTCAGAATCAAGATATTACATGAAAAGCCCTTGGATAATACTTTGAGAGAATTACATATTTGGTCCTCATAATTTCAGTTTTCACACTTTTAGTCCCTATTTGTTATTAATACTAAAATTGAAAATCCAACAAGCAAAGTATTGGTCCAAGTTTAAAGTCCAATTTATAAAACCAATACCAAAGCCCAACCATCCCAAAGCCCATACCCAGTCAACTTGGTCAACATATATACCACACAGGTCAAAGTCAATCAAAGTCAAACCCCCATTTAATATTACCCTTTTACCCGCCCCCCAATTCACCCCTCAAACCCAGAAAATACTGTTACCATAGAACCCTAATTACCACATCCTTAAAATTACAACAATTAAGGGTATTAATGTCTAATCATTGTGCTTCTAGAAGTATTAGATGACGTCAGGACTTGTCAGAGAGAGTCAGAAGCACACAATGGATACATGGCATCTCTCAATTGGTGTGAACGCGTCACAAGGGATGATCCAAAGGCTTGTATTGATTGGACAATCATTGGGTGTGATCAAGTGGCTCAGATTGGAACTCAGAAAACACACCACACGGATTGCCAAGCTGGCAATCCGTGGATATCCTTCTCTAGAATCCTCCATTCGTTAGTATAAATAGAGTGTTAGGGTTATTGTAATGAGTGTGGAGTTTTAGGTAGCCAAACTCTGCCAAATTTTTTATCTCAGTTTTTAGTGTAATTTGTATTTTCAATTGTAATGTTTTAAGTTTCAATGAAATCTATCTTTACCTTTAATTTTCTCAGCTTCTAATTGTTTAAATACTAGAGTTAGCTTAAATCTCTTTAGACAATCAGTTCTTATTTCAGTATTGTTTAACATTTCAAATTAGTTTACATTCATTTTAGTTTTCAATATTGTTAAAAGGTTTTTCTTAAAACAGAAAATAAAAAAATATATAAAGATAAGATTTGTTGCATTCAGCTTTCAAAAAAGCTGTATTATTGTTTATTACATCTCATTTTAGCTCTACATAGCTTTTGTGAGAGTTGATTTCAGTTTCATTGTTCATAAGCAATTTGGTCAACAAAAGTCAACTAAAGCTGAATCTGTTGATAATTGGAGTTTTTTGGTAGATTGGGATAGCCAGGGAAGATCCCAGCCTATCTAAGAGATAGGAATCATTGGAAAACCCTCTGTTCATGCTGAGGGTAGTTAGTAAGTTTCATTTTCAAATATTTCAATAGAATTTGATTGAGATCTAGCTTGCATATAATTTTCTAAGTATTTGTGTTTGACAGTTGAATTTGATTATTGATACTGCTTCTGTGATTGATATTTTAGTTCATTGGATTAGTAGTTTAGTGATTTTTAGCTTGGATTGTAGTTTCATTGTGTTTACTGTCACATAAGACAGTGTTTGGATCTTTAATTTGCTGAATGTAATTGTAGTTGGATTGCTGATTCTTTGTCTCACATTGGTAGCATTAGAGTAATAATAGATATCTAAGTCATAAAAACAGTAAAACATTTCACAAATAGTCAAAAGTAGTTGTCAAAATAGCTTAACTATTAGTGTAGTGAGAAAACAGTTAGTATTGTTGTAGTTATAGTTGCACAATTAATCGATTTAGCTTAAATCAGTTTAAAATTAGCTTAATTCAACATATAGGAGTAGATTTGCTTGATTGAAATTGGATAAAGTCAAGTAGTGTAGCATTAGTATAGTCAACTGTATCATGTGTTATGATTCTGATAGTAGCTGAACTTGGAAATTTTAGAGTAGCATTTAGGGGTTTATGATAGAGCATTTGATGTTTTTAGATATTCAGTAGTATAGAGTTTATTTTGCCCCTCTTATGTTTTAGTTTGTAGCTTATTAGAATGCTTATTTGGTCCCTGCAAGTTAGTGTAGTTGAACAAGTTTACTTAATTGAATTCTAGGCCTGCTAGTTATATTTTGAGCTTGTTACTTAGCTTTACTTGGGTTTCCGAGTTCCTTGGTTAGTATTTTAGTATTTCACTATTGTTCAGAGCTTCTGGCTTAATCTGAGTTAGTGTGTTTATTGTTTGGCTTATCCAAGACTGCTTATTGCTGGCTACAATTGTTTTAGTGTTATCTCTGATCATTTCTGAGCATATTAGAGTTTATTTTGGTATAATACATCTGTGGTTTCAGTTTGGCATAGTTTTGTTGCAAGTGCTTATTAATAAGCACTTGCAATAAGCTGTTTTGCTTCCAATAAGCACTTTTCTGTCTTATTTATTTTTCAAAATTTTTTCTCAAGTTCCTCATAATATTTTAGATTTTCTGTGAATTTTTCATATTTTTCTGAGTTGTTTTACTATTTTTCTTAATTTTTCTTAGTTTTTAATCACTTTTTAATACTTTTTAATAAAAAAAATCAATAAAAATTCAGAGAAAGCCTTTAAAAATACAAAAGTATTTTAGATCATTCTTTTCTATTATTTTAGATTTTTCTAAGTTGATTTTATATTTTTCCCATTTATTTCTACATTTCTTTAATTTTTAATTACTTTTTTTTAATTCCAAAAATAGAAATTAATTCCTAGAAAATAAATAAAAAGTCAAAAAAAAAAATTCTTTTACTCAAAATTCTTTTTAGTAGTTTAAGATTTTTATAAAATTGTTTCACAATTATAGGATCATTTTTCAATAAAAAGTTACGTTTTATTTCGTACGATACGTTTAAAAATCGCGTTTAAATTCCTATTTTTAGAATTTTAACATTTGTGCATATATAGCTTGTACCTTCTGCTTATTTCATCATTTTTTTCATAATTTGAATTTCACTATCACAATTTTCACTATTCACTTTTCACTACACGGTTTTCACGAATCGATAATTCGAGATTCCATTCACACCTTCGTTGGGAAACGACTCGGTAAATCCGTATTTCTTGCGGATTTTCTCGATACTTAATATATATACTATAATTGAGCAATCAAGTCTCAAATGGAAGAATGAAGACAAAGACACAACTATCAACCAAAGGGTCTCTAGAGACACCTGTCTCAGATATGATGTAATAATAATGTGCCAACAGTCTAGGCACTACTTTTTATGTGTGGTGTGATGTGTTTTTTTTACTACTTTTTATGAGTGGTGTGATGTGTGCATTTTGTTTTTAGTAATAATGTAAAAAGGAAGTAATGTAAGGTCTGTCGGCCATTGTCCTGTAGTGTCCTAGAGGTATCTAGGAATAGTAGATGTCACTATTACATCTACTTTATATATGTATAAATAGATGTCTCAGCTCATGAAATAAGATATGCGTTTTTAAGAGTTAAACCATCGTGTTTAGATTGAGATTGATTTCTCTCTTATCTATTGAAGCTTGTCTTCTGAATAGCAGACGCATCAGTTGAAGCTTTGCTTCTGAATAGCTGATCACTATCCTTTAATCATTCAATATCAATTGAATGTTTTCATCTATTATCTGTCATCATTTCTAAAAGAAACCACACAATCAATCCATTACGAATCTTTCCATATATTGAACCAACTTTATGGATTTCAATCACCTTTATCAAAATCATTCAATTCACCAATTTGCATATCAACGAATATTAAAAGAGATGTCCCTAAGATACGTTTTATGACACAAAACTGATGAATGATAACTATTCTGGACGTCCTTATATCCAGTACTTCTCCATGCCAGGGTTCCTATAGTGCCTAATTACCTAAGATAACATGCTTAGAAGTCAACACGAATGTTGAGTGAGAGTCATAGGTTTAAGTAGATAGAGTATAAATACAAGTTCCACAGGGTCAGCTTAAACCCTATGTGTGGAAAGGTTTTAGTGATAGAAGGTATGTTGCACTAAACTCATGAACCACATGTTAACCGTCCGGGTCATGGGGTGTGCAGACCAAACCATGAGGGGATGGGAAGGATAACTTGCCAAAGTTAGTCCTTCAGTGGGTTCAAATATAGTACTTATTGGTACCATCCAGGGAGATGTTAATACCATCGGGAGTTGTCAAACTCAAATAGATCTTGTTGGGATCATAGTTTTCACTATTTTATCAAGTCTCGGTCATTTGTAATAATGTTAGGTTGCTTAACTATTATTTACTTTCATTTACTAAATGTATTAAGTTTACTAGGCTTAAGGTATGTTACCCATGGGCCTCAAAGCCCACGAAATGATGAAAGGAAGGAGAGGGAGTGTTGCCCTAGCTCCTTCCCTATATATAGAAGCCTTAGGTCGTTTGTAAACTAGGTTGGTTATTTCACTATCTTAATCAAACTCTTGCACTCTCACCTTTCATATTGTCTCATAATCAACCAATCTCATTTCTCATCTTATTTCTTTCTTAATCATACTTGTGTTTACAAAATGGTGACCTAACAAGTGGTATCATTCGCCTAATAGAGATTGAAGTGTTGTTCTTGGTGTTTACGTGGTGTTAAGGGGGTTTTTCATCATCTTTTTGCATTTTTCTTTGTTTCTTTCACTCAAATCTTGAAGCTTGGATAAGTTTTAAGGTTGATATAGTGATTTGAAGCTTAGTTTTTGCATAAAGTTTAGATTTTTAAGGCTTTTATCACATTTTCTTATAGTTTTTAAAGGTTTTATAGCTTCTTTTATATTGGAAAACGAGTTTTAAGGTGCTAAATCTTTCATTATTAGTGTTTTTCTAAGTATTGGTGAAGTTATTTAATCACTAGAACCTTATTTCTAGGCCTTTTCTTCAAAATTTTTGATCTTTCTGATGAACAGTACATCTTACGCGTAAGTTGGTCGGGAATAGTACAATCTCCAACTGTCTACAGTACTTTTTGGTCGTTTTACGCATAAAACTAAGGTCAAAACCCCTTTTCTACGCATAACTTTGGTCAAAACCCTGTTTCTACGCTTAAGTTGCATTTCCTACGCGTAAGTCCATTTTCTACGCGTAAGATTCTACGCAGAAGTTGAGATTCTACGCTTAAGTTGCCATTCTACGCAGAAGTTGTGAATCCTACGCATAAGTATCACTTTCTACGCAGAAGTTCAGTTCTTACGCATAAGATTATATCTTACGCGTAAGTTTCTGAATCCTACGCATAACTTCATTCAAAGGTCTTCTCTTCGTGCTACGGTGACTCAGTACTTCCCTAGCTTGGATAAGTTAGTGGAATACTTCGACTTCGGATATCTTTCAAGCTTGGATAAGTTTGAAAGATTTGTTTGGTTTGTGAACCTTACGCATAAGAATCCTACGCATAAGCTTAAAACTTACGCATAAGGTTATATCTTACGCATAACTCACAAGTTTACGCATAAGATCATACTTTACGCGTAACTTTAAAGTCTACGCATAAGTTTCATTATTACGCGTAAGATTCCAACTTACCCCAGGGATTTTTGATCTTTACCAAAGGAACGTGCATTTCAATCTTCTACAAGATCCAACATTCACACAAGTCTCTTTCTACTATCTTCTAACTTATTTTCAAAAAAAAAAAAAAAAAAAAAAAAAAAAAAAGAAAAAAAAAATCAAATTTTGAGTAAAATTTGAGTAGACTAAACGTTTTTGGCGGGAAATTTTTTGAAACTCAAACGTTTTGAGTAAAAATTCAAAGTTTTTTGGCGGGAAATTTTGAGTAAAATTTATTTTCTACAGTAGATTAAACGACGCGAAATTTAAATTTTGGTATAACGTTGAAAATTTTGGCTCAAAATTCAAATTTTTCGGTGAAATTTGGCGGCAAAATTTTTTGAAACTCAAATTTTTGATGTAAGCGTGTCTCGAATCGGTCTTGTTCACTGAAAGTGGATCAATTCAAAAAGTGCTTGTTCCTCCCGCATGTGCAAATTTATTTAAACACTTAAGAGCACATGTGAAGGGGGAGCCCTTCTTAAGAAAACATAAAACTCTCAAAGTGTTAAACAAAATGTTTGATAATCACAAACACTTTGAGAGATTTTCAATCAAAGGTTTCTTGGCTATTGTCGGATAATCATGGAGTTATAAGGTGATTAAGATAGGAAATTCAGTCCTATGATCCGCCAGAGCCGGAGGGATCTACCCAAGGACATCACCAATAGTTAGAATTAGAAGTCCTTAGGTATGATACGATAAAAGGAGAAAAGAATGAAAGGGAAAGAAGGAGTTGAAGAATTAAAAAGAAAAGTAAAGAAAAGGGTGAAAAGAAATAGCCCTCCAAATGTTCAATCTTAGGGCAGACACCGGGTTCAATTCATATGCTACTGGTCGTTGCTAAGGCAACACCGGTATTGAAGATTAAGTCGTCATGGACCCAGTGACGCAATGCACTAAACCTTCTTAACCACTCAAGTTCTCTTAAAAGAGCTTGTTTCATTCTCACGGGGAACCAGTGTAATCTATCGACCTATCTCTTAGAGACGGTTGATATTGAAGCAGGAGACCCCTCCCTAGTCTCCGCATAGGAAACTTAAGTGTGCACTTTTCGAGTCTAGAGCCATGAGATACATCAAAGATCTCTTAGGAACACTTAGTATCTCTACAACTGGTGTTCTACTTCAATGGACACCAGCTGTAAATTATTGAGTCCTTCGCAGATCTTAGCAATCTGCCGAGAACGTTTATGAGAGAATTTACATAAGTATTTCTCAATGATTGAACGGAAATCCTGCCAGGGTCAACATCAAACAGCCCTGACAGCAGGTCACTTCGGTAACTCCTTGCGGGTTACGCTTAGTGTTTGCGGTGGTTTCTTAGCGGTCTACAGTCGTGGAGTGATCCCCAGCGACTCACCCAGTCATTGAGCTACTTAGTAGGTCTTGTAAGCTCCCTCGGGAGTATCTGACATGGGAACGGCCTTGATAAGGGTTAGAAGGAGTCTTCACACTATGCTGTTGACGATCTCTAGCTCCTTATCTGTAAGTACCGGATGTTTTATTGCTAACTGTTTACATGCAGGGTTACATCATCTCCATGGCGACAGATTCCACATGCTCATACATGCATCTTGAAGTCATCAAAAGCTCCCTCAAAGATCAAAGCAACACAAAGTTCAAAGAAAGATTCTACGCCAAAAAGAAGAATCTACAAAATATAAAGACTAAAGATCTTAAGTGAAAGAAAGGGACTACGTGCATGTATAAGTCAGAATTCAAAGATGTATGAGCATGTTGGAATGGCCGACGACCACCACAGACGCAGAAGTGATGCATGGCAGATAACTTCATAAGATGATCACCACCTCATCAACAAAGATCAAAGAACAATGAACGATTTTGAAGACGTCTAAAGCCTTGAAAGTCAAAGATTAAGATGAAGACGTCAAGCAACCGTGATGACCGACCCTTAGGGGGAGATTGTTGGGATCATACTTTTATATTTAGTCAAGTCTCGGTCATTACATTTTGTAATAAGGTGATCACAACTACATCAACTAAGAACAACGAACGATGAATGATTTAGAAGACGTCTAGAGCTTTGAAAGTCAAAGATCAAGACGAAGACGTCAAGCAACCTTGATGACCGACCCTTAGGGGGAGATTGTTGGGATCATAGTTTTCACTATTTTATCAAGTCTCGGTCATTTGTAATAATGTTAGGTTGCTTAACTATTATTTACTTTCATTTACTAAATGTATTAAGTTTACTAAGCTTAAGGTATGTTACCCATGGGCCTCAAAGCCCACGAAATGATGAAAGGAAGGAGAGGGAGTGTTGCCCTAGCTCCTTCCCTATATATAGAAGCCTTAGGTCATTTGTAAACTAGGTTGGTTATTTCACTATCTTAATCAAACTCTTGCACTCTCACCTTTCATATTGTCTCATAATCAACCAATCTCATTTCTCATCTTATTTCTTTCTTAATCATACTTGTGTTTACAAAATGGTGACCTAACAGATCTATCAACTATATTCGCGTTCGCGTGGGTAAAATATCCCAAACGATTAGATTCATGAATTTTAGTTTTGTAGTGGTGACAGTTAGTTTACTCGTGCAATAACCAATGAAAAAGACTTTTATTCGGTTTAAAGCATGTGTCCCCCTCACAGGGTTGCAAATCATTTAAAAGTGAGGCTATCAAAACTCACATGTGTCTTAAAGTAAGTAAAGTAGGGGTTTAGACAACTCACTCACGTATCTTGGGGGTAGTGTAGGTGTGTGTATGTCAAGTCTTAGTCTAGGCTTTCTTTAACTAATCACTCTTAGGGTTTTTATATATAACATAGCACTGTTCGGGCCATTGTAATCCAGAAGTATATGACTCCTCACATGAAGCTCCCTACTATTGTATTATGTTATCAACATAATGCAGTTCGGGCCATTATAATTCATAAGTTAATAACCCTCCCACGAAGCTCCCTACTATTGAGTTATGTTGTTACTAAGGTTTAGTTATAACATAACACCGTTCGGGCCATCATAACTCAGAAGTATATGCAATAATCATTTGAGGAGCCAGGACACTTCAATTCGTAAACCCAGCAAACTCGTCAAAATGAAATATCCACATAGTACTCCTCGCATGAAGCTCCCTAGTATTGTGTTATGCTTCTAACTTAAATAGGTTTCATATTTATATGATAATAATCCATTTTTACCCTTTAAGTTTATATATTTACATTTTATACCCTGTACTTATAAACTTTTAAAAATTAAGCATATAACTTTCTAACTTTTGCACATTTAATCCCTATACTTATATACTTTAGAGAAATGACAAAAGTGGTCTCTAAACTATACTAACTTTCATTATTTACCCTTAACTTTATAATATTTGCAAAACTAGTCCTTTTTAGTTTATAACTTGTTTTAATTTCTATCCTAAGGTTTCAATACTTTGAAAAATGAGTCCTTACGCTTATAACTTCTAGGAAATGTCAAAAAAAGTCCCTAGACTTTATAGTTTCAGGAATTTTTGATATATACCCCTATGCATGTAAAGTTTTGCAAAACTAGTCCTAAATGCATGTAAATAATATTTTAACATAGCAACTAAGTTTCTAAGCTTATGTTTAGCTAATATATGTTTAAATAGGTCACCTAATTCAGATTATAGCATGTAATAGAGCAATTTAGCACATAAATACATAATTTTCTAAATCTAGGGTTTCAAAATGAAAACTTCTAAAACTAAGTGATCAAGGCTATCCTAAGGGTTCTAATGCATGTTCTAAGAGTCCTAGGTCTATTCTAAGGTTACTTGATCAAAAGTTAAGGCTTACCTATGTAACACCCCCATTTTTCACGGATCGCAGCGGATAAAGTGTTTGGGGTATTACTTCATAGAAACACAGATACAGTAATAGAAAACGACTCGAAAAGAGACTTTTTGGAAATTTAGTTATCATTCATAATTATCAGAGTTTTAATTATAAAAGATATACTTTTATTTTTGATGAGGTCCCAAAAATCTAAGAGTTAGGTTGGTTATGTTTGAATGATAACCATGAAAAGTCCTCCGAGTTCAATACCTCATTCTGCCATGGATCCATAGAAGTAATATACCTAGAATACATGCTTAAAAAGTCAACACTAGGTGTTAAGTGAGAATCATAGGTTTAGGGGTTAGTGAATACAAGTTCCCTGGGTTCAGTTGTTACACCCATCTGGGAAAATGCAAGTTTTGTGATAATTGTGATGCATGCACAATTATCAGGATTTTAGTAAGTTGCACTAAGCTCCTGAATCACACCTTAACGATCCGGGTCATGTGGGCTGCAGACCTAACATGAGGGGATGGAAGGATAACTTGCCAAAGTTAGACCTTGAGTGGATTCAAATATAGTACTTATTGGTACCACCTAGCGGGGTGTTACTACCAATGGGAGTTGTCAAACTCCAATAGATCTATCAACTACATTCGCGTTCATTTGGGTAAAACGTCCCAAACAATTAGATTCATGAATTTTGGTTATGTAGTGGTGGCTGTTAGTTTACTCGTGCAAACAACCAAAGAAAAAGATTTGTATTCGGTTTTAAGTAAAGCATTTAGTATGTATCACCCTCACAGAGTTTATAAAGCATTTAAAGTGAAAGCATTTTAAAAAGTATGAGGCTATGAAAACTCACACGGTATTTTAAAAAGATATGAGGCTAAGAAACTCACCTGGGCATAGGGTAATCTAAGTGATGCAAATAGTGACTCAGGAACTAGACCGCCTTACTCACGTATCCTAGTGTGTTGTTGGTTTTGTATGTATGTCAAGCTTTAGTTATCATGTTTATGTTTCTCAAGTTATTGTTTTTAGGTTTGTTAATGTTTTATATATATAACATAACACCGTTCAGGCCATTGTAATTCAGAAGTATATGACTCCTCACATGAAGCTCCCTACTATTGTATTATGTTATCAACATAATACCGTTCGGGCTATCATAATTCAGAAGTTAATACTCCTCACACAAAGCTCCCTATTATTGAGTTATGTTGTTATTAGGGTTTAGTTATAATCATATCACCGTTAGGGCTATCATATCTCAAAAGTATATGCAATAATCGTTCGAGGAGTCAGGGCACTTTAATTCGTAAACCCAACAAACTCGTCAAAAACGAAATATCCACATAGTACTCCTCGCATGAAGCTCCCTAGTATTGTGTTATGCTTCTAACTTTATTTAGGTTTTATACTTATATGATATTTTCACTTTTTACCCTTATAGTTTATATATTTACATTTTCTACCCTAAATTTTATATTACTTATATTACTTATACTAATAACTATCTATACTTGACACAACTAGTCCCTAGACTTCTATATTTTATGTAACTAACCTAAGACTCCTATGTTTTATATATTTACCATTTTAGACCTTTAACTTTATACTATTTACATTTTTAGTCCTTTTTAGTTTATACTTATGTTATTATCTATCCTAGAGTTTTAATATTATGCAAAACTAGTCCTTACTACTTATAACTTCTAGGAAATGTCAAAAACAGTCCCTAGACTTTATAATTTTAGGAATTTATGATATATACCCTTATGCATGTAAAATTTTGCAAAACTAGTCCTAATATGCATGTAACTTATATTTTATCTAGTAATTAAGTTTTCTAGCCTATGTTTTACTTATTTTAACTTATCTTGGTTATGTATAACTAGTGTATGACCTAAAATAATGACTTATAGCATGCATGCATGTAGGACCGAAAATATGTATGATTCATATGGTTCGGGAGGTCTTGGTTGATCAAAGAAGATGAAAGTATTCATCTTTCTAGTGAGAGAAAGTAGAGAGAGGGTGGAGAATAAAAGGAAATTTAATAGATAAATGACACAATATAAATGACCTAATGATTTCCCACTAGGGGTGAGCGCGGTTCCGGACGCACGGAACCGACCCGGAACTACAAGAACCGAGAACTGAGATACTCAAAATTTAGGAACCAGAACCGGACCGCATAACATGTCTCGGTTCCGGTTCGGGTATTTCGGTTCTACTCGATTAGAACCGCAATTTTTAAAAAAGTCTCCCAAAATTAAATATATTTTTTTTTATGTTTGATACATCTGTACTTGTATCTCTTTACAATTTAAAATATTCTATGAGTACAATTTTTCTATAGCTAGTACTCATGTTTGTAAATGAGTGATAGGTCACAGATTACAACGATGAACTTTTGATAAGTCTGATAACTAGCGTGAACCAATCGTTGAATATATTCATCAGAGCAAGAGACCAGCTAATTATCTTAATAGACTATGAAATCTTATTGTTCACATATTTAATATGGAAGCAACAATTAATTTTCAATACTAACTGGATGTGAAAAAGACAATTTTACAAATTTTTTTCTCCAAAGTTCTTGGAATGATGATTATTAAGCTTTATTTAGGTGGCTCGACATTAAAATTTTAACCTTTTAACCATGAGTTGGTCATTAATATTTTGGAAAATATAATATACTCCGTAGCTTATTATAAGGAATTAAAGAGCCATGCTATACATACATGCAATGCTACACATACATGCAATGCTACGCATACTGGAAGCATAAAGTTAAACATGTTGGGCGGTTCTTCGGTTCCGGACCGATACCCGCGGTTCCGGACCGAACCGAACCGAGAACCAAAATTTGAAATGTTTAAGAACCGAGAACCAAACCGCTGTTCCAAAATGCGGTTCGTGTTGGGTCGGTTCCGGTTCAATTCTCGGTTCCGGTTCGGTTCTCAGTTTATTTGCTCACCCCTATTTCCCACACCCTTCATGGAGAGTCATGAGGGGTATTTATATGCTCATCACAACATTACTTTGCCTAGTGTACGATAGTAGTCCCTGCAGGTACTACATGTTACTAATCTAGTCCAATTCACATGTGGGACGTTATCTTTATAAAAAAGCGAGGCTAACAATCTCCCTCCAAGATATCGTCATACGTGAATGGTTACAATGAGACCTATAAAAAAATAGATTACAATAATAATAAACTATGTTGACGTTGTTGAAGCGCAGAGTCTCTGTAGTATAGATACTGAGGCAGACTTGAAGTTCTTTTCATCTGACGATCTCGGCATTTGATCTTTGGCACTGACGGCACAGATCTTTGTAGCTCTGAACTTCAACTGTAACAGTCTAGTTAGGTTATTACTCCCTCCTAACTAGTGAGCCTTTTCTTTCTTTTTCCTGCTCCCTCCTGAACCGACAACTCTCTTTTCATCACGCAGCGGATAAAGTAGATTCAAAAGTGTAGGAACATGGTTGTCGTTCGGGGAGCAACACAACAATATAACTCACATAACATTGCATCCAAGTTGGTGATAAGCCCTTATGTACACACACTACTTCTCCATTCACGATGTTAAGCACAATTCTCTCGGTCATTCCAATCACTGAAGACGAAAAACTACTTCTTTCGGCAAGTTCTTCTCCCTCCTGATGGTTGCGAGGTATCGGAATCATCATAATGTTGTGTACAGGTCGTATAATCACCTTGTACTTGATGCAATTTAGAAGCCATGACAGCTCGTTGAAGCATATTTTGTGAGTATATGTCACATAAATACTCTCAATACTTTTCTCTCAAATCAACCTGAATCGAACCTCCTTTGTATTCATCAGCTTCTAGTAATGACCACATATGGAGACAGTCCGATATTACCAGCTTGAAAAAGAAGTAATCATCTCATCTTGTAACTTAATGCTTGTACGATAGATGTGACTTAATACCTATACTGAGCACTACAATGTAACTCCTTTAAGTATAAGGTTGCACAAAATATTCACCGCTTGAACAATCCACTGCTTCGTGTGACACTGAGTACTACAACGTAACTCCTTTAAGTGATAGCTATACTGTGAGCACTACAACGTAACTCCTTACATCAGTAATAACTAGATTGTCAAGACTGAATTTTTTAATTTGCGCAGACAAGTTATCTTCAAAAGTCATGCATCCAACCACCCCTAGACTTTGAGATAAATAAGTACACTTTGTGAAATGCCACTTCAAAATCAAATCAATAATACTGTGCAAGAACTCCGTAGTCATTTTTGTTAAACATAGCAATTCTAGCCGTGAATAATGTATCCTCGTGAAATTTGTATACCCAAATACCACTCTTTTTGCGATAAGATTATCAATATTACGTCTAAATTTAGCATTATCAATACCAAATTCGCAGCCCATGTACTCATTTGTTGAATTCAGCCCATCAAACGTTATACCATCTCAACCCAAAACAAATGTAGAGCTAATCTAGAGCCCAACAGAAAACAAATCAAGCCCAACAGAGAAATATACCTGATCCAAATAAAACAGTTATATGACATGCCCTAATAATCTTTACTTACCACAACCCTAAGCACATCACTTGTAAAATCCGCTTACCACCTATCAATCTATCCTCTCACCCATCTCATCAATCCGCCTCCATCTTTATCAAACACACAGTCATAGATTTGATATCATTTAAGCATACTCGAGAACCACTTGCTCTAGATATGTTTCGTTAGCTTCGAAGATAATGAGAACCATGCCAAAAAGGCTTCAAAATCTCTACATGAGGTCTCGGGTAGGTTTTATGATGTGGTTTTTATGATTGTGTCACACCGAAAGCAAGAAGGAATATGAGCACACTTGTTCGTATTCTTTCTTTTGATATTCGGATATTAATTGAAGCTACGCTTCAAAAAGAATCTGTGATGATGTTTGTTCCACGAGAGTTGCTGGAGTGATGTGAAGGTATGATGATTGTGTCTAGTTTTAGGATTGGTTATATAAGTCGTCTATGATATGGATGGCTCGGCTTGGACTGATGATGTAAAAAACTAAAGTCAATGCGTAGTGGTATATGGTTTGTGGTCAAAGGTCTCTTCTCCTTCATCTTACTTCTGTATTTTCAAAACTTTTCATCTTGTATTTTTGAAACTTTTCTTATCTTTAATTTTTGAAACTTTTCATCTTTTGTTTTCGAAACTTTGCTATACCACAAAAAATTTCGAAAGTTTTGACAAATTTTCGAAACTTTCTTTACAAGAAAGTCTGACTTTGAAAACATATTCTCGAAAACGTATTCTCGAAAAATAGTACATTTTAAAATTTTCTTATACAAGAAATTCCGACCAGATTCCGACGAGTCATTTCGCAGATTCCAATGAGTTTTCCGATGACATTCGACCATTTTATTCTGGCACCTTCTTGACCACAATATTCAGACCACGATTCTAACCATATTTTGATGACAAGTTCACGGGTTTGGTAAAAAAAATCATAAAAGTGATGTATACATAAAACAATTAACTTGGACTAAAAGGAAGCATAAAAGAACTGTTTTATGAAACCGTGTAAGACCACATGACTCTTTTTGACCATTTTGGATACAAGAAAAATGTGTATAGAAACTGTTAAACCATAAATGATAAGAAAAAAACTTTCAGGCCCGAAAAATATGGGTACAAACAGCTTCAATAACACCATTTGAACCACAAAAATCAGTGAAATAACACAACGAGGCTCTGATGCCAATTGTAGGACCGAAAATATGTATGATTCATGTGGTTCGGGAGGTCTTGGTTGATCAAAGAAGATGAAAGTATTCATCTTTCTAGTGAGAGAAAGAAGAGAGAGGGTGGAGAATAAAAGGAACTTTGATAGATAAATGACACAATACAAATGATCTAATGATTTCCCACACCCCTCATGGAGAGTCATGAGGGGTATTTATAGGCTCATTACAACATTACTTTGCCTAGTGTACGATAGTAGTCCTTGTGGGGTACTACATGTTACTAATCTAGTCCAATTCACATGTGTGATGTTATCTTTATAAAAAAGCGAGGCTAACAATGCAAGTATATGACTCGATCTAGGGTTTTAATACGTAAACTAACAAGTAAAATGGTTCAAGGCTCATGCAAGGGTTCCTAGGATATCTAAGGCATTCTAAATCTATCCTAAGACTATACTAAAGCTAAATTAACTAAATATAAAACTTACTTGGCTAGGGGGGGGGGTTTACGTGGGTGAAAACTAGGGTTAGGGTTTTTTTAGGGCTCGTACGATTTCAAACCACAACACAACGCGACCAAAGCCTAGCTACTCGTTCCTTATGGCTTCTAATGACTTAGTACTACAGAAATGTGAGGTAGAGAGGAGAAGGAGAGGTGTGAAGAAGAAATGAGGGGAGGAGAGGGTATTTATAGGGCTCGATAGGCGGTTAAGGGTGGAAAACGATTCATAGGTGTTGTGCATGGGGAGGGCTGAGCAAGCAAGGCTAAAGGGGGTTTTGGAAAGTCTAGTGGTGACAAGGAGGATCTAGGGAGTAGCTAGGGGGCTGCCATAGGCCGGTTGTGGTGGAGAGGGGCCGTGGGAGGCGGTTAAGAAAAATGGAGGACAAGTAGCTTACAAGTAGGTGATCTACCACCTTGCTTGGTAGCTTGGAGGTGCTTGTAAGCTGCTTGGTGGGTTAAGTATGGTTTAGGGTGATTAGGGGTGGATTAGGGGTGGATTAGTGGAGGTTTAGGGTGGATTAGTGGAGGATTAGTGGTGGATTAGTCAAGTAGGTGATGCACCTACTTGTGTGTGTGCTTATAGGTGTTAGGGTGTTAGGTTGAGGTGCTTGAGGTGTTAGGGTGTTAGGTTGAGGTGCTTGAGGTGTTAGGGTGTTAGGTTGAGGTGCTTATGTTTAGGTTTTACTTGTTTTAGTTAAGTTTAGACCTAGTTTCTACTTATTAAGTGTTTAAGGTTTTACCTAAGGTTTAGTGCCTAAGTTAAGTTCCTAAGTGTGTCTAGTGTCTAATCCTAAATCCTAAAGGGTTTATTCTAAGTGAGGGTAACTTATGGGAAAGGTTTGGGAGGGTTTGACCTAGTTTTGTAACCTAAATGACCTAAGTGTGTTTAGTGAGAGACTAGGGTTTATCCTATGGTTTTGTGCCTAGACTAGTGTCCTATGGGTATCTAATAATTATTCCTAAGTTCTAAAAGGCTTATACTAAGTGGTAGTGACCTATGGGGAAGTTTTGGGAGGGTTTAGACCTAATTCTAGTTATCTATGACCTAGTTATGTTTTAAGGCTTAGGGGGTTTGTATCTAAGTTCTAAAGGGTTTATTCTATAGCTTAATAGTCCTAATATATCCTAATATTCCTAAGGAAACTCATACTTAAGCCTTGGACACATTTATACTAGTTTAACTAAGCATATAGGTTCAGATAAGCACATAATCCTACTTAAGTTTTAGTTTAGGGTTTATTAGGGTTTTACGTTATGTTTAGTGTTTTAGATTGGTGAATTACTTATTATGGTGTTGTTATAAGTTTATGCTTGACATACATGGGGTTTATAGGATGTGAGTGTTAAGTTATTTGGCTTGTGTAGATACGCGAGCAGGTCTAGTGAGTCATGCAAGTAATAATGTATATAAAAAGCAAAAATTTACCTGTGAAATACCTACTATAGGTATTTGTAATGGGAATGATAGTAATGGGTGTTTGTGGGTTGTTATAGTCTTACCCCGTTAGAGAAAATCTCGTCCCGAGATTTTGACGATTAAAGGAGTAGGGGAGAGAATAAGTTGAGAAAGGAGAGAAAGAAGAGGATTATCGAGGAAAATGATGTGAAAAGGAAGAAGATTTTGCACAAGCGGAGTAGGAATTGCTTGTACAGATACCAGATACTTAGGTTTTTATATCTCATTATTTGCAAATAAAAGCGTCCCAATATTTGAAAACAAGAGCGTATAAATTCTTAACCTATTTGACTTATAACTTTCTCATTAAAATGTAGGAACATCCTAGTTCATTTTAAGAGGATAGTCATCATAAATCATCCTTAAGTAGTATCGGTGGAAAATGAAGAGAGTTTTACCATATTTAAGGATATATGGTAAGGGAATATTTTAGAGACAAGTTTCAACTGATATGACTACTAATTCTCATCTCAGTGAAGACAAGTTCTAGATACGGTAGAGGAATATTCTAGTCAAGGTAGAGACAAGTTCTAGTCATGATAGAGACTAGTTCTAGTCATGATAGGGACAAGTTCTAAAGTTCTCCGGTTTAGCAACTTGTCACAGGGTAGATTCCCATGTTAAGACTAGAATGACGGATGTAGAAGATCTCATTTTTACAATTTCTTGTAAAGCGAAATTTAATATCATAGTCGAACATAATGAGGATTAAAGTTCGATGTAGATATTCTTACAAGTTCTAACTAATATAAACTTGCTTTATGATGAGAAATGCAAGTTCTAGCTAATAGAACATTGCAGGATGAGGTAGGGAGAGAATATAGAGAGAAGAAATAGAGTGTAAAATGACGGAGAGTTAAAAAAAATGAAGGGAAATGAAGTGAAGGATTTATGGGAGTGGAGTGGAGTGGAGTGAGAAAGGAAAAAGGATGAAATGGTAAAGTAGGGGAAATGGAAAAGGAAAAGGAGTTTGAAGTGGGTGGAGTGGGGAAAAGTATAGGAGTGGGGAAAAAGGAAAAGTATGGTTTTAATTTTTGGAGTGGGGAAAAAGGCGGGAAAATGGGATTTTAAATGGAAGAGTAGGAAGAAGTGGGAGGAAAGGATTTAAAAGGTAGAAAGAGAGAAATGAAAAGATGAGATTAAACGGAAGAGTAAGAGTATAGGATACCTGAAGGAGAATATCCTAACAGAGTTTTAGATTTACTAGATTTCTTCCCAGAGTTTTGTTTTCCCCTAAGGTTCTTCTAGTTTTTCCTAACTAATCCTAATTTCTAAGGGTGAGATGTTTGGTTCCATTGAGGTATAGGGTTCTAAAGAGGGATTAGGTTTAAGTGTTTTCTTTCCTAAGGGTTGACTAGGTATATCCTTATTTTTAGGTGTTGTTTCAGGTTTTCTCTTTTGTTTTAGGTTGTCTATTATTACCATTATTACTATTATTATGAGTATTACTATTACTAGGGATTTGAAACCAGATAGGGCACTATCCATAGTATCTCCTAAGTGAAATTTCCTAATGGGTATTCTAAAAATTGTCAAATCCTAAGGTATAATCTAAAATCCTCAAGTGTATAGGTATGGTTATCCTAAGGGCTAGGTATGGGTAATCTATGACCTAAATCTACTTATTCCTATAGGGCAAGTGTGTCTATCCTAAACTAGGGGTCTAAAGGCTTAGGGTGAGGGTTATCTAATCCTAAGTTTTTCCTAATCTATATTCTAATCCTAATGTTTTCCTATTAAGTCTTATCCTATGTCTATTGGGGTAGGGGTTTTGGTTTCTAATCCTAATGGTCTAAGGTTTTCTAATGCTAATTGTCTAAGGTTTTCTAATCCTAAGTTTATGTTTTCTAGGGTTATCCTAATGTTATTTCTAACCTCAAGTATGGAAATCCTAACTAAGGTTTTGGGGTTTACTAAAGGGGATTGGGGAAAACTAGCTTGGGTATCATAGTAATCTAGGGGAATAAAGAGTAGGAATATGCTTATATATGAGGATCATATATTTGCATATGGAATAGTTAGGGGTAGATCTCTAACTAGAACGAAGATAGCTTAAGAAAGCTAAGGAAAGAAGTGAAGGTTCAGAGATCAGAGGAGAAAGAATTCAGATCTCTATGGTGAAGAATGAGGATTCTCACCATCAGTAAGGGTAAAAAGAGTTGAAAAGGGTTAGAGTAAGAGAAATTTAAAACAGTTTAGAGATTCTATATACCTAATACATCGGGGTGGGTTTCCTAAGATCCTAAGGGTAAGGGTTAAGGGTAGGTTATAGGTTTTACTAAGGGTTTTCTAAGGGTGTCCTAAGGTGAAAGGTAGTCCTAAGTCTAGTTATCTAATCTATCCTAATTGAGGGGTACCAGGTAGTTTCTAAATCCTAACTTGTTTTATTTATTTTCTATTCTACTTATCCTATAGGCACTAACTATTCTAAGGTATATCTCCTAGGGTTATTTATCTACTTAGGGTTTTCTAAAGTTTCTTAATTTCCTAATTCCATGAGTTAGTGTTTTCTAAGTTTTCATCATCATTATCTATTATCTTTTCTAAAGTGCAAATCCTAAATCGGGTAAAAGCTATTTTATGGTGATGTTTCATTTGGTTTTTCTGTATTTTAGCTATTTTAAAACGGTTTTCTTGTAAATTCTTTCTTAAACTACTATAGTCAGGTTGATTATCTAAGTTATTATTATTATGACCTTTTTCTATCTTCTCAAGGAGATCAAGAAAAATTTCATCTAAGTTATTTAAAATCTCCTATAATTGGTTTTCCTCATCTTCTAGAGTCAACCTAGAGGATTTTTCTCCAATTTCATCTTTCCAAGATGGAATGGGAGGGTTTATTAATTAAGGGGTAGGGTTTATGGTATAGGGTTGCCTAAGGTCAAATCTAGGGGTATAGGTGGGGATAGGGTGTTTAGGTATATATGGTTCTCTCGGGAGAAAGAAACCATGGGGTTCTGTTTTATGGGTAGGAAAAAGTAGATGTATAATAGGGTTAGGGGAGGTAGGGGTGATGTCTTAGCATAGAAATCTCTTATGTGTTTTAAGTGAGGGTTATCTAAAGAAGGGGTATATCCTAAGGGTGAAGGTTTATCTAAACTATTCCTAGAGTCTTCTAAGTTATAGGGTTTAGGGGAATAATCTAGTACATTCGAAGAGGAAAGATCATTCTCCGGATGTGGACTAGATGAGATAGGGGTAGAGTAAAGGGGATTAGACATAACTATATAATAAAGAAAATACTGTAAATCATTTAGTAGTTAAGCAGGCAATTATTATACTTACCTTAGCACATATGGTTATGGAGGATGGCAGAGGTACTAAGGACTTTCTCGGGTTTAGGAAAAATAGTTGTAGTTTAGGTTTTGACCTTATTCTCTACAACTGAAGCTCTGATGCCAATCTGTAACACCCTCATTTTTCACTGATCACAGCGGATAAAGTGTTTGGGGTATTACTTCATAGAATCACAGATACAGTAATAGAAAACGACTCGAAAAGAGACGTTTTGGAAATTTAGTTATCATTCATAATTATCAGAGTTTTAATTATAAAAGATATACTTTTATTTTTGATGAGGTCCCAAAAATCTAAGAGTTAGGTTGGTTGTGTTTGAATGATAACCATGAAAAGTCCTCCGAGTTCAGTACCTCCTTCTGCCATGGATCCATAGAAGTAATATACCTAGAATACATGCTTAAAAAGTCAAAACTAGGTGTTGAGTGAGAATCATAAGTTTAGGGGTTAGTGAATACAAGTTCCCTGGGTTCAGTTGTTACACTCATCTGGGAAAATGCAAGTTTTGTGATAATTGTGATGCATGCACAATTATCAGGAGTTTAGTAGGTTGCGCTAAGCTCATGAATCACACCTTAACGATCCGGGTCATGTGGGCTGCAGACCCAACATGAGGGGATGGAAGGATAACTTGCCAAAGTTATACCTTGAGTGGATTCAAATATAGTACTTATTGGTACCACCTAGTGGAGTGTTAATACCAACGGGAGTTGTCAAACTCCAATAGCTCTATCAACTACATTCACGTTCGCTTAGGTAAAACATCCCAAACGATTAGATTCATGAATTTTGGTTCTGTAGTGGTGGCTGTTAGTTTACTCGTGCAAACAACCAAAGAAAAAGACTTGTATTCGGTTTTAAGTAAATCATTTAGCATGTATCCCCCTCACAGGGTTTATAAAGCATTTAAAGTGAAAGCATTTTAAAAAGTATGAGGCTATGAAAACTCACACGGTATTTTAAAAAGATATGAGGCTAAGAAACTCACCTGAGTGTAGGGTAATCTAAGTGATGCAAATAGTGACTCGGGAACTAGACCGCCTTACTCACGTATCCTAGTGTGTTGTTGGTTTTGTATGTATGTCAAGCTTTAGTTATCATGTTTATGTTTCTCAAGTTATTGTTTTTAGGTTTGTTAATGTTTTATATATATAACAAAACACCGTTCAGGCCATTGTAATTCAGAAGTATATGACTCCTCACATGAAACTCCCTACTATTTTATTATGTTATCAACATAATACCGTTCGGGCCATCATAATTCAGAAGTTAATACTCCTCACACAAAGCTCCCTATTATTGAGTTATGTTGTTATTAGGGTTTAGTTATAATCATATCACCGTTCGGGCCATCATATCTCAGAAGTATATGCAATAATCGTTCAAGGAGTCAGGGCACTTAAATTCGTAAACCCAACAAACTCGTCAAAAACGAAATATCCACATAGTACTCCTCGCATGAAGCTCCCTAGTATTGTGTTATGCTTCTAACTTTATTTAGGTTTTATACTTATATGATATTTTCATTTTTTACCCTTATAGTTTATATATTTACATTTTCTACCCTAAATTTTATATTACTTATATTACTTATACTAATAACTATCTATACTTGACACAACTAGTCCCTAGACTTCTATATTTTATGTAACTAACCTAAGACTCCTAAGTTTTTTTTTTTATTTACCATTTTAGACCTTTAACTTATACTATTTATGTTTTTAGTCCTTTTTAGTTTATACTTATGTTATTATCGATCCTAGGGTTTTAATATTATGCAAAACTAGTCCTTACTACTTATAACCTCTAGGAAATGTCAAAAACAGTCCCTAGACTTTATAATTTTAGGAATTTACGATATATACCCTTATGCATGTAAAGTTTTGCAAAACTAGTCCTAATATGCATGTAACTTATATTTTATCTAGTAATTAAGTTTTCTAGCCTATATTTTACTTATTTTAACTTATCTAGGTTATGTATAACTAGTGTATGACCTAAAATAATGACTTATAGCATGCATGCAAGTATATGACTCGATCTAGGGTTTTAATACGTAAACTAGCAAGTAAAATGGTTCAAGGCTCATGCAAGGGTTCATAGGGTATATAAGGCATTCTAAATCTGTCTTAAGACTATACTAAAGCTAAATTAACTAAATGTAAGACTTACTTGGCTAGGGGGGGTTTACGTGGGTGAAAACTAGGGTTAGGGTTTTTCTAGGGCTTGTACGACTTCAAACCACAACACAACGCGACCAAAGCCTAGCTACTCATTCCTTATGGCTTCTAATGACTTAGTACTACAGAAATGTGATGTAGAGAGGAGAGGGAGAGGTGTGAAGAAGAAATGAGAGGAGGGGAGGGTATTTATAGGGCTCGATAGGCTGTTAAGGGTGGAAAATGATTATAGGTGTCGTGCATGGGGATGGCTGAGCAAGCAAGGCTAGAGGGGGGTTGTGGCAAGTCTAGTGGTGACAAGGAGGAGCTATGGAGTAGCTAGGGGGCTGCCATAGGCCGGTTGTGGTGGAGAGGAGCCGTGGGAGGCGGTTAAGAAAAATGAAGGACAAGTAGCTTACAAGTAGGTGATCCACCACCTTGCTTGGTAGCTTGGAGGTGCTTGTAAGCTGCTTGGTGGGTTAAGTATGGTTTAGGGTGATTAGGGGTGGATTAATGGAGGTTTAGGGTGGATTAGTGGAGGATTAGTGGTGGATTAGTCAAGTAGGTGATGCACCTACTTGTGTGTGTGCTTATAGGTGTTAGGGTGTTAGGTTGAGGTGCTTGAGGTGTTAGGGTGTTAGGTTGAGGTGCTTATGTTTAGGTTTTACTTGGTTTAGTTAAGTTTAGACCTAGTTTCTACTTATTAAGTGTTTAAGGTTTTACCTAAGGTTTAGTGCCTAATTTAAGTTCCTAAGTGTGTCTAGTGTCTAATCCTAAATCCTAAAGGGTTTATTCTAAGTGAGGGTAACTTATGGGAAAGGTTTGGGAGGGTTTGACCTAGTTTTGTATCCTAAATGACCTAAGTTTGTTTAGTGAGAGACTAGGGTTTCTCCTATGGTTTTGTGCCTAGACTAGTGTCCTATGGGTATCTAATAATTATTCCTAAGTTCTAAAAGGATTATACTAAGTGGTAGTGACCTATGGGGAAGTTTTGGGAGGGTTTAGACCTAATTCTAGTTATCTATGACCTAGTTATGTTTTAAGGCTTAGGGGGTTTGTATCTAAGTTCTAAAGGGTTTATTCTATAGCCTAATAGTCCTAATAAATCCTAATATTCCTAAGGAAACTCATACTTAAGCCTTGGACACATTTATACTAGTTTAACTAAACATATAGGTTCAGATAAGCACATAATCCTACTTAAGTTTTAGTTTAGGGTTTATTAGGGTTTTGTGTTATGTTTAGTGTTTTAGATTGGTGAATTACTTATTATGGTATTGTTATGAGTTTATGCTTGACATACCTGGGGTTTATAGGATGCGAGTGTTGAGTTATTTGGCTTATGTAGATACGTGAGGAGGTCTAGTGAGTCATGCAAGTAATAATGTATATAAAAAGCAAAAATTTACCTGTGAAATACCTACTATAGGTATTTGTAATGGGAATGATAGTAATGGGTGTTTGTGGGTTGTTATAACCTAGGTTGTATAAGGTGTAACGAGGCAACTAGGGTTTTAGGGCTTTTCTCGGCTCAAACCACAACTCGACACTTCCAAGGCCTTGCTACTTGACTTCTATGGGTCTTATACTATAGAATGTATGTGAGGTAAATAGGAGAAGAGGTGTGGAATGAAATGGAGGGGAGGGGAGGGGTATTTATAGGTGCGTAAGGAGTAGCGAGCACGCATGGTGCTGCTAGGTATCGGGAGGGGGGAGGTGGAGTAAGCAAGGCTATGGGGTATTGTGGCAGGTCTAGGTGGTTATGAGGAGAGGCTATGGAGTAGCTAGGGGACTGAGATATGCCGGTTGTGGTGAGGGGAAGCCGAGGGAGGCGGTTTGGAGCAAGGTGGTGACAAGTAGGTGATCCACCTACTTGCTTGGGTGGTTAGAGGTGCTAGGGTATGTGCTTAGTATTAGGGAGGTGCTAGGGTGGTTGCTTGGTAGTTTTAAGGTGCTTAAGTAACATAGTTTAGGTGTTTAGGTCAAATTTTAACCTAGTTTTATTTAGTGAGAGTTTAAAGTTTTACCTAGGTTTTAGTGCTTTATTCAGGGTCTTAATGGTGTTTAGTAACTAATATAATGTCCTAAGTGTCTTATACTAAGTGGTGATAACTTATGGTAAAAATTTGGGATAGTTTAGACTTAGTTTCGGGAAGTTATGACCTAATTAGGGCTTTGTGCTTATATGACTTGTACCTAAGTTCTAGGGAGTTGTACTATGATCTAGGGAGTCTAATATATCCTAAAGTAACTAATGTAAGTCATACCTAAGTCTTAAATACTTTCAAGTTAGTTCAGATAAGCAATTGGGGTTTTAAAGCTAACCGAGAACACATAGGTGCATTTAGGGTTTTCTAGCAAGTATGGGGTATTAGAGAGATAGTTTTCTTAGTGAAAATATGTTTGTAACATTGACTTGACATACCGGGATGTTTACATCAAGTAAACATGGTAGTGGTTGGCATGGGTGGATACGTGAGGTTGTCTAGAGGTTAGTTAGGTCAAAAGGATACAATAGAGCAAAAATTTAGCTCGGGAAAATCCTATAGGCATTTCTAATCCTTGATTGTGCTTAGTGAAGGCCTAAGTTAAGTTAGTAAGGTATTTCTAATCCTATTGTGCTTAGTGAGGGCCTAAGTTAAGTTAGTAAGGCATTTCTACCTAAAGGGAAGTTAGTGGGTTGTTACAGGTTGTGCAATCAGAATTTGTTAATTCCAGTTCCATGTTTGATATTGCTCACTTAGATGTGCCGAATATACATATTAGTTATGTATATTCTAAGACGACAGAGAGAGCATAGTACATGAATTAATGCATTTGGTGGATCCTTAAAACAACTAACAACTTTAACACAACTAACAAGTTCAATCATCAAGGTAAACTAAACTTTCCAAATAGTTTATCATATACTAAAACTAACTGTTAGTAAATTATTAAAGTTAACAAAACTTTCCAAAATAATTTACAAGATTGTGTTTACGGCTGATGTACCGCGTCTTCGCAATTACAATCCCAAGCTGTCAAAACAGTTTCCCGTGTAGTTTGAGCCTGATCTGGAGTACAGACTACCTCCGCCGTGTCTTAATCACAAGCAGGATTATGCTAATAGTCTGACGCCCGATATCTGAGCACAATTCTACAGGGTTAAGTAAACGACCATCTATGGTTCAAGCTACCCGGAATCACCCCTTGTCATACCCCGCCACGGCGGAAACGCGCGGGTGTAACTTCATGGATATCATCACAACACCTGGTGTCAACATAGAGAACAACTACATGCACATAAATAGAGCAATGTACAAACACAAAGTGTTGTAACAATACCCCAAAAAAATAACCAAAACAAAACATAAATCCAAACATAGATGATAAACCACTTCCAATGAAACTAAGGTCTCGTCTATCCACATCCTTCTATCTTATCCTTAGAAAGCTCACCTGAAAATGATGCTTAAAACGTCAACATAATGTTGGTGAGATTTATAGGTTTTAGACTCACACACGTCAAGCAACCAAAATCACTGTGATTATAAAATACAGCTGGACAAATAATTACAGTTATCATATGAGCTACATGTATTACAAGGCAACATCACACATAAGGCAACCATCGGGCGGAACGTGCCCACCGATCCAAATTCACAATATCCTGGGCCGGAACGTGACCCCCGCTCCAAAAAAAATGGGTAAATTAATACCCTCCGATCGGACCACACAGAATAAAAGTAAGTAGGAATACTACTCTCCAATTAGGTTGTACGCACGAGCAACGGGGTAAGCACCCTCCCAATTGGACCACACAGACTAGTAACGAGTAGGAGTATTACTCTCCAATTGGATACTCCCCCCCCCCCCCCAATTGGACCACACAGCATTATCATCACATTATCCCATCCACATAATCTGGTACGAGTAGGAGTATTACTCTCCAATTGGATACACCCCCCAATTGGACCACACAATAACATCACATAACATATCATTCACATATAGCATAAATACGATAACATTATAAGTCCAATCTCTTTGACACACACATAATCACAGTAATTCAAACCATTTAAGACAAGCATCATTCCCATCCCAAGTTTAAAACAAAGTAAAAATATGGGACTATGAACTCACCTCAAACCTTGCAGCTTCCACAACACAAATCACAAATCTAAACAACACAAATAAATCCACGTTACACAAGGTCAAGCTAAAAGCTACAACCCATGTAATACACATATGATGGATGTCTAAGACTCATATGACCCACCATAGATCTCCTAGACACCACACTAACCACTACCATAACTTAATACTTACTAAATCCCTTGCACTCTAAAACTCAGAAAACGCAGAATTTTTGAGTACATTCACTCACATGAAATCACGACAAATAAAGCTCAAAAACTCACACAAAAAATTTACCATGGTCTCTAATAATCATAGAAGCTAATCCCAGAAGGCCATAGACCAATAACACACACAAGTACTCATAGAAAATTCAAACTTGTCAACTACTCAAATTTGGATCTGAACGCACACCCAAAAGTTTTGATTTTTAATAATTACTTCCACAAGTTTTTATCGCGAATCCTCTTCGTGGTAGTCTAATATAACCTAATACTTAACTATTCCAGAAGGCCAAGTCAAAATACCACTTTTACAACCACATGACACCCTCAAACTTTTACCCAAAATCTGTCCTGGTTTGACAGCTTTGACACCTTAACAAAGAAAGATCAAAAGACCAACTTCCCGACCTTGAAATCAATCGTGGCTGGACTTTTTGGAAAGCTCTTTCATTATACTTCAATTTAGACCTAAAATTCGTGACTTAACTCATCACCATCTATTATTTACACTCACATCTTTACAGCCTTACAAATCTGTCCAAACCCTAACTCAATAACTAGCATGTTTTACGCTCAATTCTCTTAACCAATCATCATACTATTATCATCTAATCATCCTAACATGTTTTACTTCATTAATTTACAGAAGTATATAAACCCTAGATTCCATCATAATAATTATTACATGAATCATAACAATAATTAATTAATTACACATATGGGTTAAGGATTTTACCTTGATTCTTGATTATTTCTTGAAAACTATGAATCCCTAATTTTTTTTCTTCTTCTCCTCTCTAGGGAATCGACCAATATGCAGGAAAAATAGATTTGGGAGTCTTGATTTTGTATTTATATTATTAGTGGATAATTACCTTAAGTTAGAATTGTAATTGAGCTACAATTGGGTTTTTTTTTCCCCTAAAAACCCTCTTGGCCGAATTTTTTACATACATATATATTTTTTTATTTATTTTTATTAATTTATTTATTACACTCAAAACCTCATACTTTTCATATTTTATGTATTCCCATATCGAAACCTAACGTATTTCGCGATAAACCTTAATTTTACGACAAACCGGAAAATATTCATTTTCAAAATAAAGTTTCCAAAAATAGATTTTTACACACTCCATAAGCATTTCTTCACAAAAACAACATTCCCGTAACTTACTAACGCTCAATAACTTGAACGAAGACTCGTTACGCCAAAACCTCAAAAACACCAAAACTACACAAGTCATTTCTACACCAATGAGGTGATCAAAATGAACTTTCCCAACTTCCAAACTTTCCAAATCACAATAAAAACCATTTATGCAAAGGGGTTTAGTGCTAAAACTCACCTATATCACTTAAATCACCTAGGAAACACCAAACAAACTTCAACCGAGTCAAGACTATCAGTTAAACTGACCTGCTAAAACCACGGTTGTTACATCATCCCCCACTTAGGGAAATCGCATCCAGAGATTTCAACTACACGAGTCACCACTCACAACAGCAAAAGAAAATTTATGGATATTTAAGCGGAATAATACCACACCATAAAATGACAGAGAAAGAATCACAAAAAAAATGTGAACCGACTAAATATCCGAATTCACACAATAGAAAACATTCCGTCACTCCAACAATACACGCAATTAGATACACTCCCCGATCAATAACACCAACAATCCAAACGACTTCTTACAGGTAGGTACGATACCCTCGAACCAAATTAAAATCCAAATGGTAACCGCAGACAACACCACATATAATTGATACGCATAAAAATAACATTAATTACGTCTGATCCTCACGTTCCTAAGTAAACTCAGGACCACGCTTAAAATCCCACCATACCTTTACCAACACTATCTCACCACACTTCAACCCCTTAACATCTCAATCCATAGTCTCAACAGGTTTCTCGACAAAACGAAGAGTCTTGTCACCCTTAATATCATCTAATGGCACATGCAGACTAGTATCCGCCAAACACTTTTTCCAATTAGATACGTGAAACGTATCATGTACACCACTTAATTCCTCAGCTAACTTCAACAGGTATGCCACAAATCCAATCCTTTTCGTAAATCTCAAATGGTCCTACGTATCTCGGTGCTAGCTCGCCTTTCTTACCGAAACGCACAACACCCTTCTAAGGAGATACTTTTAACCTCACAATATCACCAACACCAAACTCTAAGAGCTTACAGCAATAATCCGCATAACTCTTTTGGCGATCTCTTGCTGCCTTAAGTCTTTCCTTTGTTAAAAAACCTTATTCGTAGTCTCTCATTCTAGTTCAGGACCAATTAGTTGGCTTGTTCTAACCTTTGCCCACAGAACAGGTGACCTACATTACCTTCCTTACAACTTTTCACACGACACATACTCCATACTAGAATGATAATTGTTGATATAGGAGAACTCAGCTAAAAATAAATGCATACCTCAGCTTCCTCCAAACTCAAATACACCCATGCACTCATCATACCATCCAACGCCTGATTTGTACGCTCACTTAGTCCATTCATTTAAGAACGATAAGTCGTACTCATCTTCATACGCGTTTTCAAGACTCTATAACACGTTTACCACTATCGCGAAGTAAGTATTTCATCATGTTTCTTGATGATCAACGCAACACCCCATGGCTCATTACCCACTCACCGAGCGAAAAGTCTCGCCTACTCCTCCATACATCTCTTGCTAAGGTAATAATACGTCTTATCCATTCTCGGATGTATCAAATACCTTGCATGATTGATGTCCTTACGCTTCCTCTCAATGAAACCAATAGCTGGTCCGCAAAGTACATTCCTCCATCTTCGTTCCTTTCCATTTACTGGTCTAAACCAAGTAATCATCCTTCTTACTCCGAACCGAATTATCATAACCATTGCTCACAAACATCCAAGTTTCACCCGTTCACTCCTGCTCAGCGCTCTTACCACGATGTCCGCTCTTCCTTAACGGTAGCGAATAAGACAATCGTAGTCACTAAAAAATTCAACACCCAACTTCTCTTCAACATATATTAACCTCTTGTCAAATATATGCTAATGGTTCTTACGATCTGTAAAGATAACGCTATTTGTTCCATACAACCATCGTCTCCAAGTTCTACTCCCAAACTCTAAGTCATGCATCACATAGTTCCTCTTATGGATCTTCCACCTCCGCGATGCCTACACAATCTACAGAAAGATAGAAATGAATCGTCAATATTACCTGCCAATCCTAAGGACAATCGTCTCTCAGATGGTGTCTCAGGTACTTTCCACGCTTCACTACTTTTATCTTACTAGTGTCTACGAACACTCGCTATCGTTGACCACCTTCCTGAAGAACGTACATCTCAAAGCTACACCTCTCACTTGAACACTTGGCAACATCCTCTTCTTCTTCAATGAACAAATTGATAATCAAAACGACAATCTATCCTAAGTAAACGACGCGAACCATGAAACCGGTCGAACTAAAACGTATATCAACGAACTCAAAAAGGGTACGAATTACCGAATAGCGAAGTAGCGAACATCAAAATCAAAGCTAGAAATAACACAATGAGAAATTTTCCCCCAATAAAAGTAGACACGGATAAAATGTTTATGAAAACCCATACAAAGAAAATATAAAATACACGTACCCATAAAACACCCACAAGCATACCTCAACGAAAGAAACACTCGATGAACCAAATACATAACAAGTTTGGTAAATGAGAACCATAGACAGTTCTTATTCCCGTACTTGACCTTCCAAAAAAAACAAATGAACACCGTTTTTTGACAAAACATATCTTAAACATATACATTTTTATAAAATATATATAAACCATTTTATGTACGACATCAACATAACCATTTTTTTTTCACACTTCATTTCCCATAAAAATATTAGTTTCCATTAGACGACCTTGAAATACCCAAAACGAATTTGTAAAATGCCATAAAGACTCTAATACAACCTCTTAATCAAACGCGAAAGACATTGAAGAATTCCGTAATCAAAATAATCCCCAAACGAACTCATACCAGTGAACACTCACGCAAATACATTGCAAACCAAACGACAAACTTACAGACTCATTCGTACAACGATCAAACCAAAATCATAGAAAAACACCGATACTCACGGGCCACAAAACATGTCACAAATTCAATTGGTGTGTGTAAATGAGGGTTCAAATATCCACACCAACTCGTCACGAACCAACAATACTTGAAGAATAGCGTAACATTCATCCGAGGAATGAATGTATGGAATAATCAAAGAAACGAACCAGTATCCAACAAAAACGAATTCGATTACCCAACACCTACCACGACGTCAAAGAGAAAGAATATGGCATCTGTACCATCATGGTACGAATAGGAATGCCAACCAAAGAATTAGGTATACTAACGGAGTGCTAGCAAACGAATCAACTTAAATACCATAACATAAGTACCCACCGATAATTGAGGTATCAACATATGATAGGTAGGATGGAATCTTACCACCTACACACCCCAACATATAACGACTGCCCAAACGGTTAAGAGAATACTTCTCTAACCATACAGCCATCACCAACATGATATCACATACCATCTACCACAACATATAACAACAAACATCAATCAATGCAATAATGGCCACAAGTCCACGTGTGTGATACCCTTATAATTATGTTCGCGATCATAGTTATAAGCCTATTCCACACGCATACTTACTTCCAAAACCACACATCTCAATGATAACGCACATATACCACGTAGCACCTAATACACCATGCAATCCATGCCATCATAGTTGCAAGTCCACTTGTATAATTATGTTGGCCACCATAATTATCTATGCCCCCTTTCACAAATGTACTCCCTTATATGACCACACATCATGCCAACAATCATGCAAACAAAACAAAAGACGTCGCAAACAATCATCTCACATGGAACAATTCCATCGATCACGTAAACTCTATAATCAAAATCACTTGGATAAGGTCGATCCAATATCCAAGAGTAATCACGCTCCAACATGGCTCCAGATGGCAAAAGACAATATACGAATTCCAAAACATAACACAAAACAAAAGACGTCGCATAATGGCTCAAACTTCACTCTCGCACTTATTTTCCCTTTCAGATCAATTCAATTTACTACTCGATGTGGACTCTAGATCCGAATCCACACCATTCCATCCTAACTAACTCCCCTTCATCTTTACTCAACCACCCATTCCTGTTTCCTACATGTTGAGGTAATCGACAACATGCAAAACCATCTCTATTTCTTTCTTCTAATTCCGTATAATTCACAAGTTCATACAAATCATGAGGTTTAGACTAAACCACCTCTCATTCCCATGTGAAGTGAGGACACTACCAGGGGTATTTGGTAATGGCTCCATCTCCAGAAGTCATCGTGGTTCCAAACCTCTCCACTTCTTCTCCACCAACGTTTCCCATAGACGTCCTCTCCTTGTCCGAACATGGATACATGCTATCGAGAACTCGGATTCTGTGGTTAGTCCGCTTCATCCTACCACTTCTCTCACATCCGATAGCGACAACGGTTGTCCAACGAAGCATCTTAAGCGCGGAAGACGATATAATAAAGTCAATATATAGAATACTACGTATAGGGGATAGAACAGACGTCCGAAACTCAATAAAACATCTCATAAATATAGGAAAATAAACATATAAAATACTATACTTACACATAGATCCTAAATGCAACTATATGAGGGACTCCTAAGTTATAGTCTAGGTTCAACCACCTAATTCTCTATAACCAAGGCTCTGATACCAATCTGTCACACCCCGCCACGGCGGAAACGCGCGGGTGTAACTTCATGGATATCATCACAACACCTGGTGTCTAGAGAACAACTACATGCACATAAATAGAGCAATGTACAAACACAAAGTGTTGTAACAATACCCCAAAAAAAATAACCAAAACAAAACATAAATCCAAACATAGATGATAAACCAATTCCAATGCAACTAAGGTCTCGTCTATCCACATCCTTCTATCTTATCCTTAGAAAGCTCACCTGAAAATGATGCTTAAAATGTCAACATAATGTTTGGTGAGATTTATAGGTTTTAGACTCATACACGCCAGGCAACCAAAATCACTGTGATTATAAAATATAGCTGGACAAATAATTACGGTTATCATATGAGCTACATGTATTACAAGGCAACATCACACATAAGGCAACCATCGGGCGGAACGTGCCTACAGATCCAAATTCACAATATCCCGGGCCGGAACGTGACCCCCACTCCAAAAAAAATGGGTAAATTAATACCCTCCGATCGGACCACACAGAATAAAAGTGAGTAGGAATATTACTCTCTAATTAGGTCGTATGCACGAGCAACAGGGTAAGCACCCTCCCAATTGGACCACACAGACTAGTAACGAGTAGGAGTATTACTCTCCAATTGGATACTCCCCCCCAATTGGACCACACAGCATTATCATCACATTATCCCATCCACATAATCTGGTACGAGTAGGAGTATTACTCTCCAATTGGATACTCCCCCCCCCCCCCCCAATTGGACCACACAATAACATCACATAACATATCATTCACATATAGCATAAATATGATAACATTATAAGTCCAAGCTCTTTGACACACACATAATCACAGTAATTCAAACCATTTAAGACAAGCATCATTCCCATCCTAAGTTTAAAACAAAGTAAAAATATGGGACTATGAACTCACCTCAAACCTTCTAGCTTCCACAACACAAATCACAAATCTAAACAACACAAATAAATCCACGTTACACAAGGTCAAGCTAAAAGCTACAACCCATGTAATACAAATATGATGGATGTCTAAGACTCATATGACCCACCATGGATCTCCTAGACACCACACTAACCACTACCATAACTTAATACTCACTAAATCCCTTGCACTCTAAAACTCAGAAAACGCAGAATTTTTGAGTACATTCACTCACATGAAATCACGACAAATAAAGCTCAACAACTCACACCAAAAATTTACCATGGTCTCTCATAAGCATAGAAGCTAATACCAGAAGGCCATAGACCAATAACACACACAAGTACTCATAGAAAATTCAAACTTGTCAACTACTTAAATTCGGATCTGAACGCACACCAAAAAGTTTTGATTTTTAATAATTACTTCCACAAGTTTTTATCACGAATCCTCTTCGTGGTAGTCTAATATAACCTAATACTTAACTATTCCAGAAGGCCAAGTCAAAATACCACTTTTACAACCACATGACACCCTTAAACTTTTACCCAAAATCTGTCCTAGTTTAACAGCTTTGACACCTTAACAAAGAAAAATCAAAAGACCAACTTCCCCACCTTGAAATCAATCGTGGCTGGACTTTTTGGAAAGCTCTTTCATTATACTTCAATTTAGACCTAAAATTCATGACTTAACTCATCACCATCTATTATTTACACTCACATCTTTACAGCCTTACAAATCTGTCCAAACCCTAACTCAATAACTAGCATGTTTTACGCTCAATTCTCTTAACCAATCATCATACTATTATCATCTAATCATCCTAACATGTTTTACTTCATTAATTTACAGAAGTATATAAACCCTAGATTCCATCATAATAATTATTACATGAATCATAACAATAATTAATTAATTACACATATGGGTTAAGGATTTTACCTTGATTCTTGATTATTGCTTGGAAACTATGAAACCCTAATTTTTTTTCTTCTTCTCCTCTCTAGGGAATCGACCAATATGCAGGAAAAATAGATTTGGGAGTCTTGATTTTGTATTTATATTATTAGTGGATAATTACCTTAAGTTAGAATTGTAATTGGGCTACAATTGGGTTTTCTTTTTCCCCTAAAAACCCTCTTGGCCGAATTTTTTACATACATATATATTTTTTTTTTTATTTTTATTAATTTATTTATTACACTCAAAACCTCATACTTTTCATATTTTATGTATTCCCATATCGAAACCTGACATATTTCGCGATAAACCTTAATTTTACGACAAACCGGAAAATATTCATTTTCAAAATAAAGTTTCCAAAAATAGATTTTACACACTCCATAAGCATTTCTTCATAAAAACAACATTCCCGTAACTTACTAACGCTCAATAACTTGAACGAAGACTCGTTACGCCAAAACCTCAAAAACACCAAAACTACATAACTCATTTCTACACCAATGAGGTGATCAAAATGAACTTTCCCAAATTCAAACTTTCCAAATCACAATAAAAACCATTTACGCAAAGGGATTTAGTGCTAAAACTTACCTATATCACTTATATATCACTTAAATCACCTAGGAAACACCAAACAAACGTCAACCGAGTCAAGACTATCAGTCAAACTGACCTGCTAAAACCACAGTTGTTACACCCCTTGATCCGTTTAACCTTGTTGGTTCCCATAGAATAGCCACCGAGGTGATAGAACACTTTTGTGGATCGCTATCGCAAAGATAAATACAAAGGTTTCAAAGCATCACACTTGAAAATTGTTTTGTAAATTTTTGTGAACTTTGATTTAACAATAACAAATTATTTTTCAAACTTAGGCACATTATACAACAGTCATCAACATTTTATCAAGTCCCATCAACAGCCATCAAACTTGTATAACTAAGGCAAACTTAGGCATCTAACCGTTGATCAAATAACAAGTTTACATACAATTTTCAGGTTGTAATTAACAAAAGCTAAACCTAAAAAAACGTATACAAACAATTACATACTCAGATAAACCAAAACCAATTAATTAATCCTCGAACAAATAAACTAACAATGACGTTAACACAAAAACAAAACCAATACAAAAAACCCTAACCCTAAGTTAACAAGGACAATAACATACAAAGAAAACCAATACAACAAATGCTACATCGAAAACAAAATTACTTACCCTACCTAAACCATTTTTTTACCGTTAAATGGAATCCAATTAAATTGCCGCGAAAACAAACGTTCTTATTAGTTGCTTGAGCTCTATGTGTGTCTAATTGCTACAGTTAGCGTTTCGATCTATCGTTTGGATCTGCTGTTAATCGATGGCAGATATGAGTAAGAGAGAGAGAGAGTAAATTGAAAGAGTAAAGTTATCTAACTAAATGTGAGTGATAGAGAGAGTAGATCTGTATAAGTGTGAGTGTGTGAGAGAGAGAGTAATTAGATTTGAATGTGTATAAATGTTAGGATAGATTTGTATGTGTATAAATGTATTTGTATTAAAAGTATAATAGTATTTAGTATTTAAATTGTATTTGGGGTAAATAAATGTATTCACAAGTTCCACCACAATAAAATAGTATAAAAGTGTACTGAGTCACCCAAGAATACTAAGTAGTGGGACCCAGTCGCCCAACTAGTATGTACTATTTATTATTATAAAAAGACTATACTTTTGTACTAAAAGTCAAAAATGATCGGTCGCCCAAGAATTGTGGACCCTGTCGCCCAAGAACATACCTATCATAAGTGATACAAGTTAGGGAACACTTGGCAAGCTTGTGTGATATCCGCCTAAGGTTCGTTGTAATCGGACGTAATTTGATGTAACTGTAATTTGATTACATTACGTAGTGTGTTTGGTTTACATAATGGATGTAATTGTAATTCAAATTATATTACGTAGGCTGTTTGGTTTGCAATGTAATTGTAATTCAATCTTTCCAATTACATCAAGGGAGGAAATTCAGATTACATAGCAAGTTGGATGGAAAGTTTTGAATTACGTTATAATTCAGTATTTTATAATTCAAAGCATCCGTATTTATAAAATATTATTAATATTATTATTAAAAAATATTTATTATTATTATTATTATTATTATTATTATTATTATTATTAATTTTTTTTAATAAAAACATCACTTTTTAATAATATTATTATATTATTTATTATTATTATTATTATTATTATTAAAAATTATTATTATTATTATTATTATTATTATTATTATTATATATTATATTGTATTATATTATTATATTATTATAATTATTATTATTTTTATAATAAATTATATTATTATTATTATTATTATATTAATATTAATATTATTATTATTATTATATTACTTTTATTATTAATAATATTTTATTTTTATTAATCTTAATATTATTATATTACTTATTATTTAATAAATAATAATATTATTAAATTATTTATTATTTTATTATTATTAATATTTTATTATTATTATTGTTATTTTATTATTATTATTATTATTATTATTATTATTATTATTTATTTATTTATTTATTTATTTATTTATTTTTTATAAACCATCACTTTTATTAACAATAAATAAACAATAAATAGGATTTTACAAGAAATTAGTGGGGAGCCGAGAAACTAACTGGGCCCCCACACCTCTAGCAATAGCGAAACCAATCCTATTAAAAATATGAACGGCAGCCCGTGCTCCTATGTCTTGAGTCGAAGAGAAACGTCGAATACGCTTTAGAAGAGTTACTGCATCTTTCTCAAGTTCTCCAAAAGAGGAGAAAGAGAAAGAGAGGAACCCATATCCAATATCCACACATTTGGCCTCATACTTGACACGTTTACGTTGTGCAGCTTCGATAACCGCACGACCTGGCATAAAATCAATCATACCAGATTGTGTCAAAGGTGACGACCTCGTAAGATCAACACAAACATCAAGCCCACCATCCCAAGAGTAAAGTAATATATCAGCTGGGCGCAAAGATCTATCCCTATCACCATAAAGCCCAATATCCACCTCCTTACGAGCTGAAATTCCGGACCGAGAGCATATATCAACAAGAACATCACGCACAATATTATGTCGATGTTTAATGCCAACAATACCCGCACAAGAAACCGCATGATCCCCATAAATATCTCCAGTAAAAACACGGGAACAAGCTGAACACGGTACCTGAACAGTGAAAAGAGGAACACCCAACCGATAACACAACACACAACGGTATGTCTGGGCATTCATAGTTTGACCCAATCCAGATATAGGAGCCACCCTAAGCCAATCGGAAGTATGATCCTCTTTTAGAGAGCTCCATAACGCAATCTGTCGAGTAGAAAGATGGAATGTAGATTCAACAGTTTGGGTAACCCGATCGAAATATATATCTGCCAATTTCTTCATGAGTTTGGGGGCAGTGACCTCGCTCAGGTTACTCAAAAGGTCAATATCCATATATTAAAAGTACATAAAGCATCATCAAAGGAGGGACTAGCAGTTGCAATACCAGAACTATGGAGAAGCTTAGTCTGTAAGCTAGCGGATTGAAGTCTAGACGCAAGAAAAGCATATTTCAAAACATCTCCTGCAGAATAAACACCAAGCCCCCCAAAAGCAAAGGGAAGAGTGGCAAGTCTCCACTGCCAATCACCAAAACCAGGCCCAGAAGCAGTGACAATACGTTCCAAAGAAGAACGAAGTGCCGCATCAAAAGAAACCTGAGCACACTCAAAGACCCTGGGGGAACATGTGCGCATAGAAAAATACAACTTAGAAATACCTGCACACGCACGGAGTAGCAACAACTCACATTGACGGTCGTTAAGTTTAGCAATAGCATCCATAAGATCAATGGTTTTAGCCAGCCTTTTCAAAACCAGCCTACTACCAAACTCAAAATCAACACTAACAGACCCACCCAATAATTTAACACCATGTAAGGGGTGAGACATATTGGGAGGGAACACACCCGCATATCTGCTTCTAGGGTCCTCCTTTGGCCAAAAGACCTCAGTTTTATCAACGTTGAGGTGTAAGCCACGACTAGGTCCATCCATCATAATCAACTCTAAAACCTTATCCATAACCAAAGTATCTCCAATAATAGTACCATCATCCAGATACCATGCTTGAAAAGAAAGGTTAAAAGAGTCTCTAATCTTACATGCCAGAGGATGTAACACTAAGGCAAAAAGAAGAGGCCCAAGCGGATCACCTTGTTGCACACCTTGATGAGACCAAAGGGTATGCTCACCATAATATAATCTGGCAGGGCTAGAGTAACAGAATTCCACCCATTGTGAAATAACCAGAAAATGAAGCCGAACCTCACGCAACATAACAGCCCGATCCACCATGTTGAAAGCGTTTTTAAAATCAACCAACAACATAGAAAGACCAACATCACCCCCACGATCCTCAACTAAACGATTCACTGCATGAAGAATAGCCTCCCCTCCTCCCGATACCCCAACACCAAATTGTAAATCATCTAAATAACCGTATGAAGAATGGCCAATCATGGACGCACAAACCTTGGAAACTAACTGCCTCCAAACAGTCCCAACAGCAATAGGACGGATACCCCCACCTAGTTTGACTAAGGGTGTGAGAGGAGCACTAGTAATGTACTCACCCAACTCCCTCGGGCATTTACTAGCAAGAAAAAGGTTCACCACTTGGGTAATAGATGCGATCAATTCATCAAAAATAGCCACAACCGCACCATTTAAACAATCCAAAAGGTGTTGAGCGCGCAAACCATCTCGCCCACAAGAAGTACCACGCGGGAAACTCTTAATCATGTCAAGAACCGTAGCAGTAGATGCAGTAAGGTGATGATGATCAATAGGTATTATTATTATTATTATTATTATTATTATTATTATTTATTTTTTCTGAATTACATTACCTTGCGAGTCAACCAAACAGAATGACAGATATCATCAATTACAATTCATACAGATTACAATTACAACACATATTTTAATTTTTTGAATTACAATCTATTCAAATTACAAATCTTTTCAAAAAGTGCATTGATATTTAGGCCTTACAAGGAGACCTAAAGTTAGACCTAACCATTTATTTCATGACAAGTGTACCAAACTTTTTCTCTCTCATTATTTTTCACTAATCACTTTTTAAAATGGACCAATCAAATCTTTAGATATAAATTTAGGTTTATATTTTAGGCATACAAATTATTTTTTTTTCAAAAATTACAATTTCTTCAAAAACATTTGTGAACCAAACGCACCTTAGGGGTTACCAAGTTATACTTTGTGGGAAAATTGTAGAATTAACCCTTTTTTAAAATGGGCGGAGAGTAAAACACATAATATTTTTTCACAACTAAACACCTCCTTTTAATAATTTTTAGAGATAAAAGCAAATTAAAATGGGCGGAACAAATCCAGTTGGCGTGTCAGTTTACTATACATCTAGAGTACTTGTACACACACTGACACACACCAAACACATAAAAAAAACACATACACAAATTTGAATGGAGTTAAACGTGTTTCAGAGGTCCTCTTATTCTTCGTTATTTCTGTGCTCATCTAAACCTAATAGCAATGTGAAATTCAGTAAAACAAGGGTCAAGGTTCATCATGGTTATAATAATAATGGGGTGATATCATCGATGTCAAAAGCGGAGATATACAATGTGGAGTCAACAAGACAAGACGACGACGTTGTGGTTAAGAAGGAGATTTTGAATCCTGTTTATACGCCTACACCTTCTAATCGCCCCACTCGTACACCTCACAGCGGGTATTATTTCTATTCATTCATTTATATTAATAATTCCTACTGTGTATTTATCTTTCAAGAAATATGATACTCCTATTAAGGATGTTAATGTCATCAAATGCCAATCAACCGTTTTATTATTATTTGTCAAACTGTCTGTCGTGGCGTATGTTATACCAGGAATACTCACATTTACTGTAGCGTTTAGTTTTAGAAAAATAGAGGTCTTTTCCATTTTGTTTAGAGAAGTGGGATTTATTCTATTGGGCAATGGGCACGAAAAATAACTAGCCACTTTTTGTTTTCTTTAGTAGCTAACTTTATTTTTATTCTACTTTTAAATTTTGTCCATTGTGTATATCTTGTGACCATTTTACCCCTCCCCTTAATAAAAATTTTGATAAATGGAAGGGTAAAATAGTCATAAAATACAGGCAATAGATGGAATTCAAAAGTATGATGTATACAATAAAAATATAATACTAGTAATAAAGTTGGCTACACAAAAAAGCAAAAAGTGACGAGGTAGTTACATTTTCGTGGCCTTTACTCTATTCATAAAAATATACTCTTCCTTTCACTTTTCTACATTCCCCTTATACTTTTGGCACTTTTCAGAAAAATTCTATCCAAATAGGTTTTATAAATATTTGACACTTTCCTAGTTTCCTACCCCTTCCTTTCTCTAAAAAGTCGAGATAGAAACTTAAAATTAATTTTCCACAACTAACGCACCCTTATGTTCTCGTACTTCTCTATTTGCCTCATTTCCTTAGACTAATAGTAGTAAGACCACACCAAGACCACAAACAACCCCGCCACTTGAGCGCCAACTCAACTTTATCTCTCTTAGACCAAACACAGGCCAAATTCTCGTAGTATAAAAGAGACCGCAGTCACAACCAAAAACAACCCCACAAAAATAAATTAAAACAAAAAGTGCACACACAAACCATATCATTCTTTCAGCCCACATAGCAAACAAATGCATTGGTCCGGGAGGGGGGGGGGGGGTTCCATTATGTCCTCATCGAGTGTGTTTTGGCAAAGAGGACCGGACCGTTTGGTCCCATTACGTTTAGTCTTAACACATCAGCAGGAAAACTGTTAAAAACTATCTATAAAGGTGACCCGAAGGTATGAGAAGAGACCGGCTCAAAAGTACGTTAGATATTTTGACTTGATTTCCGGTTGGAAAGTCGTGAAAGTTGTAACCAATTTAGGCTACATAAAGTATGTATAATAACCAAAAGGTAATAAAAAAGTTTAATTACTAAAACGGTCCATTGGCAAAAATTGAAATTGATCATATTCTAGAGGCAATGTTATATAATTGGATTCTTGTCTTAGGTACCATTTTGATGGGACTACAAGGAAATTTTTTGAGGGTTGGTACTTTAAGGTATCAATACCAGAACAAAGACAAAGCTTCTGCTTTATGTATTCTGTCGAGAATCCTGCATTTAAAAAGGAGTTGAATTCTTTCGAGCAACTGCAGTATGGACCGCGCTTTACTGGAGTTGGAGCTCAAATCCTCGGTGCTGATGACAAGTACATTTGCCAATACACAAAAGAATCTCAAAACTTTTGGGGAAGTAAGTTTACTATAAAAAAAAAATTCAAAATAGATATAGAGAATATTGCTTTCACCTACGGACAAATCTGTCAAGTTTAGTGTTATTAGACCTCCACATCTGTGTAGTACAGATTCCACACTCTGTAATTAGTTTTAACATATTTGCTCTTTATCATTACCAAGTAAAACCTATTGCATTTGTTAGGGATTATGAAGAACATTTATAGCATCACTGAGATGACTTTGTCATTTCACAGGTCGGCATGAGCTCAAGCTTGGAAATTCCTTTAGTGTGCAAAAAGGGAAGCGGCCTCCAAACAGTGAAGTCTCGCCCCAGGTGGTTTTCCATCCTTGATGTGATTATTGATTAAATTACACAGGAGATGATTATAAACCATTTAAATGTGAACTTGTCAATCTAGGGTACATGTTATTGATAACTGGTCATTTTTGTGTGATTAAAAAGTTAAGAAAACCCATGGCATTTGGCCTAGTGGTATGTGAATTGCCCACCAACCAAGAGGTTGTGGGTTTAAGTCTTGTCAGAGACGTGTGAGATAGGTGGTGTTAGGGTGTGAAAAAGAATTGCCATTCTAAAATAAGTTAAGAAAAAAATAATAATAATAATAATAATAATAAAAAAAAAAAAAAAAAAAAAAAAAGTGAGAGACATCATATGGGTTGAAAGTCACCCTATCTAAGGAACCTTAAACTCGTTGGTATATGTCTCCATGGAAACGAGCACCACACTCACAATGGGATGTAAAACACAGAGCACAACAGAATGAAACACAAGGTTTTGGTTGACCTACGTCTTTGACTGCACAATTATATATTGCACCATAACACTAAAATGGTGTAAATTTTTGTCCTGTTATTCCAACCCAGAGTCCCAGACACCATTTTGGTGTCTTTGCCAAACACTGAAGGTTTAGAAAGATTCCACTTACTAAACGATTGTTTCTTGGATAATTGTCGAATGTAAGCAACTGCTACTTTTATACAATGTACTTGCAATGTCCATAGTATAATACCATAGAACTAACTATGTGGGTACCCTTAAGCCTGTTACATATGGCTGAGTTAAGTGTAGCTGCGCAGGTCAAAATACTGATGTATTAATTAGATATTGTTCCTAATTGGTTTCAGGTTGTTTCCGTGTGTTCATATTTTATAAAGGTTACTATTCGAAATCTTTTGCATTGTATAAGGGGTTCTACTGGTGTCATTAATCATAAGAAGTTATTTCAACTTAAAATGACATGGTTTAAATGCAGTTTATATAAAAACCTCAACAAGTATTGTCAATGCAGGTTTTTAACCAGAGTGTTGTTGAAGGATTCCAAGTTACTCCACTTTGGCATCAAGGTTCTATTAGTGATGATGGAAGGTGCATTTCTTTTCCATCCTTTTCTCCCTTATAATCTTATACAAGCCATGCCTATCAGGGATTGCACACATGAAATAAATTTACATACACATTAATTAGAGAAATATAATGGATTTGTTTTGTAGCATGAAAACCTACATCAAGTATATAAAGACGCACTGCATACCTATTCACATCTTTGCTACAAAGATACTCAGATGATATAATTTGAATATAGAAAAATAATATAAACAATAAAAATTATATAGAGTGATCAACTTTTGAGAGGTGGATAATTACCTTACTTTCAAAAGGTAGTCCTCCCAATGATACCAAAATAATTTATAATATTCAGCATAATAAATTACAACCCTGACACTCTATATTAAATCTATACTTCTATTACTACACTACATTACAATGCATGTTAATTGCGGAATCGTTTTTATTAAAGGTTTAACAACTAAACAATCACGTCCCTTATCTTTACCATTTAAAACCCTCCATTTTGTATTCAATATAGGTCTTTCCATCCTACTATCTTATATCATCTTCTTCCCATTCCAAACAGACACACACACATGCACAGGCGCCTGTTGAACCTACTTTAATCACTGCGCCAATGGACAAAATTGCTTGAACCCCACCTCCACTGGGCCTTCTTGAACCGCCACGGAAACTATTCGGTGCCCACCTCTTTGGGCGGGTCCTTACGAGTATAATATATATAATCCTAATATATGACAACTTCTGTCGAAGTGACCCGACAAAGACCCTCTTCAACCGTTATTGGAATTTCACCATCCATCACAATTGATGCCAGCAACATTTGTGGGTTCTCTTTGCTGGTCCATCTCTAGCCACTCCCTGCCGCATGTATTTTCTTGTTTAGTCTAGTGTAGTCACAAAATTTTGTCACATTACCATCTTTAGTTCTTTACAATGTTTTTCCGCCGCCGTGGGTTTAGATGGAACCCTGGTAATCTGACTTTTTCCGTTCGTATCCCTTTCGTCGTTCTTGGGACCATGTTTGTTGCCTTTGATGTAGTGCCATCTGAATCTGCTCTTGATGTGACGTCAACATGGATTCCAGACATGTTGGTACCTTATCCCAACACCCATGCACTGCCTGCATCGTCAGATGTGTGTGATGTATCTCAAGTCATGCATGAGAACAGATATACATAGAAAAGTGATGGATGGTTTAAGGGGATTTTTTTTATTTTTATTTTATTTATTTATTTATTATTATTATTATTATTTTTATTTACTAGGAACTTAGGAAGGAAATGCTGTTGTTTAATCTTTTGCTAGTCTCGTACATGATCATCTCTATTTCAGGTATTCAGGGAATCCTCCTTAATAGACGAAATATTCCTATACATCTCTGTAAAAGAACATAGTTAATTAGATTCAGTGAGCCTTGAGTCCCTTGGCCAATATCCAGGAGCAGGTGAAACAGGCATAAAAATAGACTTCATTTGGTCAAAACAACCTTACTTTGTGTAACATTCTCTAATGTGACATGTCATACTATTTCACACAATCAGTATGACGACCTACATACTAACAAGTCATGGTCTCCACGAGTTCTTACAATGGATTTTGATATATGATCAGGACATCAAGGTGATAATTGCTGGGTGAATTGATTTCTGCTTTTGTGATAATATTAGCCTATAATGCTGGAAATACCTTCAATTGTTTACTTTTCAAGTGTTAATACAGAGCTAATTGAGCATATATAAATCCGCGTTAAACCCTTTTTAGGATCATTTTTTCTCAACGGAATTTTTTACAAACTACACCACCTATCTCACATATGTCTCCAATGAGACTTGAACCCACAACATTTTCACCATTTGTCACTTGCTAAATATATGTGTTTGTATAGTTGATCATCCTTGGTATCTGTGTGGGATACTTTGTTTTCCACTCTTGAATATATATTCCATATATTTCACATGAAAACTGCTAGAAATGTTATCCTTAACTTGCAGTATTTACAAAACCAGGTAGGCCAGATACATTATAGCAATACCTTAATCGGATTTTGTGGGTCCCATTTATTGGCTGGAGGAGAAAATAAAATAAGACCACGACAATGCAATTAACAAATGGACCTTGAGATTTCTATATTTACGAAAAGTTACATTCATGTTCTGTATGCAATTTTGGTTAAATTTTAGTGAAACAAAGAAACATGATTACATGGCATTGGAGCTAGAAATTTTGGGCATAAGTGTAACTTGGAGCACATTCAATTTATGTTTAAAGTGTCAGATTATCACTGGTAGCAGTGTGACACATTAAATATATTTAATCTTTATAACAAGAGAGATAGCTAGGCTGTTTTATATATTTCAAATATTTACTTCAGGACGCCTTATGCGGAAACTGTAAAGACTGCACGCTGGGAGTACAGTACACGCCCAGTTTATGGATGGGGTGATGTAGGGTCTAAACAAAAGTCGACGGCTGGTTGGCTTGCTGCTTTTCCTGTATTCGAACCTCATTGGCAAATATGCATGGCTGGTGGACTCTCAACAGGCAATACTGATTTTACCTCTCATCGAATTTTTTCCTTACTTCATCTAAATTCTGTTGATCTCCTGTTTTCCCTATTGAATGTCTGTTTTTGCTACTTGGTGCTTTTGAAAGATGGTTCTTGTAAGTCATATATACAAGAGACGAAGTGTGTTAATAGTCAGCATATGAACTGAGTTACAATTTTATTTTACAATCCACAATTCCACATCGCGAATGCTAAATAAGTAAAAAATGATATTGCAAGTTATGTAAAGCTTTGATTACACTGCAGTGTTCAGTTGAAATAACTGATCTTTTGTAATGTATCTCATTACAAAAGAAATTATTTACTGATTTACATTGACATATATCCTAAATCCACATGTTTTCCTCATCCATATAAAGAAAAGAAATTGTTTAAATAAAATCAACCATTAATGTATAATGACTTAGTGGTGCATTCAGAATTGTCCCCCTTGGATGTAAATCTAGTGTGTGTATGATGCATCTATTTTTATTTGCCCAACCTATCTGCATTTCGGATGTCATATGCATTTAATGCAAGGTTTTATGCCACTCAAGTCTCGAATGCTGAAATTGATTGTCATCTATTCACATATGAGTATAAATCCAAATTTAAACATTGTGTAGAAGCATTTTCTTAGGCTTTTAAAATGATTTTCCAGGTTGGATAGAATGGGGTGATGAAAGATATGAGTTTCAGAATGCCCCTTCTTACTGTGAGAAAAATTGGGGTGGAGGTTTCCCAAGAAAGTGGTTTTGGGTAAATATCCATCTCCTCTTATGTTATCTTGTATCCACAGGCCATCTGTTGTCAATGAATTTTTTATTTGTTTATCTGTTTCATAACTAATTAGATTTGATTTCTACAGGTTCAATGTAATGTGTTTAAGGGTGCAAGTGGAGAAGTTGCTTTGACTTGTGGAGGCGGACTAAGGCAACTGCCTGGACTAAATGAAACATTTGAGAATGCTGCACTCGTATGTAACAATCTGTCTCTTTCATGCTTCTATTACAGAATGTTATAAGTTAAGATCAAACAAGAAAACTTCGTAAATACATTCTTATTGCAAAGCTTTGGAACAACAGTTTGAGATAATTGCTTTGGTCTCCGCTGGTCAGGTTCCTAAATCTCTAATCTATAAAAATATGATTTCTTTTATAATATCATCCTTTTGTGGGAATCTGATACGAACCATATTAGTATTCCCATATCTTATTATTATTATTATTTATTATTCATATTTCCTCATCATTATTTGGTTACCTTATAATTAGTTTCCTTTAATGTATTTTCTTGTTCACTAAGTTAAGTCTAAGATGTCTATTATTATATATAGGGGCATAGGGCATTAGGGTTTGTAAGAGGATTATCTGGAATTATAAATGAATTAGTGATTTAATATCATTATTGCTTATTCGACCTCTCGAACGTCGATTACTCTATCTTTGTCCTTTATTTATCGTTATACCTCATTATCGATTCAGGTTCGTATCAGAATCATATTTTCATTTGTGCTAAACCTTTCAATGTATCATTGTTTCAGATTGGAGTTCACTTTGGAGGTACTTTCTATGAATTTGTTCCATGGAACGGAGTTGTTGAGTGGGAAATCACTCAGTGGGGTCACTGGCTCGTAACTGCAGATAATGAAACGCATAAGGTGATTATGCTCCAAATAATCGCTTGTCAACACTCCAACCAAATAACAAAAACACGCATAGGCAAAGCAAATTTGCAAAATTCATATAAATCTAATTGGAATTAACATTGAAGTGTGCAAGTTGATGGGATTGTATATTTTTATAATACATTGATTTCGTTTTCATGAGCAGGTAGAACTGGTGGCTTCAACCAAGGACCCAGGTACTACACTGCGAGCCCCATCTATAGAATCTGGCCTTGCACCTATGTGCAAAGATACATGCTTCGCTGATTTAACATTGAAAATTTGGGAAAAATGCTCTGATGGAAGTAAGGGAAAGGTATGTTTATTTTCTACTCCCCGTCTAATCAAATTTGCAACCTTTTGTATAACTTTATGTAGTGTAAAATAGTAATATCTTTAATTTTCAGAAGTTTCAAGTTGCAGCACATGATTCCCCATTTTCATCATGAAATATCGATAAAATAAAGATACTAATTTTATTCCATAAAATTCTTATTGTGATTCAAATGATATTTCAGACATATGAAAATATTTAGAACACTTCTCAAAAAGTACATTGCAATTTTCTTGTGTCAGAAGAGGGATTGATGTATTCATGTACTGTTTATGAAATGAATTGGACTTGATCTATTCTTTGTTTTGCGCACTTATATGTGCTGTTAGATAAACTATTCGTTTGTGAACTTGCGTGTCTGCGCGTATATGTATGAATGCATTTGATCCGAAAAAATCCAAAACTTGTTTTGCTCAAAAATCTTGGTACACTTGGGCTTGGGTTATGGAAGCTCACCGTTAATCAGTTCATCAAAACTCAATTCTTCAACTGGCTCGAATGACATTAACACTCAGTTCTTGAGTTGGAAAGGAAAAGGAAAGGGAAGGAAATTGATAGTTTTTGTGTTCTTGAGTTTTTTTTTAATGAAAGAAAGGGAAATGGAAAAGAAATAGAAAGGAAGTTTTGGTGAGTAAATCTTCCTCCCACTTTTGGGAGGAAAGGGAAAGGAAAAGGAAGTTTTTATTATGTAAAGACTAATATACCCTTTTTTAAACATTTTACATTCACAACTAAAGGGCATATATGTAATTTCACCAAGTTATTTTCCTTTTCCTCCCACTCAAGAACATAATTATAGTTACTTTCCTTTTCCTTTCCTTTATCTCAAGAACATAACCACTAACACTTACTTTCCTTTTCCCTTTCTTTTCCCTTTCCAATTCTTTTCCATTTCCCTTCACTTAAAACTCGAGAACTGAGCGTAAAAATAACCTGTCAAGAAAGTTGCAACAAAATTTTCTTTCAAAGTTATATGATTTGCATGTCCCCAAGACAACATGAGTCACCAGCAGACTTGTAATGAAATTTATACTAAGTGGCTCATATATACCTTGTCATCTAACTTCAATCATGGTTCATTAAAACCCCTTGAGCTGAGCATAACTCAGATAGTCACAGTTCCAGCTTGCCTCTGCTTGTGTTTTTTTTTTTTTGGGGCTGACCCTGCTAGACGTTAACGTATACATTTTCAGTATTTTTCTCAACACTTTGTTATCATTGGTATGTAGCTTATCTTGGATGTAACAAGCAACATGGCAGCTGTAGAAGTTGGAGGTGGACCATGGTTCAACACCTGGAAAGGAAAGACGTACACACCAGAAATTATCAATCAGGCCCTTAATGTTCCTGTCGATGTCGATGGAATCTTAGGATTGTTTCCATTGTTCAAGCCTCCTGGTTTGTAGGTCTTTCTCTATCTTACTGACAGAAGCAACCTTTCTTAGCGCGCTTATCCTTCTGCTAGAAAAAGGCGGCAAGGCCTTGTATGCCGTATATGTAATGTAAATATAGAATGTATGTTGATACATGTAAGAATTGCAAATAGCAACTGGTTAGAAATCATTGATTATTCAACTGCAAAGCAAGTACAACTCTCAGATTTATAGAATTTGTAGTGAAGCAGGTTAAGAGGACATGTATGAATCCCAATAAATGTCATTTGGCCCGTGTCCTATATATCACCTAATAAGGGGCACCTTAACATGTGAGATAATGGCTGACATCTTTCATAAAAAACACAATGTATTACCTTGATCAACAAGAGTATCTTCCACAAACAGGTAGGACATGTAAATATGTAACTGTGATGGAAACTCCGGGTATCAGCAAGTGTTTCTCTAAGGGAGACGTTTACACTTAAGATTTGAAGATGTGTGCTGCTAATTACTTGTCATTTGAAATCTGTATTAAAAACTAGACACATAACGAGATTGTGATCTTGCATGAGATATTACCTGTTTTCCATATAACCATTTTAATGTCACAGTTTGTTTGAAAGGTCTAAACAGCATGTTATATCCATTTTATAAAACATAATCATTTTAATCCTGTAACCAAATATCTTTAGATTTATGTTTTAACGTCCCAGCTTAAAAAATAATAATATAATCTTACAATCTGTATGCCAAAATCGAGAGTTTATCATCACATGAGATTTGTCAATGATAAATTCAAGTATCTTTACGTTTCTAAACCATAACTGACAGTGCTTGAAAACATTATAGTATTGTTGTAACTAAAGAAAGGAGAATATTAATCAGGCGTCGAACCAAAGAACTTGTGTCCTAATGGTACCTCATGGTGTCGAATATGTTTGATTTTACAGTTGGGTTTTATGGTAAATTTAAAGAGAGTTAAAGTTAACTCTATAATAATTTATAAGTTTAGTTATTTTTTATAAAATGCACATTTTTTGAAACAAAAAGAGAACAGGTTAATTAACTGCACCATAACATGCAGCCAATAAGCACATTTTCACATTCCCACTTTCGGCCAACACAAAATTATAAATAACCAAAATTTATTACTGTACTTCATAATAATGTCACTGCATTTAGTTACCACAAGTAAGTTGTGTGGTTAAGTTGCTTAACTAATGTTTATAATGGGTTTTAAACGAAATTTCAGTAAGCATGAAATCATCCAAAGTGTAAAATATGCCATGTTAAGAAATAAAAATGAAACTGTTGCGTGTATCAACTTTGCCTATGCGCTCCACTCCCTAAATATTTAAAACTACTATACTCGGTTCAAATCTCATAAATGAGGTGTGCACTGTAAGCATTATCCGAAAGAAGAAAAAATCACCAGCTATATGTTGGTGAACTTTTTGTATGGACCAAGCCAAAGAAGGTGAACGCTAATGAGAAACATATGCCAATGTCATAATACGGATATCTAATTGACAGGAGACTACAGCAACTATGATACAATCAAGACTGTTTATACATATAAATTGACAAACTCCCGAGTAAAAACTACCTCATATATGTAGAAGTGATGAGTTGAGTTATATATTTCTTTCTATCTAGTCCATTGTCTTTTGGAAAATGTGTAGGCTACTCCCCGGTAAACTATTATGAATAGTCAGGGTTGGCGGTGAGTGCGATAGAGGTCCCCCAAGTTGTATTGCTTCGCTAACAAAAATTGTTCAAGAGAAACAACCCCACACTCAAAGTTGGGAAGGTGATTAGAGCAGATGCCTGCAATATACAAATATTTTAATGCACAGAGATGTTGGTTATATGGGCGGTCGTGTAACAGGTTGAAGTTGGTTGGAGTTGCAACATGTTATTTTTAGTATTGGACTAAAACAGAGTGGATTGGGTTGACCAGCAACAATGTATAACCCATTGTATTAAACTTTTCCATAGAAAACAATACTATACAGTAATATTTTAAAGCATTTTATTACAATTAGTGCAAGAGATTGCACGCATTCAAAAATCAAGTTTGTGCGACTTTTAACCTCTTCGGCCCATTTTACCAGTCCCTTATAGGTCAAAGTTTTTGTTTGACCAATATTAAATAACACCACCCAAATTAATCGACATATAACTTAAGTGGCAAAATTTGGCACATGAAGTTATAAACTAGGGCTTCATAGAAGAAGTAAAACACAAGATCATCTTACCACGAAAAAGACGACTTCTTTGTTAGCATAAGCAGCAGTGTATTCCCATTTTTGCATTTCCTTCTTAACAAACCCTTGCAGCTGAACAGCAAACACACATGTCAATGGTTTATCGGCACAACTTTTATTTACAGCACATTGGTATAAAAGAGTATGCTTTATTAGTCAGAATCTCTGGGCACCAACATGGCAACATGTATATATTACTAACAACAGTAAAAATTTTCGCAGTTACCATGTATATGAGTTTATCCTTGTGGTGATAGTAAGTTTGAGACTAAATTTGATGTACATCACTTTTGAACATGAGAAGTAAAACTGCTAGATGCCACATTCATTTGTGCATGAAGTTGCAATTTCATTTTGTAATGTTATGCATTTTTCTGTCAACAAATGCATGGGATCTTAAAACATATTGTAATTCCAACCATTAACAGAAAACCAAATGAAATGCATAGCATTGCATTAAAATTAGACATTGTTGATAAAAATGATCCAACCATTTCATGCCACACACATTGCTGTTGTTTCCCTTTTACTGTAATCGACATAGAAAGTATGTGTTCGTGTGTGTCTGTGGGGAGAGAGAAAGGGGGTAGAAAATACCTTATGATGATATCGTTTAACAGCTGACCAATTTCTTTCTAGCATTTTCCACCAGTCATCAAGAAGATTTCCAAATTGTCTTTTGACAAACTACATAAAATAGTACAAATAATCGTTATTTTTTATAACAGCAGCAGCAAACATTTGGAACCAGAGCAACATAACAGTCGTTCAACTGCAGAATGAACTTAGCAAACCAACACCACCCTGAATTTGGGACATGTTGCTCTCGAAAAGGGGAATTAAATAAAAGGGGGTTGTGGTAGAAGAAGAAAAAAAAAAGAAAAGAAATTGAATGCTTGTAATTACGATAAGATTATAACAGATTCTGGAAGCAGTTTATATCTATTTATGCTACCAGTTAAGTAGGTATTGTCTTTTACCTCGAATATAATTCATATCAGGTGTATAAAATTGGATGGAGTATCTATTATGTACCACAACCGACGCAAAAGAATGTGTCAGTACCTTTATAAAATAGCACTTGCTAACTTTCCTTTTGACCTCTTCTATTCCCCTCTGCTGATGAATAAAGATATTTAAAGCTTCATCATAAGTCTATAACAAGTGCACCTCCAAATGAAAGATACATAAGAATAGTTCAATTAAGAGAATGTACTTCTGCAATTACAAGCGCCTGTTCCAGTTGTTGAACTTGAATCCACTGTTCAGTCACAATTGCAGCCATCTGTGTGCATAAACAACGACGAGGACATAATATAGTCGACAATTTAGTAAATACTAGTAAAATTTATACTCTACAGTTTGAGAAATTGAAGTGTAACACAATGAACACATAATGTAGCATTTTTTTCTTTCCCAAACAGAATCAAGATTACGAAAGTGTCTGGTTTATGGGTATGAGAATGTAGAAATCATTTTCATTAATGATACAAGTTTTTGGTCAATGGGTTTTAACAATAGCTATCTATCCCTTTAGTGGGGGTAACAAAAATGCTAGCATTGTATCCAAAACAAGAAAAGCTACCAACATACTGTAGTAAGTGAATAAATGAGAGCAATCATTCACCGTTTCAACCCTTGACTTGGTTTTTTCCAGCCTTTTCTCAGCATCTTGTGCTTTGGACTCCAAGGTGTGAAGCTCAAAGTTATTATTTCTTGCAGTATCCCAAAGAAGCCGAACCTAACGAGAGCTATATCAGGCTAGTTACATTTGTTTCAAAAGAGGTGAAAGCTGACAAATTAATTGAATAGCAGCACAGAACCTCTTCTTCCAGTCGATTTAACTTTTCATTTGCCCTTGATGAATCGTTCTACAACCACAAGAAGCAAGATTAAAATGATGCAATATAAATAAGTATTGATACACAATACAAGACAGCTTTATTCTGTAAGCAACTCCCGTGATGTAAAGAAATGCTTTCTTAGTCAGCATAGACACAAATCTAGAATAAAGAAGGTCATGGAAAGGCGATTTAAAAAATGGTGCTCGATTGCATAATAGAATCATGTGACTTTAACATGGCGAATGTTGCACACCACCAATGCACAATATCAGCAATTGATAAGAATATAAAGAAGGGAGGAAGCCGAACAAGTGGCTTTTACCATCTACATTCATGAACATGGATCTCTCACAAACTACATCATGATTTCAAAAATGAAAAACATTGATCCCACAAAAGAAAAACATACATGACATATCATGAAAAATGCTAATCAAACTACAAAACTAAAACAACAAATGAATGGAGATATTGTGGCCAACCTTCATGGTTAACAAAACTGATTGCAGATGATCAACTTCACTGGTCTTTTCCTCCACCAGCTTCTCACTTTCTTTGATATATAAATTTTTGGAATCTAGAATCCGAATGCTTTCCTCAAGGACAGACTCTGCATTAATGTCGACAGACAAGAAAATAAATATTCAAAATTCATAAGAAGCATCACTAATATTCTTCAAGTGTGTATATATATATATATATATATATATATATATATATATATATATATATATATATATATATATATATATATATATACATTTCTTATGTAAATGACCATTTTGTAACCTTTGAGATTATAGAGTAGTTTATTACTAATAAATTTATAGAATTTATCCACATTAGGCTAATACTTAATTTGGAGCTAGCATGGTAAGCTCTAAGCTGATGAATATTTGTCACTTGTTTAAGAAAGCATGGATGTTTTTAAACAAATATGAGGTTCCCAAATGCACCGAGTTTTCGTATATCAAAAATGTCCCATAAAATGAGTATTGATTACTACACTATGTCTACTGAACATACCTGTAACTAAACTAGCTAATTTGTGATTGGATATAGCAGTGCATTGAACTTGTCTAGCGCAAAGACAATAATACTCTACAAGTAGTACCTATATGAATGACGAAGCAAAATGGAAAATAAAGGTATCTTTCTAAGATGTTTGGTTCTTACGCTTGTACCTAACTTTAAATACACTATGGGGGAAAAAAAATAATATTGCTGAAGTCAGAAAATGAAAAGAGCCTTCATTTCCAATGCCTTACCAAGAAAATAGATACAAGAAACAGTTGAAAGGCAATATGTTCATAAGATAAATCATAGCGGAATAAGAACAATATTATTAACAAGGTTTTTCTTCGTCATCTCTACTCTAACATACATCAAAGCCTCAATGCTACGTGATCAAGTGTAGCACGGTTACATCCTAACAGCTATCTAAGATAGTTGAGGCTTAACATCAATCTACCCTAGGTGTTTCCCATAAAACACCTGTACACACAAGTCTAGGCGTTTCCAGCCCTAGACATACACTCACACGTTTTCTGTATATTACATTGTGGAAGACATACTAAAACCTATTCCCTGTATCTCTTTATATAATAGAAATACTAGGGTTACAAAATACTACGAAGGACTATATTGAAATAACTTCTTTGTAAAGCAAGTCCTTTGTCTTTTGCATTCTTCACTTTGTCTTCATAAGTCCTTTATCTTTCATATATGTCAATATCAACTCAAAGTATAATTCCCAACACAATATCATCATTGATAAAAGTTATGGTAATTTTTAGAAACTAGACTACAAATTGGTTTCTTAGGGGGGCAAATTACAAAAATAAGAATTTTTTTGGCTGGGCTTATTTAATAAAAAAAAGATGATATCTGCAACGGCAACTTGATGAACGACTTTTCACTAGTTCAATAAGCTATTTAGAGATCTTATTCAGTTGAGGTTGGAAAAAAGTGAGCTTAATTATTATGACATTGAGATAAACCCAGACACAAATAAAGTTGAGGAAATGATGTGATTAATTATTTACCTAAGTTAGCAACCTTGAGCTCTGCTTCTCGTACTTGATCAATCATCAACCCAAATGATTTACTACTACTAATACTAATTATCATCATCATTAGTAATAAAACCACCGTCATTCTCCGTCGTATGTATAATGAATCTCACTAGTCAATCACTCTTTTCTTTTGGCACACTCAAATTTTGAGTGATTATTTGGACTTATTTTGAGTGTGTCAATCATTTTTGAGAGCGTGCAAATCACCTCCCTTTCTTTAATGGAGTCACTATATCTAACAAGACTTGCAATATGCTCCTCAAACTTCCATTTTTCTTACATATCCCTACCTTCTCTACCTTTTTAAATCACAATTTTAATCAGCTTCTTATCAATAAACTCAAAAACTCTAGTTTTGTAGTTAAGGGGGGCCATGGACGGACCCACTGGTGCCGGGTGTGGCACGGGATACACATTTTTTTTTTTTTTTTTTTTTTTTTTTATCACGAAGTGTAAATTTTTTCCGAAAACTATCATTTCTTCGTATGTGCAACACCCGATTTTTTTTTGCTACTTTCGTTTTTTATCTTGCAACTTTAGTTAGTCGTGCACCTTTTATTTAGCCTAAAATATAATTGTGGAGAAATAAATAGCCCACTAGCCCAATAAACCCAAATTAATTAATTAATCTAATAATACACCATAGAATATTAGAATTTGCTAAACAAAAGTCTCGAGGGAACTGTTTCTCTCATTTTCCCAATCCATACGTTTCAACTTCCACAGTGGGCATCATCATCTCAATAGGAACAAAACAAGCATTGGTAAGACTAAGAACAAGTGGGTTTGATGCATTTTTGAAGATAGTAAATTCTTTCTGTGAAAAACATGATATTGTAGTATTGAATATGGACAAAATTTGTGTTTCTAAAAGAAACCGAGTAGCTGGCATAAAGAATCGACATTAATTTGAGATTGATATATTTAACACAGTTTTGGATATGCAAATGCAAGAGTTTGGAGATCAATTTGGTGAGATAAGCACTGAGTTGCTTATTAATATGTTAGCTTTGAGTCCATGTGATTCATTTACAATGTTTGATGCATCAAAGATAATTACATTAACTACGTTTTACCAAGATGATTTTACGAATGCGGATAGGTTTTCTCTTAGAGCATGGGGTACGGGTGAGCCATGGCTCGCGCCGTCACCACCAGCTCAAAAAAACCGACGGCGCACCGTACCGGTGGTGGCGCCGTCGGTGCTCGCGCCGCAGCCACGGCTCAGCGCCGTCAAGTATTTTTTTTTATTATTATTTTTTTTGAATGTTAACACTGGAACATGGTTTCTTTTTCAAATATAATGGCTAGTGGGTATTGAAAGCTTTATTTTTTATTTTTGTGTTTGTGTTGAGAAAGGTTTTATTTCTTTTGCAGGTGGGTGACGAAGGAGCAAGAAGGAAGAACAGGTGGGTGAGCAAGAAAGGTTTTCTTTATTTTTGATTATATATTTTTCACTTTAAACCTTGTTCTTATATAAATTTGCATTATTTGCTCTTTTAGTGTTTTTCTTGCACCATTAGTCCTTATTTTGGTTACACCGTTAGTCCTTATTTAATTATGTAATGTGTGTTTTTTAAATTAATGAAGTTTATTTTAGTTTATATTGTGTATGTTTTATTTAATATATATACTAGACGAATACCCGTGCATAGCAACAGGATTTTATAACGACGGATCGTTTAGTGATAAAAGAAAGTTTATAGGTTATAAATGAAAAATAATAAAAGTTAGGGGTGGCAAATCTTGCCCAATTTGTAACTTTTGGGCGATTTTTGACACTTTTTTAAAAGTTTGGGGCGTTTTTTGCCTCCTTGCATTTATTTAATGGGCTCTTACAGGCAAAATATAAAAACAGATATTATTAGATGGGCTTTCGAATCACACAATTCAACTTTCAAGCAATTACTCTCATTTTTATTTCGATCAATTCACTTGTCACTGGTAACTATAAAACATTCCAACTATTTTAATTTTAATTTATCTCATTTATTAACTATTTTATGCATAATTATTTAATACTCTAATTAATTGATAGATATATTTAATTAGTTGCATTTTTATTCATTTAATACTCTATTTTTTTTAAGAAAAAATAATTAAATATAGTTAAGACTTAGATGCTTGATCTTTTTTTACAAGATGAATTAAAGGGGTTTTTAGGATTGTTCCGAATGTTTTTAATAGTTGAATTATAATTTGCTCGTTTTAGCCCGTGCCCGTTTGGCCCGATTTATAATTTGTCCGTTTAGCCCGTGCCCGTTTTAACCCGTGCCATTTTAGCCCGTGCCCGCCCGTTTCGCCACCTCTAATAAAAGTTTGAAGATTTAGAGATTAAATGTGTTGACTTATTGACTTATTGACTTATTGACTGTGTTGACTTATTAACTTTGATACTTAAGCTCATGTCAACATAATTTTTTGAAACCCGGTTGAACCGTTCCGGTCAAAAAATGGGTCGATTTAAACCGAGTCATGCTTTTAATAACTGAACCCGTCCGGTCCAGTTTTCAAAACTATATGCAACATCAACTTATTAGCTTGTATAAAGTTTTGTGTGTTTTATTAATTTGTATAATGTGTTTAATAACATATACTTTTCATTTTAGGGTGTTTTAAAAATAACATTAATTAGTGTGTTTAATTATTTTATATTTTATATTATGTTGTAGCTTGTTTAAATTGCATATTGTGAAAATTTTATTGTACTTTTTTAGTAAGGGGTGTTTTAATTGATTGTTTTTAATTTGATATAGATGCTTTTAATTGGTTGTACTATATGAATAAATTATTGTAATTTTAAATTATGGGGTGTTTTAATAAGATAATTAATTACGTAATTCATTTTCTCTCACCCTTTTAGTATAGAAGGGCAAAATGGGGATTGACTGAAAATTCAGTTTTTGACTTTTCCCCTTTGACTAAATCTACATTATAAGTAGTTAAGATATATATATATATATATATATATATATATATATATATATATATATATATATATATATATATATATATATATATATATATAGGGTAGGGATCCAGTAAGAAGAAAAACTAAAATAAGAAGAATAAGAAGTAATTCTAGCCACACATTTCAAATAAGAGAGAGATTTTCAAGGGGAGATGCATCTATTTTAATAGGTGCATCTGAAATATGTGGTTGTGGTTTCTTCTTATCCTTCTTATTTTAATATTTCTTCTTATTTGATCCTAACTCTCTCTCTCTCTCTCTCTCTCTCTCTCTCTCTCTATATATATATATATATATATATATATATATATATATATATATATATATATATATATATATATATATATATATATATATATAAATGGCCGACGGCACCAGAATTTTTGGTGCCAACGGTTACCCCTAAAATGTGGTGCCGTGGGATTTCTGGTGCCATGGAGCTTTTTGCTGACGTGGCAGCAAAAAAGTCCCACGGCACCAAGCCATGGCACCAATGGTACCCAGTGCTCTTAGGCAGGAACTTGACCTCTACTATGAGACAGTGATTCATGATATAGACTTTATAAAGTTGAAAGGAATTGCCGAGCTTGCTACGTTGATGGTGACACGAAAGAATCATATTTTTTTTCCTTTGATTTATAAGTTATTGAAGTTTTCTTTAGTCTTACCTGTGGCAACCGCAATCGTGGGAAGATGTTTTTCAACAATAAAATTGATAAAGACGAATCTCCGCAACAGAATGGGTGAAAATTATATGAATGATGCTTTAATTTGTAACATAGAAAAAGAATTATTTGCGAAGGCTACAAATGAAGACGTGATAAAGCGCTTTCGATGCTCAAAAAGTTGAAGAGGTCAATAATAAGAGACAATGTACTTTATTTACTAGTTTGTCATTTTTACAATTTATATAACGTTGAAAAAAATTGGTACATATGATTTTTTTTGTGCAATACCCTTTTTAAAATCCTGGTCCGTCCCTGTGGGGGCAGGCATGGGGTTGCCGGAGGAGACCCAAGTTCAAATGCCAAAGGTAATACGTTGGTCCTCTTTACTTTGCAAGAAGATCAAACATTGTCTTGAGCTCTTGTTTAGCCACATGGATATGTAAAAAAAATGGCAAGTATGAGGACCATATCCGTACCTCTACCTTCTTAAATCTCTTCTCAACTCCCTTACAACATACTAGTAATAACTTTATTTATGGGAGATTTAATTACTCTAATAAGCTTTTATAAATAAACTCAAAAACTCTAGTTTAGTTATCGGGTAAGCATGGGGTTTACTAGTATGTTCAGATGCCAAGGGTAATACTTTGATGCGCGTCACCACAAGACTTTACTTTGAAAGATAATAAAACATTGTCTTTAGACAGTCTTTTAATACTTAGGGTAATACTTTGATGCGCGTCACCATAAAACATTGCAAAAATGGTCACTAAAATATCACGAAATTGCAAAAATGGGACTGAGTCATAAAGGCGTGCAAATTTGCCATTAACATTTCGTAAAAGTGCAAAATAGCCACCGAGAGCATTTTTCTGTTAGTTTCCTCGTTAAGTGCCACGTCATTGAGGGTAGTATTGTCATTTTACTCCCTTTCCCGCCATTCACCTCAATTGCCAGTGTTTGTTTTTCAAATTTAGTCCTTTAAAGCAATAGTTTAAATATGTGTCCCAATTTCTTCCATGAACATTAAATTCACAAGTAAAGATCTTGAGAATGGTTAAGCTTTGGCAAAATCGTGCACGCAGTACCACGATCCCTGATTTAGGAATCCTTTATAGTAAGAATACTGTGTTCCATTTTAATGTTTTTCATTTACACTTGTTATTGTTGTTGGAAGTAATTGATGTTTTATGTGTTGCACAGATTTGAATGAAAAGGTGTTTTGTTTGCAAATCCATCATATTGGTGAATTTACCTCAAAACCAGGAAGAAGGTATCTCTTTAGAGATAAGATTGGTTTGACGGAATTCACTCTGACATTTTCTCTATAGACTTATTGGGCGAAATGTTAGAGGATTTAGGTTACTCGGATAGTACCCTTATGTTTACTCACTTTAGGATACCCGGGGAGTCAGTGGATGATGGTTTGCTACCACTAAAGTCTGACGAAGATGTGAAGACACTTGTGGAGTATGTTCCTATATTTACACAATTGGATTTGTTTATTGAAACCAGTGTTTCAATTGCTGAGTGTGAGATGATGGAGCGAATGATGACTAAGGGCAAGGGTGTGGTGATAGAAGAAATAGTGGATGATGATGTGAATGATGCTGCTAGAAAGGATGTTGATGGTGAGACTGGAAACAGTGGGAAATTAATATTGTTAGAGTGGCATAAGACAAGCCAACCTGAGAAGGCTGACCTGTTTTTTATACTGATTCTGACAGTGACTTCCCACCAACTTTTTGTGCCGAAAAAATGATTGCAAATCATACAAAAATGATGAGTGATGAGTTTCAATTCAGAAGGTTATTGGAAGAGATTGACCAAGAGTTTATGGTGGAGGGATTCAAGTGAGGAGTCAATTTTGATGTGCTCGATTTTGATGATGCGTATTATGATGACACAAGTGATGAAGAGGTGGATCAAGGAACTAATTCTGAATGGCATGATGAAGAGGTAGATCAAGGAACTAATGCTGAATGGCATGATGATCCATACCATTTAGTTGATATTCCTGAACCTGAAGAGCCTCTAGAGCCTCAAGAGCCTCCTGAACTTAAAGAGCTTCAATAGCCTCAAGAGCCTCAAGATCCTCAAGAGACACAAGAGCCTCAAGAAACTCAAGAGATTAGTGACATGTTTGCTGAAATTGATCGTGCATTTGATGAATTTGATGATGTAGTTGCAGCTGAAGAAGGAACACAGATGTATGCTATTTTTGCTCAACTAATTAGTTTCAGTTTGCTTCCACTTGTGGTAGTTGGTGAAGAAAAGTTTGCAATTTTGGAAGTTGCTGAGTTTGATGGTGATGATGGTGAACAAGTAGTTTCTGATGGTGAACAAAGAGTTTGTGATGGGGCTGTCATTCCAGATGATCAGTGTGCTGAAGTTGTTGGAGATGGTGAACAAAGAGTTTTTGATGGGGCTGTGATACCAGTTGGAGATGAGGGATGTATATGAGTTGTGGATGGAGATGTGATTAAGGTTAAAGTGGTTGCTAAACAAGGAGATGAGCCAGATAGAGCTATGATACGAGATGAAGTGCTTAAAAAATGGAATTGGGCAACATGGAATGCTTGCAGAGGAAAAGTTTGAAGATCAAGGAAGATCAATCAAGAGGAGAAGATTCATGGCTGACAAGACACCCAAGGATGATGCTAAATAATGGTTATGCTTTTATGTTTAGGTCAATAATCTGTTATACTTCTGCTATGGTGTTGTAATGGAAGATTATAACAGTATGTACTTGTTCTAAAGTTTATCTACCGGTTATGTAATAATTTACTATGGTCAATGGTTGCATAACCTTTTATCTAATCTAATGGAAGCCAAAAAAACTAGGCAATTTTGGGATGTGTATGTTGGTAGCCCAAACGTTTAGCATTTATTACCCAAACATGCCTAAAACACATTTCCATATGTAATTACCCCGCTGATTGGCTCCAAACGGTCAACTTAAATTGACCAGGCAGATGGTCAACAAAGTCAAACAGCCTAAGAGTCAATCTCCGTGGAAGTATAGTGTTTCCCTGGGTCGTTATGTCCCAACGAGGTGTGATGGTATAAAAACGGGTTTGTGATCGGGTGAATTGAATGGGAAGTAACCAGATAATGATTTGGATTTGTTTTACACTACTGGAATGATTAGGAATAACAGTATTAACAATTAAAGGAAACAGATGTGTATAAACATAGATCAAATAAAAATCAGACACGATTACGTGCTGGGAAAAAGGTGAGTTTTAAGGAAAAATAAACTACAGGGGGTGAAAATGAAACTTTTACAAACTTAAAATTAAAATAAAATAAATTAAAAAGAAAATTATTTTTTTGATTACTTTATTATTTATTATTAATTAAAACTATTTAATTACTTATTATTAATATTTAACTTATACTAAATATAATATAATATTAAGTAAAAACTAAGAAATTGAAAATCTACTTTTAAAACTTCTAAAATATCTTAAAAATAATTATGAAAACTTAAAAATATCCCTTTTTGTCTTTTTGTGATTTTCTATTAATTAAATACTAATAATATTAATTAAACTATTTAAACTATTTTAAATTACTACTAATACTAAAAATGACTTAGAAATTTAAGAAATATTTTATAAAACTAATTAACCATCACAGGAATCCTAAAAAAAATTATAAAAATTATATTTAGACTATTTTACTAATTATTTACTTATTTATTAATTAATATCTAATTTAACTAAATTAATTAAGAAAATTAGTAAATGAACAGTAGAAATTCTAGAAAAAATCCTAAAATTATTTTATAACATATAAAAGCTAGGAAAAATATAAAAACTAGGTAGTACTTTATAAAAACTAATTATACTATTTAATACTTAAATATTAATTAATTATTAATAAAAATAATATTAAATCTAATAATTACTAAATGACAATATAAAAATTTGGAAAAATTACTGAAAATACCTAAAGATAAATGGAGATTAAGAAAAATATAAAATTGCAAGTTACTTAACAAAAATCTAAAAAGGAAAATTAAAAAGATAAATAAAATTAAATAGAAAGTATCACTTATAATTAAATTGGTTTTTCTGGATTTTTTTTTTACAAAACTATTTTATACCTAAAAACATGAAACTTTTGTGAAGACAACTTTTTTCAAGCTTAAAAATAAGCAATTTGGACACTAAAAGGTGAAACAGTTGAGTTTTTGTTGACTTTAAAGGAAATGAACCTTTGTGGGGTCCACAGAGGTGGATTTTGGTTCAAATAGGTTCCTTGAACATGAATAAGCTAGAAACTAGCAAATAAGCCTCTTGAATAAGCCAATAAGCCTGAATAAGAACTTGGTTTCCTTATTTGTACACAGAAATTGGGACAGAGTCTAAGGTTGATTCTAGGTGGGGTCCACTGAGCTAGAGCTCAAAAATATGCTCAAACTAGGAAGGTGTCCAGGAGAGGGGTTCAAAGAAATAAAAATAGGGTTGTGGGACCCACTGAGGTGGCCAGGAAGAACCACCAAAGATGGTGGTGTGGTGACTGTGGTGGTGCAGCAGGGGAGGTTCTCCCCCTGCAAGTGTGTTTGGGCAAAGGTGGGGCCCACAGAAAAAATTGCAAAAATATAGTGCCAATGGGATTTCAGAGTTTAGCTGGTATACTTTACACCCAAGAATTTTCAAAGCCTAAAACTTAACACAAAATTCTATAAAATTCCTGGAAAATTTGACTTTCTACAAAGAAGTGCAATTTTGACTTTTTAAGTAAACATGGAACTTTGACTATTTTGAACTTCTAATGCTTCCTAATTACTGAGTATGCTAAAATAAGTTGTAGTGAACTGGAATTATGCTACTTTAACCACTATGGAAGTGAAATGAGTGACTATTGTTTCTAAAATCTTGACAGTTAACAAAGAATGGGATTTAAAATAGAGATTTGACTTTCTAACCTATAACCACTGGTTTTTATGACTAATATTCACTACATGTACCTATTTTAACTTGTACCAACTAAAAACAACAACAAAAACAGGCCATAACTCATAGAACAAGCTTGAACCAAACACACCTTTAAATCTAATCCAATGATTACGGCACATCATAAGCCAACTAAAAAAAATCTAAACATTAAAACAAAAATAACAGTAACTAGATAAGCTACTAAATAAGCTACATACCAAATTTCAGATCTAACGGACTTATAACGAAGAAATGAAAAATCAAAAACTATTTCTGCAGTTAAAAACGACTTTTTGCAGCCCGAAAAAGGGTGATTTAGCCCTGTTAAAAAATCTAAAAATTAAAATAAAAATACAAGCAAGTAGATAAGCAATAAAATAAGCTACATACCAAATTTCAGGTCAAACGGACTTATAACAAAGAAATGAAAAATCAAACACTATTTCTGCAGTTTGACACTTTTTTGACTTTTTTTTCAAGTTTTTGAATATGTTGACTTTTATGAACTTTGATCCTACTCTAATGATTGAAATGGATGTTTTAAGTGAAAATGAAACTATCTTAAGTTATCCTAACTGCTTTTGTCTTGAAATGTTGAGATTGTGATACCAAGATCTTGACAGTTAACTACCATGGATGGATTAGAAGTGACTTTTGACTTTTATCTAGAAACACCTAAGATTTTATGACCTAATTGAATATAATTAACCTAAGTGGACTTGTTTAAACTAACTATCTAAACTAAGACAAACCAAAGCTCATAGAATGAGCTTAAACCAAACATCCCTTAAAAGATGACCATTATGAGTTTTTCACATCAAAAGCTTGTTCTAGGCCAAGAAACTGAGTCATAAGTACTTATTATGGTGAAGTAAGCTGAGATGAACACCTAAACATTAAATCTAACAACATTAACATGAGAATCTCTAAAATTCTAGTATGGCAGTGAACTTAAATAACTAAGCAACAATGTAAACTAATAAACAAGGTAATTAGATTAAACATTTACTGAGCTAACATACATCAAATAACCACCAAACAACAGAAATAAGCAACAATTAAAGTGTTCTACAGTACAATTCCAGAAATGGAAGTTTTGCTTACAATGGATTCCAACTGAGAGACATGTGATCAAGGACCCAATTCACATCCTAATTGCTCCCAAGAGCTTATAAACCATTTGCAATCCAAAACTAACACTGCTCCATTGCTTCATCATCTTCTCTCTTGATTTTTTTATTTATTTACTATTTATTTTATTTTACTTAATTTTTGATAATTTTTGAGTTTTTAACTGAAGACTTGTTTAAAACTAATTTAATTAATAGAAAACTTAATAATAAGCTTAGTTGAGCTTGTAGAACAGTAAAACACCTTTTAACAAGATTGAAGGCAAATTGAGATTTTTAGAGAAACTAAGCATAAACTGAAACTTGTAAAGATAACTGAATTCATTTATTGAAATAACTTGGAAATACTCTAAAACACTTGAGAATACAATTTAGAACTAACTTTTACAACTGGAAATTGAAAACAAGCTAAGTCGACATTCTTAAAATTAAGCTACACTATACTAGCTAACTACTTAACTAACTAACTGCTCCATCATCTCATTTCTTGATATATATGGACCAGTGTGGCTTCTCATTAGAACCTTTGGACGAGTCAATTTAATCCTGGCCGTTGGTGTGGATTTGGCGGGAAAAAGATTTTTGGCAGTTTTAGATAACTTGGAGCAAAATTAGGAATATTTAATGTATCTTGGATGTTGTGGAGAGTTGGGGGGACAAAGGATGGGTAGGCTGAGCTGGAGGGATGGGAGGATGGAGTGTTGCAGGGGGTTTGATGATGGTGGCAGGCTGTTTTGGAGGGAGGTAGAAGGGTCAAAGATGGGTTGACCGTTTATTATTTTAAACGGAAAGGATTAATATGAAGGGGTTGGGCTTGTTTTGCTGGGCCAGGGTAAAGGGAGTGGATCAGGATTTGTTTTGGGTGGATTTTGGGTTTATGGATTGGATAATAACAAAAAGGATCCACTTGGCTTATGAAATAACAACAAGACCAATTGTAATTTTCTGAAAAGTGAGGGGCTGCAATTGTCCATTATCCAAAGTAGTCACAAGGTCTTTTCTGCCAAGCTTCAATAGTCCAAGGTGTATGAATGTATTTTTCCACTTTTGAAATTCCAAGGACTATATTTGCCAATTTTCATAGTCGAAGGACTAAACTTGCAATTTCATCAAACTCTTCACTTTAAGGACTAAATTTGACACCTGTGACTTTCCAGGGACCAATAATGATTTTTCTACCAAAAATTTCCCACCAGGGACCAAATCTGCCAAAATTGAAACTCCAGGGACCAAACTTGTGAATTTCCAAAACTTTTGAGATTTTTCACCAAATGACTAAATATGACAACTTATGATTTCAAAAGGACCTTTGGTGACTTTTCTTTTAAAATAAGTGCTCAGGGACTATTTTTGACAAGTTTTGAAAGTTGGGGGACTGAAACTGCCAATTATGCAAACTTTGTTTGTTTTTCAACTGTTTTCACTCATTTTGCATCTATAACATATAAAACACAATTTTGGAATATTTTCAGTATTTTGATGCATTTTTGAGTGTTTTTGTATGTTTTGCAGTTCAGATTTGATCAAAAATGATGAGTGTTTGAGCACTCATCAAATCCCCCACACTAAACTATTACTAGTCCCTAGCAATAAACTGTTTTGAAAATTTAATGGATTTTAATCTCTTTAGCAATAGCCATTACTTCTGGAGTAGGAAAAATGTTTCAGTTCAAGTAAGAACTATGGTACACTGATAACCATGTGATTTTGAGCAAACCACCAGCTGTAAACGGATTTGATTTGTCTTTACCAGAAGCCGTTTGCTTCTGGACTAGCCAACTCTTGATGGACATAGTCAACATCTTGGTGAGCTGATTACCAATTATGGTTTTTCCACTGCCTTTACTACAAGCCATAATCTTGCGGGCTAGCCAACTCTTTTACTTTTTAGGATATGGTGAGTTGAGTACCATACAATTTTGGGCAAATTGTCAGCCATAAACGGATTTGATATATCTTTACCAAGAGCCGTTTGCTTTTGGATTAGCCAGTCCTTTTGTGGTTTAGACATGGTGGACTGATAACCATAAAAATTTTGAAGCTCAAGTGAATTTTTTTTTTAATTTTTGGCAAAAACGGAGGTACTAGATGGTAAAATGTGATAAAATTCGCTAGAATTTTCCCCCACACTTAGAATTGAATATTGTCCTCAATATTCAAAGTCCCGGCTATTATGCTGACTCTTTGAACGTAAAAGGGCAACATTACAAGCTAAATGTGGAAACACCATTTTTTTTTTCATTTTATTGGTAACCACAGCAGGGGTAACTCCCCCACACTTAGGGTGAAAACCCTATATGCATGCTACTGTTTTTGTTTACCGAGTCGCTAGCTTGACTCTACCCCGAATTCATTTGTTCTTGGGGAAGCATGACGTGGAAGAAACAATCTCCATCGGACTTTCATTCAAGATGTTTGGACAAGCATTTGAAGCACGTGAAAGTTCCACACCGATGAGATATAATCCCGGCTTTAAATAGTATAAACTATAAGCGGTGATGCTGGGGTCAAAGATAATGTCTTCATTCCTGAAGGAATGAAGAATAGGAGAAGTCACCCGGTAGGTGAAGAAAAGGAAGAAAACCATGATGAAAATCATGATAAGATCTTCTTCCTCGAGAGCCGGATCATTTGCCTGAATTTGGTTACAAGAGTTAAGCTCGTTGGGTTTGAAAACATCCCGGGCGGGAGGGTGGGAATTTGCAAATCCTCATGATCGAGTGCATCTCCCCTGGGCTATCATACTCCGGAGGAGTCATGATATAAGTGAGTTCACCGGAGAACTCCTCATGAAGAGAATCATTCACATGATGTGAATCTGTGAACTCTTGTTCTGTTGTGGACTCATCACAATCCTCATTCTGAATATCAAAGAGTGATTATCATAAATTAAAGTGAATTCAGATTCGAATTCAAACAAAGGATTGGCGAGAGTAGTTTTGAATGCTTCGGGAACAAAGTGATTAACATTCTCTATTGGACTATTAGGATAAGAAATGAGTGACGGATCATGATATAAGAGACTTTCAATTTTTCCTAGATCGGCTTCAAAGTAAATGAGATCATCGTCACTTCTCGTTGGAAGTGGATTGACGTGAGTGAGTTCATCGGCGAACTCCTTAAGAAGATGATCAGCATCAAAATGTGGAACTGATGCCTCAACATACTCGATGTCTCCATAAGATGCACAATCTTCGCTACAATCGGAGAATGTCTCAAATTGATCTTTTGGACACTCAAGAGGGGAAGGTAAATCACACATATGATCAAAAGTTTCCTGTGACTCTCCTGGGATTGGGATAAGGTTCTCAGCACTAGACTTTATGAATTCGTCCGATTCCTTTTCAGGAACAGTGCTAAGATGCTCGTCCCCCATTTTTAGAGAGTGAGTGGGAACTTCGGGTGTGATAACAACAGACTGAGGGAGTTGAGAAGGACTAGCATTCATGGATTGTACGAGTTCCATTTGATCTTCTGCTAGTAATTCCTTAGTATTCTTTTCTCCCTGTAATTTTTGGATTGGTAGGATTTCAACTGATGCACTCGATGAATCTTTTTGAATAATAACAATGTTATCTTCATCATCATCACTGTCATCATCGTCACCAAACAGAGCAGTATTGCGAATATTGGCACGTATTTTAGCTGCTCTTTGCTCAGCGAGTAATTCTTCCATGCTTTTTCCAGAATCTCGTTCTTCAGCAAGTAATTCTGCCATAGTTTTCCCACGAGAATTTGGAATGAGTGGAAGTTGTGGGGGTGTATATGTATCAAAACTGGAAGGTTGACATTGAAAATCATCATGAGGACCCCCACAATATGCACAAGAAAAACTTGGGGGCATTTTGAAATGCTGTTTTGACTGCTTTAGTCAACTCCTCACCTTTTTTTCAATAACTCTAGAAGCTCTAGATAAGTGTCTTGCTGGGTTTGTTTAGGAGTTGCTTGGATTATTTGGTATTATGGAGGTTGGTCTTGATACGAATAGTCGTAATTGTTACAAGGAAATGGATTCCTTGTTTGACAATCAGAGCTAAAGTGTGAACCTCCACAGTACTCACAACAGTTGAACTGATGTGGCTGTGAGTCATAGGTGCTGGAGTCATAATTGTTATAAGGAAACTGCTCAGAGACAAGCGTGTTTCCTGATTGACAATCAGAACTGTAGTGTGAACCACCACAGTACTCACAACAGTAAAACTGCTGAGTCTCATGGTGTGGAAGCTGATGGAATGAATCAGTTGTGTCATTGTAGGAATAGGGATTCTGGTTATAGACAGACCCGTTTCCTGACTCTACCATGCTACAACTGGGGCAATTACCACCATTATGAGGACCACCACACCATTGACAATCAAGAAGGTGAGGATGAGACATAGAAAGAATCAAATGGTTTTGGAGGGTAAGAAATGGATAATCAAAAAGGTAGGAGGGTAAAGATGGATATTTTCAGAATTTTTGATAAACATTTTATAAGAAAGAAAATCTTTTTGGGTTTTTGTGTTCGTTGAAAACTAATTTTAAAATGTTTTCGGGAACTGTTTTGTTTTTATATGATAATAATATGAACAAGGATGGATAAATATACAATGAGCGTGTATCCAGATTCACTAATACGCAAAACCGTTTAAAATACGCGCACAACCTCCCCGGCAGCGGCGCCAAAATTTTGATTGGCTCCAAACGGTCAACTTAAATTGACCAGGTAGATGGTCAACAAAGTCATACAGCCTAAGAGTCAATCTCCGTGGAAGTATAGTGTTTCCCCGGGTCGTTATGTCCCAACGAGGTGTGATGGTATAAAAACGGGTTTGTGATCGGGTAAATTGAATGGGAAGTAACCAGATAATGATTTGGATTTGTTTTACACTACTGGAATGATTAGGAATAACAGTATTAACAATTAAAGGAAACAGATGTGTATAAACGTAGATCAAATAAAAATCAGACATGATTACGTGCTGGGAAAAAGGTAAGTTTTAAGGAAAAATAAACTACAGGGGGTGAAAATGAAACTTTTACAAACTTAAAATTAAAAGAAAATGAAATTAAAAAGATTTTTTTTTTGATTATTTTATTATTTATTATTAATTAAAACTATTTAATTACTTATTATTAATATTTAACTTATACTAAAGATAATATAATATTAAGTAAAAACTAAGAAATTGAAAATCTATTTTTAAAACTTCTAATATATCTTAAAAATTATATGAAAACTGGCGCCAAAATTTGATTGATGCAAAAGCAGTCAACTAAAGTCAACCACAGGTGTGGTCAATATAGTCAAACTACCTAAACCAATGCTTCCGGGTAATATAGGGTATCACCAGGTCGTTATGTCCCGACGAGGTGTGAATTGTGCTTTAGCGTGCTTGTGATCGGGTGATTTTCACAGGAAAGGGGTAAGATGATTATATTACTGATTTCTTACTGAAAATGACACAAATACTTAATATCGACAAAAACTGAAAAACTAGATAAGTGAAAATGTTTTAAAACCTAAAAGGTACGTTTAAGTTTAAATAAACGTCAACGTACCAAATAAAAAGTGAAAACTGAAATCTGAAAACCCTCTGGGTGTGAAAATGACTTTTTTACAAATCTAAGGATGAAAGAAAATTTTTGGAAAAAGAAAATGAATTTTTACACTATTTAATTATTTAATATTAATTAAATATTATTTAATACTAATTATTAATATTTAAATAACTTAAATACAATATAATATTATTTAAATACTAGAAAAGTGAAAATTAAATTTCTAAACTTATAAAATAACTAAAAACTAATTTTAAACTTAAAAATATATGTTTTTGTCTTTTTGTGATTTTCTATTAATTAAATACTAATAATATTAATTAAACTATTTAAACTATTTTAAATTACTACTAATACTAAAAATGACTTAGAAATTGAAGAAATAATTTATAAAACTAATTAACCATCACAGGAATTCTAAAAAAAATTATAAAAAGTTTCTAAAAATTATATTTAGACTATTTTACTAATTATTTACTTATTTATTAATTAATATCTAATTTAACTAAATTAATTAAGAAAATTAGAAAATGAATAGAAGAAATTCTAGAAAAATTCCTAAAATTATTTTATAACATATAAAAGCTAGGAAAAATATAAAAACTAGGTAGTACTTTATAAAAACTAATTATACTATTTAATACTTAAATATTAATTAATTATTAATAAAACTAATATTAAATCTAATAATTACGAAATGACAATATAAAAATTTGGAAAAATTACTGAAAATACCTAAAGATAAAAGGAAATTAAGAAAAATATAAAATTGCAAGTTACTAAATAAAAATCTAAAAAGGAAAATTAAAAAGATAAATAAAATTAAATAGAAACTATCACTTATAATTAAATAGGTTTTTCTGGATTTTTCTTTTACAAAACTATTTTATACCTAAAATCATGAAACTTTTGTGAAGACAACTTTTTCCAAGCTTAAAAATAAGCAATTTGGACACTAAAAGGTGAAACAGTTGATTTTTTGTTGACTTTGAAGGAAATGAACCTCTTTGGGATCTACAGAGGTGGATTTTGGTTCAAATAAGTTCCTTGAACATGAATAAGCTAGAAACTAGCAAATAAGCCTCTTGAATAAGACAATAAGCCAGAATAAGAACTTGGTTTCCTTATTTGTACACAGAAATTGGGACAGAGTCAAAGGTTGATTCTAGGTGGGGTCCACTGAGCTTGAGCTCAAACATTTGCTCAAACTAGGAAGGTGGCGAGGAGGGGGGTTCAAAGAAACAAAAATTGGGTTGTGGAACCCACTGAGGTGGCCAGGAAGAACCACCAAAGATGGTGGTGTGGTGACTGTGGTGGTACAACAGGGGAGGTTCTCCCCCTGCAGGTGTGTTTGGGCAAAGGTGGGGCCCACAGAAAAAATTGCAAAAATATAGTGCCAATGGGATTTCAGAGTTTAGCTGGTATACTTTGCACCCAAGAATTTTCAAAGCCTAAAACTTAACACAAAATTCTACAAAATTCCTGGAAAATTTGACTTTCTACAAAGAAGTGCAATTTTGACTTTTTAAGTAAACATGAAACTTTGACTATTTTGAACTTCTAATGCTTCCTAATTACTGAGTATGCTAAAATAAGTTGTAGTGAACTGGAATTATGCTACTTTAACCACTATGGAAGTGAAATGAGTGACTATTGTTTCTAAAATCTTGACAGTTAACAAAAAATGGGATTTAAAATAGAGATTTGACTTTCTATCCTATAACCACTGGTTTTTATGACTAATATTCACTACATGTACCTATTTTAACCTGTACCAACTAAAGACAACAACAAAAACAGGCCATAACTCATAGAACAAGCTTGAACCAAACACACCTTCAAATCTAATCCAATGATTACGGCACGTCATAAGCCAACTAAAAAAAAATCTAAACATTAAACTAAAAATGACAGTAACTAGATAAGCTACTAAATAAGCTAAATACCAAATTTCAGGTCTAACGGACTTATAACGAAGAAATGAAAAATCAAAAACTATTTCTGCAGTTAAAAACGACTTTTTGTAGCCCGAAAAAGGGTGATTTAGCCCTGTAAAAAAAATCTAAAAATTAAAATGAAAATACCAGCAAGTAGATAAGCAATAAAATAAGTTACAAACCAAATTTCAGGTCAAACGGACTTATAACGAAGAAATAAAAAATTAAAAACTATTTCTGCAGTTTGGCGCTTTTTTGACTTTTTTTTCAAGTTTTTGAATATGTTGACTTTTATGAACTTTGATCCTACTCTAATGATTGAAATGGATGTTTTAAGTGAAAATGAAACTATCTTAAGTTATCCTAACTGCTTTTGTCTTGAAATGGTGAGATTGTGATACCAAGATCTTGACAGTTAACTACCATGGATGGATTAGAAGTGACTTTTGACTTTTATCTAGAAACACCTAAGATTTTATGACCTAATTGAATATAATTAACCTAAGTGGACTTGTTTAAACTAACTATCTAAACTAAGACAGACCAAAGCTCATAGAATGAGCTTAAACCAAACATCGCTTAATAGATGACCATTATGAGTTTTTCACATCAAAAGCTTGTTCTAGGCCAGGAAACTGAGTCATAAGTACTTATTATGGTGAAGTAAGCTGAGATGAACACCTAAACATTAAATCTAACAACATTAACATGAGAATCTCTAAAATACTAGTATGGCAGTGAACTTAAAAAACTGAGCAACAATGTAAACTAATAAACAAGGTAATTAGATTAAACATTTACTGAGCTAACATACATCAAACAGCCACCAAACAACAGAAATAAACAACAATTAAAGTGTTCTACAGTACAATTCCAGAAATGGAAGTTTTGCTTACAATGGATTCCAACTGAGAGACATGTGATCAAGGACCCAATTCACATCCTAATTGCTTCCAAGAGCTTCTAAACCGTTTGCAATCCAAAACTAACACTGCTCCATTGCTTCATCATCTTCTCTCTTGATTTTTTTATTTATTTACTATTTATTTTATTTTAATTAATTTTTGATAATTTTTGAGTTTTTAACTGAGGACTTGTTTAAAACTAATTTAACTAATAGAAAACTTAATAATAAGCTTAGTTGAGCTTGTAGAACAGTAAAACACCTTTTAACAAGATTGAAGGCAAATTGAGATTTTTAGAGAAACTAAGCATAAACTGAAACTTGTAAAGATAACTGAATTCATTTATTGAAATAACTTGGAAATACTCTAAAACACTTGAGAATACAATTTAGAACTAACTTTTACAACTGGAAATTGAAAACAAGCTAAGTCGACATTATTAAAATTAAGCTACACTATACTAGCTAACTACTTAACTAACTAAATGCTCCATCATCTCTTTTCTTGATATATATGGACCAGTGTGGGTTCTCATTAGAACCTTTGGATGAGTCAATTTAATCCTGGCCGTTGGTGTGGATTTGGCGGGAAAAAGATTTTTGGCAGTTTTAGATAACTTGGAGCAAAATTAGGAATATTTAATGTATCTTGGATGTTGTGGAGAGTTGGGGGGGGGGGACAAAGGATGGGTAGGCTGAGCTGGAGGGATGGGAGGATGGAGTGTTGCAGGGGGTTTGATGATGGTGGCAGGTTGTTTTGGAGGGAGGTGGAAGGGTCAAAGATGGGTTGACCGTTTATTATTTAAAACGGAAAGGATTAATATTAAGGGGTTGGGCTTGTTTTGCTGGGCCAGGGTAATGGGAGTGGATCATGATTTGTTTCGGGTGGATTTTGGGTTTATGGATTGGATAATAACAAAAAGGATCCACTTGGCTTATGAAATAACAACAAGGACCAATTGTAATTTTCTGAAAAGTGAGGGGCTGCAATTGTCCATTATCCAAAGTAGTCACAAGGTCTTTTCTGCCAAGTTTCAATAGTCCAAGGTGTATGAATGTATTTTTCCACTTTTGAAATTCCAAGGACTATATTTGCCAATTTTCAAAGTCGAAGGACTAAACTTGGAATTTCATCAAACTCTTCACTTTAAGGACTAAATTTGATACCTGTGACTTTCCAGGGACCAATAATGATTTTTCCACCAAAAATTTCCCACCATGGACCAAATCTGCCAAAATTGAAACTCCAGGGACCAAAATTGTAAATTTCCAAAACTTTTGAGATTTTTCACCAAAGGACTAAATATGACAACTTATGATTTCAAAAGGACCTTTGGTGACTTTTCTTTTAAAATAAGTGCTCAGGGACTATTTTTGACAAGTTTTGAAAGTTGGGGGATTGAAACTGCCAATTATGCAAACTTTGTTAGTTTTTCAACTGTTTTCACTCATTTTGCATCTAAAACATATAAAACACAATTTTGGAATATTTTCAGTATTTTTGATGCATTTTTGAGTGTTTTTGTATGTTTTGCAGTTCAGATTTGATAAAAAATGATGAGTGTTTGAGCACTCATCACCCGCCTATTTATATGATATAACCCAAGTAACTTCGTCATTCATCCATTAATAAAAAACACTAAAACAGAAGTTGTAGCAAAAGGTGTAAGAATGTCTCGATTTGTGCTTCTTCAGGAACTACCGGCGGCTGCTAAGTCAACTGAGTTACCATACCAAATGACTGTTTATTTTGATAGGGAGACACAACGGGATATGAAGTATGCGAAAGATCTGACAAAGGCATATCAAGAGTTGCTTGATATTGTTAATCAAAGGAACGAGTACATACATGAAATGGAGCTTGTGCGTCCCTTGGTGCAAATGTCTAAGTGTTTGGAGTATTTTAAGAAGCTTCAAAAGTCCGACGTTATCGAGCTTTTAGAATTGAAGAAGAAGTTTGCCGAAGCGAAGCTGAAGGTCTTTAACAAGCACGCATTTGTTAAAGGACTTTAGGAGTATGTGGTTGGGCCATTGGGATATGGTAACCATGATGTATTTGGTTCCTTTTGAATTACAAATTATGTTATGTTGCTCTTTGTTAATCAAGTTATCTTTTGAATTATAAATTATGTTATGTTGCTCTTTATTGATTAATTATGTTATGTTGCTGTGTTAATTATGTAATGTTGCTTTGTTGAAAGTCAAACAAAGATTGTCAAAATGGCTAATTTTTTGCATGTACATTCATTTGCAAAAGTCAAACCTAATTGTCAATTTGGGTAATTTTGGGTAGTTTTGTGCATGTACATTCATTTGCAAAGGTTAAACAGGATAGTCAATTTGTGCCATTTTAGGTAATTACTGCCAAAAGATATCGAGTAGCCAAAAGATCAAGATCATTTAAATTTACAGCGAAACACTTAACCATTCACCAAAAAGATGGGGTACATGAGCTACTACAAACAAAAGAAAAACATTAAACAAAGAAACTAGCTTAACTGCCACAAAATGGCTAAACACTATCCTCAAAACAAACATCCTCCAACAACGACTCCACAAACCTATTGCCTTCATCCGGAACAATCACATTTCCGGCATCATCCATTGGTGGAGGCGGCGGCAGGCCCTGGGTAGGCGGCAGGAGGCTTTGGGGAGGCAGAAGCAGGCTCTGGGGAGGTGACATCAGACTTTGGTACTCCTGGAACTCCTGGTACACCGGCTGATCAAAAGTGGTAACATAAGCCGAAGTGGTGGTGGGGTTCATGGGTTTTTTCCTTTTTGTGTTTTTTCGACTACCACATCCAACAGGGATGTTTGATTGCTCAATTATAGTATATATATTAAGTATCGAGAAAATCCTAGAGAAATACGGATTAACCGAGTCGTTTTCCAACGAAGGTGTGAATGGAATTTTGAATTTGATTCGTGAATCGTGTCGTGAAAAGTGGAAATGTGAAAATTGTGATAGTGAAATTCAAATTATGAAATGAAATGATGAAATAAGCAGAAGGTACAAGCTATATATGTACAAATGTTTAAAATCTAAAAACGGGAATTCAAACGCGATTTTAAAACGTAACCTACGAAATAAAACATAACTATTATTGAAAAATGATCCTAAAAATATGAAATAAATTTCTAAAAATCTTAAACTACTTAAAATAATTTTGAGAAAAAGAAAAATATTTTTTTTTGACTTTTTGCTTATTTTCTAGGAATTAATTTCTATTTTTGGAATTAAAAAGTAATTAAAAAAATAAAAGAAAATGTAAAAAAAGGGAAAAATACAAATTTAATTTTGAAAAATATAAAATAATATAAATGAATTATCTAAAATATTTTTGGATTTTTAGTGGCTTTTTCTGATTTTTTATTGATTTTTATTTATTAAAAAGTATTTAAAAATGATTAAAAACTAAGAAAAATTAAGAAAAATAGTAAAACAACTCAGAAAAATATGAAAAATTTACAGAAAATCTAAAATATTATAAAGAACTTGGAGAAAAATTTTGAAAAAGAAATAAGTTGCAGAAGTGCTTATTGGGTATAAAACAGCTTATCACAAGTACTTATTGACAAGCACTTGTGACCAAACTGTATGAAACTGAGAACACAAATGCAATATACTCTAATAAGCTCAAAAGCATTCAAATATTATCAATTGTAGCTCAGAAATACTACAAAACAAGCAATAAGCAGTAGATATCAAGCTGATGAATAAGCAGTAACAACTCAGAATAAGCCAATGACTAAGAAATAAGGAAATCAACTACTAAACATTAAATGAGACTCAGAGTAACCGAAAATGCTCAGTAAACAAGCAGTAAGGAAACTAGCAGGCCTAAACTAATCAGCAGTCCATGTTCTATGCTACTAAATTTCAGACAACAATAAGCTCTCACTTAAGCACTAAGATGCAAAGTAGTGGGGGCAAAAGCTTCACTATACTACTAAGTGTCTCTAAACTTAAAAGCCCTATCAGAAGTTATCATTTACTAGTCTATTTATACCTAAGTTCAGCAGCTTGCAGAACATAAGCTGATGAAACAGTTGACTATTATGAGACCTACACTAGTTGACTAAATCCAATTTCTCTTGATCAAATTAACTTCTAAAAGTGAGGTTTAAGCTAATATAAAATTGGAATAAGCTAATTTGGATTATATTGCAACTAATTCTAGAATTACACTAACTGTTTTTCAATTTACCTAACTGTTAAGCTAATTTAAACCTTACTTTGACTTTTATGTTTTAACCAACTATTTTTATGATCAATTAGTCTATTATTATACTGATGCAACCTATGTAAAACAAAGAAACAACAAATCACAAACTACTCATCACAGTTATTAATAGAACCAAACACTCCCTTAACTAACAACTTACACTATGAAACTAAGATCTATACTACAAATCACCAATCAACTGTTTAAACAAGCTATAATAACACAACTAGAAGCTAACTCAACAATCAAATGCAACCGAATCTATCAAATACTCAGTATCACAGATGTAAGCTACTAGTAAAGCAAGAAATGAAAACAGTACTTACAACAACTCACTCCTCAGCTCAAAATAGAGGAGTTTCACTATGCAAGCCTGTCTTTAGACAGGCCAAGCTCTTCCAATTCTAGCTTGATCTATCAATATCACCTCTGAATCACCAATTAACAAAGACAGTTTGACTTCTGTTGACTATTTGCACTTTAGAACTATGAAACTGAAATTACAATCTCACAAAAGCTATGAAAGCTAGAATGAGATGTATAATACTACAAACTAGCTTAATTGAAAGCTGATTTTAAATCAAAAACTATTTTTATATTTTTTTCTATTTTCTGTTTTAAAAGACACCTTTGAACAATATTGAAAGCTGAATTGAATGTAAACTAATTTGAAATGTTAAACAAACTGAATTTAAAGCTGAATGTTTAAAGAGATTTAAGCTAAAACTAAATCAACAAACAATAACAAGCTGAGATTATTAAAGCTAAAATGATTTCATTAAAGATAAAAAGATTACAACTAAACTATTCTATTACAATCAAACGAAATTTGGGTAGAGTTTCTACACTACACTCCACCACCCTAAACACTAATCCTAGCCTCTCTATTTATAGCAACTGAATGAAAATTCTAGAGGTGAGGATAGCCACGGATTGCCAGCTTGGCAATCCGTGTGATGTGCTTCTTCAAGTACAATCTGAGCCATAAGATCACTCCCAATGATTTCCCTTTGATATTAGCCCTTAGATTGAGCTCAGTGACACGTTCACACCAATAAGGGGCTGCCATGTGTCCCATTTGTGTGTTTCTTTGCTCTGACATGCCTCTGACATCACTAAATAGCTTCTAGATACCCTTGATTTGACTAATACACCCTTAATTGTTGTAAATTGGGACGGGGGTAATATTAAGGTTCATAAGGAATAGTAAATCTGGGTTGATGGATTAATTTGGGGGGCGGGTGAATGTATTTTATTATTGTTTGACCATGGTTGACTGTTGACCTGTGTAGTTTGTGTTGACCAAAGGTGTGGACCGGGTTATGAATTGGGCTTGGGTAAAGGTTTTGGCATTGGGCTTTGATATTTTCATTTGGACTAGGCTTTTATTGTTGAGTATTCAGAGTTGGTTTTAATATTTAAGCAAGGACTAAAAGTATATTTTTTGAATTCATAAGGACCATATTTGCCATAATTCCAAAAAGTAATCCAAGGGCTTCAAATGTGATTTTCTGATTCTCAAAGGACCAAAGATGTCATAACTTGAAAAAAATGTCTTCCAAGGACTAAAGTTGCCAGATTCTAAAACTTAGAGGACCAATCTTGTAACTTCATGAAACTTTATCCAAGGATCAAAACTGACAAATCTCTAATTTCTAAGGTCTTCTATAGGCTCAGCATTGACTAACTTTGAATGATCTGCACACGTTCCACTCTCGTGCTCGTTTTTGCCGGTTTCCATTTATTTTTCGTCATTTAATGAAATATCCGTACCTGCACATTCACAATCACAAAAACACATAATCTTTGGAGATTTGGGTTAGTTTTTTATTATTAAGTCCCATTTTGGCTCAGAAAAGGTGAGTAAATAAGCACTCACCAATGTTCCGGAGAACGCCACCATGAGTCCAGTGTCTACGGAAACTACGACAAAAGTGACGAGGCTGTGATATGGTGTAGTTGTTGTAGTAGCAGAATTTAGTGTCATGTGATGATGCGTGGGATTGCGCCCTCGCAAAAGGTTTTACCTCTCAAGGGATCTCAAGAGGATTGCAATCCCCACCAGGCAATGTACCTGATCGTTGTAGTATAGTAAAGTGCCAAGTACCGGGGGATTGATCGTTCAACTCAAAGAATAGTGTTCGTTAGGATTGAATTAATCTAACTAGGTCTAGAGGTGAGGGATGATTCTTTTCATATTTTTATATTTTACGGAAAGCAAGTAAAAATCTCGGTTTTGGAAGGAGGGGCGGAATTAGTTGCTAATCAACTAACCCAAAAAGCTACCAATTAAACTAATGTGAAAGAAAAGTAAACTAGGGTTCTACAAGGGAAGTGAAGCATGTCTACCTATGATGTATTACTCCTTGCTACCTATCCAATTCTACCTATTGAATGTTAACCTTGTTTTAATTGATGGGTTGTATTCCTTAATACCATTCATGGGGCCGTGTACGATCTTCCCTAACTTTATAAGCTTCTACCTCTTCCTATGTCGAGCCGACTACTAGCTCCTAACATGGCCTCCTTAGTAGTTACTTATGCATTAAATACAACCAATTAATCGTAGTACACATCCGATCATGTTTCTTAAGACGTTCAAGCAAGTTACCAATAGGAAGTCTGTAAGTTTTCTTAAGCCTAACATCGATAAACATTCAATAAAAACAAGAAACAATAGGAACCAAGAATTATAAACTAAATCAACTAAACCTACTGAAGTGTCACGCCTTAATTGATAAAGATAGACACAAACATCAACAAGGAATCAATAAGATCTAATCAGTTATATACAAGTTTCACACAATCATAAGTAGACACAAGGTGAATTAGCAACGCATAATCAATGAAGAGCAGTCAACAATAATCATAATCGAAGACATAACATAAGATTGAATCAATAAACAAACCATTACAAGATGTTTAGGGAGTGATTAAGACCCTCTAAGTTGCTGAAAAAACACCTACCCTAACCCTAGAATCGGACTTAGGGTTTAGGGCTTACAAATAATGAAGTTATAAGGTTGTATTTATAGGCACTTTTCAGTCCGTCCCGTCTTGACGGCGTCAGCCCGTACCATGATGGCGTCAAGATCAAACTTTCTTCACGAAATTGTAGATCTCTTCGTCCTCTTCGCGTGGGCTTTTGAATCACCTAAATCAGAGTTCGTATGCAAAAGTTATGGCCAAAAAAATAACAGCTACCGCACGCGCAAGTTGTGACAGTTAACACGTGATGACCTGCCTCCATTAACACGTGACGGCGCCAGACGTACACTATATGACAAAAGGAACGATTTAGGGCAATATTTGATCCAATAATCTCGACTTAGGGCTTAAATGACCCCCTAAAAGCGGTACACTTTTCGTCTCATCATGTGAACTACAACGTGGACATTGAAGTCCTTCAGGGATTTGTTTTGTGGTTGTGGTGACCACCGTTGATGTTTCAACGTGTGTGTTGGTGGTGATGGTGGTGGTTATTACTGCGGTGTTTGGTGATGATTCCATTTTTTGCAAACCGTGTTTTTTTACTGTTACCTCGAGTCGTGTTTTGCAAGCGTGGGTTGTAGGGGGTTTATGGGGTTAAAAGTTATAATTTACTTTGAAAATTTAGCCATTGAGGTCATGTCGCATTGATTCCCAAGCACACAGGTTATTATGGCGGCAACTGATTAAATATGAATAGTAAAATGATAATACTACCCTTAATGACGTAGCACTTAATGAGGAAACTAACGGAAAAACGCTCCCGGTGGCTATTTACCACTTTTACGAAACGTTAATGGCAAATTTGCACGCCTTTATGACTCGGTCCCATTTTTGCAATTTCATGATACTTTAGTAACCATTTTTGCAAGTTACCCTAATAATTATTAAGTTTTTTTTTTTTTTTTTTTTTTTTTTTTTCTTTTCAAATACCACATCTTACAAGACCTTTTTAAAAGAGATAAGCTTCGAAAACAAAAAGCGTAACTTTTAAATCAAGCTCAGCTACAACTTATGACACTTATGACAGATATGGACGGACTCACATGTATGCCGGGTGTAGCACGGGCTACACCCGATGAAAAAAAAAATCAAAGCTGCCGTTTTGTGGTATGTAACCCCCAAAATTCATTTTGATACTTTCGTTTCTTACAGTGTAATTTTAGTTAGTCCAATATTTCTTTTGTGCAACACTCTTTTAAAAATCTTGGATCCGTCCCTGATGACAGACATAAGCTTAACTCATGCTTGGCTTGGAACTAGTCAAGGTTGCAAATACCACCACTAATACAAACTAAACATATGAACAAATTTTGTCTTCCATTGTGTAATGCAAAGCATTATCATTTTTTTTTCATTCATTCATATTTGAAAGAACCACCTAATTGCATTAATCAACACAAATATATACTAGTATCTTTTAATGGATGTGTTATGATCTCACATTGGTTAAGTATGAGATTGGTTGATGGTTTATAAAGTTGTCCAAAGATCAATATAAAACTCATATTTACTATAGAATGAACCAATCCTATCTATTCATTTTTTTATTAAAAAAAAAAAATAAATAAATAAATAACTAATTTTTTATATAAAATTAAATATCTCGCAAACCGTTAACCGTTACGCGAAAAAAATTAAACAATCGCGACGAAAATTAAATTATCTTTCTATAGATATGCATTCTTATATACTTTCGACGAACTTTTTTTTTTCGACGAACCTTTTTTTTTCAAAATTTTCGCCCAGAAAATCACATGTGATTTGTAAAAATCACATGTGATTTGTTAAAATCCAATCATATGTGATTTTTACGAATCATATTTGATTTTTCTAGGCGGAAATTTAAAAAAAAAAATGTTCGTCGAAAGTATATAACAATGCATATCTATAGAAAGATAATTTAATTCTCGTCGCGATGTTTGGCTGAAACCCTAATTAATTGTGATCAATTCTTTAGGGTTTCGTGGTTGATGGTTGTATGTGTTGTGCGTTTATGAGTGACGATCTCTGTTACGGTTTCATTCTTGCGATCTCTAATAGGGTTTCGTTTTTCTATGCACATGATCACTCGTCGATACCTGCTATATCTTTCTTTCTGGTGATTTGGTTAGTGTTGGGTTGTTCGCAAGCGGCTGGTCAGGCTATTTATGAATACCGAAACCCTAATTATAGGGCTTGGTTTTATTTTACGATTGGATGCTTGGGATTGTTAATGCTTCTGCTGCATGTTCGTTATTTGATTAATGTGTTTGTAAGTGGGTTTTGAGAGAGGGAAGTAAAGTTTTAGGGTATTCTTTTTGAAAAACCCTATGAAGCATGCTACGATCACAGTCCAGATGGTTATTGCTACATTGGTTGCGGGTTTTGTGATTGTTAATGCTGGAAGTTAGGGTTTACATCCCTAGTCGGTGATCTTTCTGTTACGTATCGTTTTTTCAGTGTTGGGTGTGATGTTCGTAATCCTAGACCTGTATAACGATTGTATTGAAGTTAGGGTTTTCAAAAATTCTATTTTGGTCCCACACAAGTACATGCTGATTGGTATTTGCTATCTGAGTGTTTGTGGGGTATGTGGTTCCTGCTGCTTCGATGATATGTATGGTGCTTGATGTCAATCAGTCGGTTTCGGTCTACCCTAGTTATGTCGTGCTGATTGTTGGCTTATTGGTCGATATTGGGGTGGTCATCGTGGTTGTGTGTTGCAGGTTCGATGCTATTGGATGTTGTGATCCAGGTTAGTGTTTAGCACGACTATTGATGATGGATTGGAGCTTCTTATGTGGAAGTGTGTTCGTTTACACTTCTATGTGGATGTTAGTCGTGTCCTATGATATGGGTTCTTTTCTGGATCGCATGGAAGTTGTCTTGAAGTTCTATGATGACTATGTTGTTGGTGCTACATTAGTGAATCAAGTTTAATTCCATATTTACATTCACATGTATAGTCATTGTAGGTTGTAAGTTTTATTTTGTAAGTTATAAGAATGTCGTGTCATTGTTATATGAGAGTCTGTAAGTGTCGTAAGGGACTGAGATGAGAGACTCACTCTCATCCGTTGTACTTCAATGTTTTTGGTTAATATATTTTACCAGGGTGCAGGATTACTCCCCTTTACCCAAAAAAATTCTCGTCGCGATAGTATAATTTTTTTCGCGTAACGATTAACGGTTTGCAAGATATGTTGTTTTAAAGAAAAAGATGGAAAATGAATTTTTATTAATTTAGATCTATAATTGGTTCATTGATTATATGGCAAATATGAGTTTTATATTGATCTCACCTCTTATAAAGTCTAACACTATGTTCTCAAGTTTGTTTTTGGAAGATAAAGTAAAGTAAAGTAAAGAAAGTAATGTAAAGAAAAGTAAAGAAAGTGGTGGATCCTTAACTTTCATCCTATTTATAGGATGAAACATTATAGAGTAAAAATACAAAGACTTTCTTCCCTCTTTTTCACTCCACTTTCTTTCCTTCAATGAAAAAAACTTAAGAACACAACATTATTTTGTTTCACTCCCTTTCATTAAAAAAAAAAAAAAAAAAAAAAAAAAAAAAAAAAAAAAACAACTTGAGAACATAGTGTAAGTGTCCCCTCCTCTTACGAGCTAGCTTTTTAAGTGAGTTCTACACTTAGACTTATGAACATCGATACGAGCCTAGTATGGGATAGGTTATTATGCAATGGTCATGCAACCAAAACACCCAGGATTGTGCATCAAATATTTCAATTGTAACTAACACTCAGATAAATGTTCGACAATTTCAACACACAATTTTACAAGAAAAGAAAAAGCAATCCATGTAGTGCTAGTAAATACACTCACTGCGATTAAAGCAACATATCAATTGTTATGACTTATGAGTACTACTTAAACATCACAATTGGAATAATGACGGCTAAACTCAAACGGTCAGGTTGATAGCTTACTGGTAATTAAGCCCTGTGTTGATTTTCTGGAAATGTCAAAAGATTAACATAAACCCATTTTCACCCATTACCCAGAAAGAAGCGTGTTCAATTTGCTAGATCTTGAAGTAGTTAAAACAATCTGAAAAATAACACCAGAAACATATACATGACCTTATTGAAATAAGTATGTTATCCCCTCAAACATGTAAATGTACATAAATGCGGGAAAATCAAATTTGGAAACAAATAAAAAAAAAATCCTGAAAACAAGAAACTAAAAATGAATGATCTGAAATATTAAAACCAAACAAAAAAAAAAAAAAAAAAAAAAAAAAAAAAAAAAAAAAAAAAAAAGTATATATGACGAAATCAAGCAAGTCTCAGCTTTTGTTGGGTTTAGCTTTGGCGAAATCAACCAAGTCTCCAAAAAACTTGTCTTCAGCCTTTGTAGGTTTCCCGGATGGTACATGCACGTATGATGCATTGGCCATAGAGGGACCTGTGTAAACTGTATTATTCACTGATAAACCCGACATTCTTTGATCAAGAAATTGTGCATTTTGTTGCTGAGGGTATCCGTAGCCATAACCATAGGCTTGTGGCATTTGATTGTTATTGTACATCTGTTGAGGATACATTTGTTGTTGTGGAATCATCTGTTGTCCTTGAAATTGTTGTTGGGGATACATTTGAGGTGGTATCTGCTGCTGCTGCTGCTGCTGCTGTGTGACCATCATCTGTTGTCCTTGAAATTGTTGTTGCTGAGGGTAGAGAGCCTGCTGGTTGTTCAATGGTGGAAGTTGGGTTGGTGCAATTGGCTGCTGCATGTACATGGCAACTCCCTGGTCACTGGTTTGTAATGCTCCTTGAGGTTGAGAATACTGTGATTGGTCATCATCCGTCGACTGAGCTTCCCAGGGTGGTGGTGGCAGTCCCTCGTTTGTTGGAGCACCTACAAGACCACTCATATTAAGCTTAAGATTTGAAGCTAGATGGGGGCAATTTCAATCCATTTAAGGTGAACATGGGTTTCTTTTATTTCTTGAGGACTTGTAATTCAAACTAAAAGAGAGATTAGCTAAAAAAAAGGGTTAAACCAGTAGAATAGGTCGAAAGTTGCCCATGGGAATATTAACTGTTTTACAACTATTTGATTTCCTTCCATCAAAATGTTGGATCAGTATTTGATAGAAGGGTGAATAACAAAAGGCTTTACTTACCATAAGTGGCTAAGGGGGGTGGGGCCTGCAACGGCTGCTGCGGTTGAGGCAAATGCCCATTCCATGAAGAGGTAGACCCTTGGTTAAATTGTGACTGTGACTCATATTGGGATGCTGGCCCACTAGTTCCATTCGGGTAGAGTGAGGATTGATGTGGCTGTTGAAATTGAGATGATGAAGAAGAATGTGCTTGAGCATTTGGTACATTATTGGTTTGTGAAAGCATATCCACAAAGGCTAAGGCATTATTCTGCTGAGTAGCAGACTCGGGCTGACTCATTGGAACAATAGCTAGGGAGTTTTCGGGAGTTGGTGAGCTGAAGTCATCGCCACTTAAAAGGTCAAACTTAGGAGTCGCCTTTGCTGGAGATTCGTAGGTTGTAGTAGGGACGATAGCAAGCAAATCTGCCTCCACGCTGGCACCAGGAACAGAGGTAGACCTACACACAACAAAAGTCATATATGCTTAACACGCAATCATCTAGCCCATTTAAATGTCGCAAATTTTCGATACACATGCTACTCTAAGCACAGATACAGTTACTTACGCAGTCGCAGGAGGCTGTGTGGTATCTCCAGTATCAATAAGGGGAGCATCAACAGGAACCAACGCTTGACTAGTACTAGTTTCAGGCTTTGATTTTTCCAATAGAACTGGCTTTCCTGAAACGAGTGATTCATGTTTAGATAAGACCCGTTGCAGATCATCATTCAGAGCTAACCCTTGACATAAAAGTGATTCGTCCCTGTTACACATATGTCAAACAAAATACAGATTTTTAGCAGAAAAGCAATAACTCATACGTAAACATGCAGAATCAAACTGCCAGTGCATACAGCTGAGGATTTTCCACTTACATCTTGCTGATACTATATAATGTGACATGAAGAAAATTGTTGTACATTATAGGGGAGAGAGTATGCAAAGATTAGAGACAAACTACTTGAAACAAATTGATTAAACTTTTTTTTTGAAGTTCAGTTGCTGATGGAAAATAATCATTATTACTTAGCATCAACTGATTCACTACAAAACTAGAAAAAAATCCGCTTTTCGTACAAGATGGTGACATAAAAAAGTAAAATAAATCAAATAAGAAGCAATGGAAGTTAGTTGGAGCAGCTATTGATGCAGAATGTAGTGAGAGAAGTTATACAAAAAGGCCTTACGAAGTAGAGTTCACAAGGTGTACCACTCTTTGCTTGTATGTACGACATTGTTCCACCAGATCTACAATAACCTCTTGCCTAAGTCCCTGAAGTCACAATATTCAAAATCAAAGTTACCAAAAGATGTATCAATCAGAAAAGAAATTTGGCAATCAAATTAGCTCAGTCATAGATGAGCCACACTGATAAATACACACGCATAATTCCAAAACAATTACAGTAAAAGACTTCACCTCTTTCTTTTCTGGGTCTATTGCAGTCAGCATTTCTGCAAGGACATCCATGATACCACGTGCATTCTGTAGTTCCGTCAAGCTGAAAGTTGAAAAAACAGAGTTAGACACATACTAAGCAAAGTGGCAGCAATGTGAATGACAACAACCTTGTACAAGATAAACAGATGATAATAACAAAACAGACATGTTATTTCATCTATTATAATGATTGCTTCCACCAAATTTTACATACACAGATGTGTGACAGTTAACTTCTAATTTTAGAAATATACATCAAGTGCAGCATAAAAGTCGAAAACCTAGATGACGTTTCATTATTCAGAGCAATATTACAGACAGAAATTTTTAAAACACAACAATGTCTAGTCTTTGGTAATCATGAGAAAAGTGAAAAGCCAAAGAGTACACATAGACAACTCCTCATTCCCACATTGACAAAAATAGCGTTTAGGTTGCAGATTTCTATTTCTCCATATGTGGAAGCACGCAAATATATTGCAAGTATAGATTCAAAATATGAGCAAAAAGAATTTTTGCATGTATCAGAAATATGCGGAAAGCCAGAAAAGATTCAGAAATTTAGCCAACAATATCTCATAGCTCTCACAGCACCAATAGGAACCAACAAGAGCCTTGGTACCATTCTAGACATCCATTAGCAATTTCATGTTATATAACACAGTACATAGTTTTCATATGCATATAGTTACAAAGCTGGGTGATTCTTCATATCCTTCTCAAATAGAACCATAAAGGGAAAAACTATAATACATTATGGATTATCAGAACACAGACTTAGGATCAAATGAGAAGAACTCTTAAAATGAGAAGGACGAGAAATAAATATAACCACATATTAGAGATGCATAAACTTGAATTAGATGCATCCCCAATCTTTTAGATGCACCATAATATATTTTCTAGCTAAAAATTAGGTGCATATACATATATTAGATGCATTTTAGCAAGTTAGGAAAATCCTATGTATTTTTCGTCCTTTGCGTGTCAAATTTGTTGCAAGTACTACTTTGCATCGTTTTCACTTCAAAATTACTTTCAAAACTAATTTTTTTGGTAAACTATAAAGCAATTATCTAATAAATCAAATTAGAAAAGTTTTACACTGAAGCGACAGGCAAGCGGGCAACAAGTTGCGCCGCTAGCCCTTTTTGAATAGCGAAACTTAATCTTTTAAAAACTACATTCAAAGACCTTGGGGTCGTAACATTGCCATGCATAACCCGTTGGACTCTTTTGAGCAGCTCCACAGCCTCCGATGCAAGGAAACCAAAAGTATCAAATGCAAAAGGTATAAACGCGTGTTGGTTATCAAGGCACGCTTTCTCGTGTTTGGGATGCATCTAAATGAATAGAGATGCATCTAATTCAAGTCGACGCATCTCAAATATGCTGGGTAGTTAATATCGCGATATATCGGCGATATCTCGTCGATATCTCGTGTATCGGACCTAAAAAAAATATCGGATCAAAATATCGGTCCAAAATATCGGATCCGATAATATCGGCGATATTGGCCGATATTTTGACGATATTTTGGAATCGCGATTTTTGGAATCGGCGATATTTTGACTTTGACTTTTTCTGGGTACGATCGCGATCCAGATCGTTAAATTCCGCGTTCCGTTTCTGTGATTTTATACCTTGAATCCATTTATGGTGTTATGATTTTCGTGTTGATGGAGTGACAATGTTTTAATTTGAGAAAGACATGTTTTCTGGGTCTTATAAAACGTATACAAATCGGCCTTTTTCTTGGTGTTTTGATTTTCGTGACAATGTTTTAATTTGAGGAAGACATGTTTTCTGGTAATGTAAGAGAGGAGAGGGTGAAGGGTGAAGAAGAGAGAAGGTGAAGGGTAGGATAAAAGTGGCTGCATTATTAAATATGTGTAAACCCTACTAATATTTAGTCTTGGTGGCTCACTAAAAAACTTATACAATGAGCCCAATAAATAACTCAATGGGCTCTAACAAAATTAGACCAAAACTTAATCTTTTTATTCTTTTGAACACGACCAAAACTTAATCAAAACTACATATAATGTAATTTTTATATGTATGATATATGTATATATATATTTAATATCCTAGAAATATAAAAACCGATATCTCACCGATATCTCACCGCGATAACCGATATCTCAAATATCGGACCTTGAACGATACGAGATATTTGACCGAGATAACAACATAGCAAATATGTAGCTATAGTTATTTCTCATCCTTCTCATTATAAGTTTTCTTCTCACTGGATCCTTACCCTCAGAACACAAACGTAACAATGTGTTTATTGTTGGGAATACCAATCCAAACAAAGATACAATAACAATAGCAAACAAAAACAGAACCGTGTACAAGATAACATGGTTCACACGATCAAAGTAAGTGTGCTACGTCCACGGCCAAACTACAGAGATTTTAATATCATGTCTCAATGTCTATCTTCTTGATTATGTATGGGAGGTGCAGAGTCTTTACTTAAAACTTCATTTGATATATGATATTTTGCCGGAGGTATCACCCCTCTACCCAAAAAAAGATTATAATATCATATGAATTAGGTACAATATTTACAATTACATGGGAGGGGTATTTATAGGAGTGGAAACTAAGGGGGTATTTGTTTAAGCTTAACTTTGGGTTTATGAGCTTATTTGACTCGGGTTTAATTCATTAGCTTAACTTTTTCCGCCCATTTTTTTTATTTATGAACTTATTATAATTTAAATATGGAAACTAAACTCATAAGCTGTCAAATAGGCCACAAAAAATGGGCACACGAAATATAGCCGAGTGGATTAAAGCTAATAAGCCCCAGAATAAGCTAAAACACCCCTAAAACCCAACTTTTCTCCCCAATATTTAGAGTATAGACGTACAACTCCGTATGACACAATCCCACAATTCTAGTTTTAGCCCAAGGGAGGCTTTAATGCTACAGCTTAATGAAGGGTGTCTCACCTTCATCTCTGTTGGGATCAGGGCCCCAAAGGAGCCTAACAGAGCCTCTGCTCAAACAGACTCCTACCTCTATGGCAGTTCATTAGTTCATTTGAGAACCATATGTCACCAATTCCAACATTTATTTCATATAAGAATACATGTACGTGTTCGTCACCAAGACTTCCATCAATTTACTTCTTTACTGGTTTCTTTTTCTCATGAATCTCTCAAATGAATAAAAAGACTGATGAAGAAAACCAATGTACAAAAGGATGTCACTCTCAAGAATATTTGTTTGATCAACTCACACTTTCGTTCTCAGATATAAAAAAAAAAAAAAAAAAAAAAAAAAAGTAGGCATCAAAATGTTACTCTAACATGCTTGGGAATATGATGGTCCATATTCAGGCAAATCTTAAATGGACAAACTAATAAACACCATCGTGAATGCACACAGCAAATTAAAAGGTGGCTTTATGATATACCTTAAAGAAGGAAACTCAGCCTCCGCCGAAGACCCGGTTGCATCATTTCCATTTTCTGCATTATTTGCATATGATGATGACCTACCCTGCGTTTCTGCGTTTGTGGAGACAGGTACAGGTCTGTCAGACCTCTTTGGAAATACTGCCCCCAAACGCTGAAACAAGGAATCAATTCTAACCTTTAGAAGCCAAAAAGAATGTCTTTCAAGTTGAACATACATAAGGCTATCAGATAACTTACCAATAACTCATGGTATGCTGCATAATACTGTGGATACCTTGCTCTGGCCCCTCCAAAAGTTTCTTGCCAAGTATCTATTAGAATTAATATCTTCTCTTTTACATGAAATTCAGGCTGCAATACAGCTGATCATGTCATGCAACAATTTAACAGAGGATGTCAAAATAGTCACTAGAGAAAAATCAAGCTCTAACCTTCTTTTTAACTATTTTCACCATCTCATGAAGCAGATCTCTCTCAGCTACATGCATATGAACAAAATCCCCGCAGTTCTTCATTATTGTTTCCAGTAGCTTAAAGAAATTAAAAAAAAAAAAAAAAAAAAAAAAAAAAAAAAAAAAAAAAAAAAAAAAAAACACACACGAAGTTTATGATTTTTGATGTGAACCCAAAGAAAAACAGGTTTAAGAAGATGTTTTGCAGTTCCATTCTAATTCTAACACATGAAATCCCGAATAACTGGATGATAAGATAGCAAATATGTATTACCATTTCTATTTTAATAACTCGAAAACATCAAGCAATAAGAAATGAATTTTGGTAGCTATACATAATTTTGCTTTGTAAATTTAAATCATAACAAATTTAGTGCACGGACCTAATTAATCATCTTAGATATATGTAGTAGTAATGTAACAAATAAAACAGAAAAACAGAGAGATATAGAAAGAAGGTAAAACTTTCTCCCATCTATGGTAAAAAAATCTACAAAGATATGAGTAGTAAATTTTTGTACTTACTGTTAACGCAAGAAGCTGAACTTTTGGATTTTTGCTCGCAAGACGTTTTTTTATGCCTTTAACAACATCCTTCGCTTGCCTGTATAACAATTACAACTATCTTAATAACACGTGAATGCACAGTCATATATACTGGCAAAAAATAAAAATAACTAGATTTTATATCAGCAAATACATATAAAGCAAGTCAAATGTTTGATCTTAAACTGAAGATCAGGTCCGTCCCATGGATTTCGGGGGCCTTGTGCCATACCAAACAATAGGCCGTATTGACATCGCAAGAATTACCAAGGAAATATCTACTATGCAATCTTAAAGATGACTCCATATGTTACTCCCTATATCACTTTAAAGTTAACGTCCAAACTTGATTTCTTTGATCGTTTTTTAATGATTATATATTTACTTATATAAATGTTTAATAGTTTCTCAAAACACTATTAAAAACATAATATGTGCTATTTAATACAATTATATGAAATAATAATTTAATGAACCTCAATGACTTAAATTGTTGATCATATATTTTGATATTTAGTAATTTCATAACTTTTATTCGCGTTGGAACACATTTATGTAGATTAAAACTAGTTTGTTAGTATCAATATGAACCTCAATGACTTAATTAGACATATTCAAGGCACTTCTATAAACTAGTTTGTTAGTATCAATTGTTGATCGTATATCTTAATAATACATTTATGTCTAATTAAGTAATAACTGATTAACTATCGGTGAATCAACTATTTCTACATAAATTGTAAAAATAAAGATCGTTTTAGTTATGCCTATAGAATTTATATTTTAACTGTATGACAAAAAATGAGCCTAATATTGGAATTTAGTTTATTCAATGAGGCCTTACATATGCATGTATATCTAATTATCTATAATACACAAACACAAAATTCAAGGCACTTCTAAAAATGAGGCAAAGTAAAGTGCTATGGCCTTTCTTATCACCAGGGCTAAAGCTGATTGTCCCTAACTAACTAATCACACTCCTCCCTTCAAAGAACCTATAGACACACTTATAAGGCACAAGGAAGTCCAGATACAAATGTTTGGTCACTGAAAAGGCACCTCTACAGTAATCACGGGATCTCATCCACAAACGGGATATTAGAAACTCAACCATATTAAAGTATAACATTTTCTGAATTAGTGACTAGTGATGTATACAATGTATGCGTGTGTAGACGAAAAACTTGCAACATATATTATCTAGTGAAGGATACTTGAAACAAATACATGATTCCAGGCATCATACTTCAACACATGATGCCAAAGCACCATCATAATCGAAGATCTTCATAAGCTGTCTCTAGGAGATAGAAACAATAATGCTTAATTCCAAAATTAGTGAATGTCAACATACTATTGACGACATTGGTAATGTAAAGGTCCTGGAGCATTTGTCAGGATCTCTTCCGGTTATAAGCTCTCAAGAGCCTAGTAACGCCCCCTCCCCTCTTCCCCCTTTTTAGGTGCTAGTTAAGGAGCTTTTGCCCACTGCTTCTTTGTATTCAATAAAATCTTCAATAAGAACTAATGATGCTTCCTAAAACATATTCCAAACGAAGTTGTTGTTGTCTTTTGACTAAAACTAGTCGCAAACTCTAAATTAGTCCAAGATTAACTAAAACTGGTAAACAAGAATGCATACAGGCAATCAATAAGAAACCTAAAATCTCTTTGATTCGTTGCGATTCGGGTATCTTTCGATCACAATATTCATATAAATCTCCCTACATTATTTATATATGGATCCATTCTTTGAATTAATAATAATAACCAACCTATTATAGCAGGAAAAGAAAAACACCCAATAATCTTAATAAACCAAATTCAGTTAAATCTAATAAAAAAGAACATACGCAGGATCATGATTGCAAATATCACAGATCTCAGTATTCATAGACCAATCAGGTCCAATTAACATGCTACTTGTTGCTCTTTCCACCATACTATTCACCATTTTCTTTCAGACCAAGATCTTCGCCTTGATCGCTGTAAACCCTTTTGTTGTTTGTTGGTTTTTTTTTTGCACCACCTGATTAGATTTAAGCACCCAATTATTGACTGACACGTGCCCACTTAGTTACTGCTTTGTTGTGTTGTATCTTTATTCGGATCAAACGGTTGGGATTTTTTTCAAGTAGAAGAGTACCGCGCAATGCGGCGGCGAGTATCATGTGACCATTTTTATGGTGAAATACAATTCTTTTTACTAACCATTACATAATAATTCAAATACATTTAAAAACATGACAAATAAAACTTGAAATATAACTTAAAAACATTTACGCTGTGTGTTTAGTATTGGTGTTTTTAGGTTTGCTTATATACAACTGAGGTTTGGCTATGTTTGACGGTATAAATATTCGAATGTTGTTACAAGTCGACACTTAAATATATTTAATTTCTAGGATGTTATAATTCTGATTTTTTAAGAAAACTCTTTATATCTAACTTTTTTTTTGTGGAAATATTTTTGGTCTTAATTTTTTAAAACTTCTAAATTTAGATGTTCTAAATAGATAGTAAAGATAATACAATTGTCATACTTTGTTGTAATTTTCTTTTCCTATTTTGGGTTACCACATATGGGTCTTGACTTGATAGTTTTTTGGTTGATAATTTTTTTTTCGCAAAGTGTATATATATATATATATATATATATATATATATATATATATATATATATATATATATATATATATATATATATATATATATATATATATATATATATATAGGTTTGCGTTCTATGCAGTACCAATATTAGATACAGTACTTTACAGTATCATTTGGACCAATCAGAATTGAGTATTATTAAATCTTTTTAATTAATTCAAAATGGTAAAATAGTAAAACATATTTTTACTTTCTTTTTGAATTTTTTAATTAAAAAACGTTTTTCTACTCCCCTTAATTTTCGGAAATAAAAATATATTTTTTACTATTTTGTTGTTTTCAACATACATGTTTTCTGAAAGTGCATACATGTTTTGTCAAACTTATTTTGATTAAAATAGTAATTGCACATATATTTCTAGTGCATATTCTTTTATCGTTAAAATTCATGACCAAAAACAAAAACATATACATGTAACCTTTAAAAATTAATGGAAAACCAAGAACATAAATAGTATATACAAAAATCCATATCGAATAAAATATAATTCATCAAATAAACTACAATTGTAGTACAAGTATCTTGTTAAATATAAATGTGCACGCCACTTAAAAACATGTGTCCACTCTTTACTTTCTCATCAAATTCATCAGAACATATCTGCACGCCTTCTAAAAACATAGGTGCATGCGGGACTTTCTCATCAAATTCATTAGAACACATCTGCACGCCTTCTAAAAACATAGGTGCACGTGGGGCTTTCTTATCAAATTTATTAGAACATATGTGCACGACTTACAAAAACATGTATGTTTGCAGCAACCACATAAACTTCATAATTAAAGTGCCAAAAATACGATCCTGTTTCGAAACAAAAACTAAAAATTAAATAGTTAAGCATGTTAGCTAAAAAAAATAAATCAACAAATCATTAAAAAAATGGATACAAAAATCCATACAAACATGTTACGGATGAGTGAACGTGGTTAAGGAGAAATCCATACCTATTTTGAACTCGAAACGATGCTAGGGTCGTAAGATCTCCACCACGCTTGTTGTCAATCTATTTCAACAATTAATTAATAATAGAACTAAATATATCACTATACCAACTCTAATGTACTGAAAAAGCCTCCATCTTTAAAGCAGGCCATGTTCGTAAATAACATGATTAATATATTAAAAGATAGATCATCTCCCATCAAGTCATATAAAATTTTCTCAAAAAAACTATTAATGAAAAACTCATATAACATTTACTTACGTATTGGAATCAGACTTTCACATCATAGATCGATGTGGTTTATGACGAGTTTGGTGGCCGCAGTTTAACCCTTGCATCGTCAAGAAAACAAAATCGAAAATAACATAGTCGAAGATCCGGATCAACCATGACAGGCGACGTCACTAAATCAGAGTAGTGTTATTTTTTTGTTGTTTACCGGTGAGTAATAATAGAGATTGGCTCGAGTAGTGACGGCTCGTGTTTTTATTTACTTTTTATGATTGTTTACCAAAAGAAAAAAGGTAACAACTAACCAGAAGGATGAAGAATCCATCATGGTCGGATTGAAACTGTCAAGAAAGAGAGATATTGTGGTGGCTGATAAAAATTAATAAGGGTTAGAGAGGAAAGCATATGAGAGAGAAAAACTAAAAAACCTCCCCAATTGTAGGATAAATCCGGATTTCAAATCTATTTTTATAAATGTAAAACACCATATATAACCTTGGATGCTTTTATGAATTAAATAAATGGAAATTAATTTATTAATTTGTGATTGGTCAAGATTGGTACTGTAAAGTACTGTATATAAGAATGGTACTGCATGAAATACATCACTATATATATATATATATATATATATATATATATATATATATATATATATATATATATATATATATATATATATATATATATATATATATATATATATATATATACATACTAGCAGGGTACCCCGCGCGTTGCAGTGGCGGGTACCCTGAAATAAAATTTTTTGATGGAATTAATAAAAATGTCACGGGAAGTCATTCCGACACCTAAATTTGCCTAGAGAACGAAATACTAAAAGATTTGGCAAACTACACTTCCCACCCTAGCATATATTTACAATCTTAGTCCCTAAGGGTTCAATAAGGTTCACACAAGGTCCAAAACACTTTCTTATATAAACCTCATTATACTCTCACTTAGGGTTTGACACCCTTTCTCTCTTAAACCAGCCGCACCCTATTTCTTCTTCTTCTCCAGTCGTTTTTCTGGCCAAAGAAACACCACCGCCGGCCACTTAAACTCACCGCTACCACCACAACCACCACACTCCTTACAACCTCCCCATCATTTTGACGTACATCACGCGCCTAGAAACACCTCCCAACACCACGATTAACACCACCACAGATCGAGTTCATCACCAAAACCATCTCTCTTTCGTTTTGTTGATATCGGCGGTCGATAGTAGGAAAACCAACCACCCTTTTTGTCATTCTAGCGACGGTGGGAGATAATTACATGAATTTTCAAGAGTTTTTGATTAACTAAAGATGAAAACTAATAAATATGAAGCTAAATAATTGTTTGGTATCATTTTCTTTCTTTTTGTTGTTGTCGTTGATGACGTATAGTCTATATTTGGGCCACGAGCCCAAATGATAAACATCTCTAAGGCCCAAAACCACCATGAGTGGGCTATTATAACTTGGGCCGCATTAATAATAGGATTGAGCTCACGTAGACCCAAGCCCAACCAAACTACCCAGGCATAGATAAGGATCTCCTAATTACGGAATAGATATCCTTAACCCGGATAAGCACCACGCGTGCGAAGAGTAAGGAGCAAGAAACCTATGAGGATTCTGCACCTATATAAGGAATGACATAATTCTCATTAAAGGTACGATTCACATACCCTAAACTCTTTACGAGAACCCTAAAAACCGATTACTTACTCTCACGCCGGAGGATAATCGTGGGAGACAATCCCACGATAAGCCTAACGGTGTTTGTTTATTTTCTTAGTGCGCAGGTTTCAAGCATTAAGAAGCAAATTGGTACGAGAGCAAGAGCCCAAACTAGGAACGCCCAACTTTTGTATCAACAGTCGTTGTTATTGAGTCACGAAAACAAGGGATGTCGTGAGCTTGAGCTCACAGTCTTGTGTATCAAGTCAAGTTTTATTGAGTCAAGTCTTGGTCACAGGTTCGTGTCTAGGTTAAGATGGAGGGTTGTACATTGTGTTTAAATGATTGTAATATTGGGTGTAGGGGTTTTCTAATGCTATTAATGTAGAATGAGGGTTGTACATTGTGTTTAAATGATTGTAATATTGGGTGTATGGGTGTTTTTAATGCTATTAATGTAGAATGAGGGTTGTACACTGTGTTTAAATGATTGTAATATTGAGTGTAAGGGAGTTTTTAATGCTATTAATGTAGAATGAGGGTTGTACATTGTGTTTAAATGATTGTAATATTAGGTGTAGGGGGTATTTTTAATGCTATTAATGTAGAATGGGGGTTGTACATTATGTTTAAATGATTGTAATATTGGGTGTAGGGGTGTTTTTAATGCTATTAATGTAGAATTCTAAAAAAAGTGGTCTGAATTTTGATTCATGTTAGTTTTTGTTGTACACAATGCTATATATATATATATATATATATATATATATATATATATATATATATATATATATATATATATATATATATATATATATATATATATATATATATTGATTCAATTAAGATTTGGATTTACATAAGGCAAACAGAGAACAAGCTTTGCGCTACCCCTTTTTGGATTGCAAAATTAATTCTTTTAAAAACTACATATGTGGATCTAGGTGTCATAACATTAATGTGCATAACTCGTTGGACTCTATTGAGGAACTTCATTGTCTCAGATGCAAGGAAACCAAAAGTATCAAACGCGAAAGGAATAAAAACATGTTGTATTGATGCAAATAATGTCTAAAAACGTCATTTCTATCTTTCGATGTCTCTACGTTTTGATGATAACAAAATGTGAAAACATTTTACGTCAAAATTAATGTAAACAAAATTTTAATTGAAATATCCAATTTCTATGTAAATCACTCTAGGTACGAACAAACAAAGTGACTACTTGACAAATGTTCTAAGAAGTGAATTTGTGTTTTAAATTCTACATTTGTGAGGTGACAAAACATTATTTTCAAAAATATATTTTACAAATCATTTTTGAATTATAAAGAAATGTTTTATTTAGAAAAATAATTTCAAAAAGCTCAACAACTATTTTTCCCGCCAAATAAGCTCCAAACTTCCCTAAAAGCCTTTACTACTAAAAACAAAAATGAGAGCGTTTTTGTCTGGCACGGTACCACTAAATTTAGTGGTACCGTGTGAACTTTAGTAGTGTCATCCCCCTATAACGGTCAAATTTTCATTTTCTATAAATACCACCTCACTTCTTAGATTTTGAGCATCCTTTTTCACACATAACTTTCTGTATTCTATCGTCCTTTTCTCTCTACACTTCTTAGATCATTGGTTAGTTTTCTTTTGTTTAAAGAGTGATTCTTCTTCGAACCAAAGATTACCTACATTCCTCTACTAGTCAAGAGAAGAACACAAGGTGTCAAGAAGACACAAAGTGTTAGAGTCTTGTGTAGTGCACTTGCATTACCATTAGTTTACTTGATTGTATCTTGATATACATCAAGTGTTGTTATCTTGTATAAGCTATCTCGTGTGGATCATTGTGATCGTGTTGAGATCGTGGGGATCTCTTGTAGTTAGTGTGTGTGAGAATTGATCAATTGGATCAAGGTAGATTGGGTTGATTGTGAGGATTGTGTAGATTGTGTGAGGATCGTGTGAAAGGTTAGGATCGTGTAGATCGTGTGAGAAGTTTTGGATCGTGTGGATCGTAGTAGATTGGCACTAGCTAAGATTATTACTCGACATCTAGCTTAGTGTCGGAAAATAACATAAGCGACGTTGTATGCTTTTCTCCGCCTGAAGGGAGGTTGTTGACATACTGCTTATAACTCTCGAGTTGGATACTCGGGGAGTGGAGTATGGCGAAGAAGAGCTTCGTGACCGAACTACTATAAATCACTTGTCTTGGTTTGATCTTTCCATCTCTATCTCTTTATTTATTTTCATTGATTGTTAGTGTTAGTTAAATGTTGTGTTCATATTGGTGTTGATTGACTTCACGTACAAACGAATCAAGGTTTTTACAAAGCAAATTTTTATAACTAAACAGAAAGGTGGTAAACTATTCAACCCCCCCCCCCTTCTAGTTTCCCACAATTGGTATCAGAGCCAGGTTAGGCAAGTTTTTTAAAGTAAACTGTATTTTAAAACTTTAATCGATCAATGGATTTCGACAAATACCAAGAAGGGCAATCTATGCAAAGACCACTACTTTTTGAAACCGATTGTTTTATATATTGGAAAACAAGATTCGAAACGTATGTGAAATTAAAAGACATTGATCTTTGGCATGTTATTACTGATGGTGACTTTAAACCTATTGAAAAGGATCCAATAACCAAAAAGGATCATGTTGTTCCTTATGAGCAACAAAGTAAAAATCTTAAGAGAAAACTAGCCAGAAATGATGACGCTAAAATGGTTATTTACAATGCTTTGCCAAAAAAGGAATTTGAAAGAAATTTTATGTGTAATACGGCAAAAGATATTTGGAAAACTCTATTAGTCACCCATCAAGGTAATAATCAAGTCAAAGAGAACAAGATTGATCTTCTTGTTCAACAATATAAATAATTTTCCATTCCGGAAGATGAAACCATAGATAGTGCTTTTGCCAGATTCAATACTATTATTACTAGTCTTAAAGCTCTTGATGAAGGTTACTCTAGCAAGAACTACGTTAGGAAGTTTCTTAGAGCTCTACACCCCAAATGGAGAGCAAAGGTCACTGCCATTGAAGAAACAAAGAACTTGGCGACATTATCACTTGATGAACTTAAAGGAAACTTGAAAGTTCATGAAATGATAATCAAGAAAGACTCCGATATTGTCATAGGCAAAAGTGAGAAAATTAGATCTCTTGCATTGAAAGCCAAGAAAGAGTCTAGTGATGAAGAAAGCTTGTGTTCCGATAGTGAAGATGAAGAGTATGCGTTAGCAGTTAGAGATTTTAAGAAGTTCTTTAGAAGAAGAGGTAGATTTGTGAGACAACATCGTGATGAGAAGAAGTCATCATCAAAGTATCGTGATGACAAGAAAGGAAAGAGTGATAGGAAATGCTTTAGATGCGGAGATCCAAATCATCTCATTAGTGAATGCCCTAAACCACCAAGAACCAACAATCAAAGAGCATTCGTTACGAGTCAACTAACAAAACAATACACTATAATAAACAACTTTCGCGATAAACTGAACTTAGACTATCAAACTCTAAAAACTTGCCATATATTTTACTTAGGTTGTGTGTTGAAGTCGTTTCCACCTATCGTTTGAATAACGATACTAGTACTACCGAGCTATCCAGGTGTGTGTTCATAGCCCACTCTTTAAACTTTTAAACTCTTTTGTGGGGAGACACATGCTTCAAACCCGAACACAAGCTTTTTAGTATGCTATGCCTGATGTTTTTATTGCTTAATTAGCTATTGCCAAAAGCCCCTCGATCATGAACCTTAATCACTTGCGAGTGAACGTGAATACCTGGGAATAGATCTATTTGGGATTGACAATCCCCGTTTAGTTTAGCTAGGATGAGCGACTAGGCGCACAGTATTTAACAACTCATAGGTTACTGGCAAAGACCTATCCTGAGGGCACCCATATTATATTAGTTTACATCACACATTGATGCATGTCTAATCGTTGCGTGTCATGAGCTTAATGCAATAATAAACTTGATTTTAAACTTGTTAATTGTTTATCGATGCAATTAACACCCCTACTTGTGTTCAAACTTTAAACTTAAACCTATGGACATCACTCAACTTTTGTTGACTTTTAGCATGTTATCTCAGGTAATTAAGGCATGGATTATCAAGGCACGGAGAAGGGCATCAATCCGGGCACGGGTTTTCTAAAATAAACGTTTTCTTATCATTCAACTAAATAAAACATATCTGCGAAGATATGACTTGTCTTTCTAAAACTATTTCTGTACTTAGATATTTTAAATGAATGATAAAATGTGTTTTCAAAATGTTTACTATGATTGTGACAAAGATCCACTACGTAATACCCCGTTAAGTCTTCCGCTGTCGTTAATCGATTTTAGGGGGTGTTACATCTTTGCCATATTGTGACGCCGTCACATGCAATACGTGACGCCGTCATGTACTATTTCCAGCTTGATTTGGGGACTTTGCTGTTTTCTTCACTTTTCGCTCCAAAAACGTCGAAAATGCTTCCTTTTCCAGATTTCTTCTCCAAACTACCTAAAATGACAAAAGGAACGATTTAGGGCAATATTTGATCAAATAATCTCGACTTAGGGATTAAATGACCCCCTAAAAGCGGTACACTTTTCGTCTCATCAATATCGCATCCTTCACAAACGAAAACCCGATGTAAAATATCTTCACACATTTGGTTGTCGATGTTACCCACTCAACGATAGAGAAGACATTGGAAAACTGAAAGGAAAAGGGGATGTCGGAATTTTCCTTGGATATTCAACACAATCAAGTCCTTATCGAGTTTACAATCGAAGAACAAAGCTGATACAAGAAACAATCCATGTTCATTTCGACGAAGTAGAAGAAATGGCTTATGATCATGTATGTTCAGAACCCGTGCCAACGACTATGACTTCTGAACAACACGGTTCAGGACTCGTGCCTAACACCACATCATCAACACCAAAACTTAACTGTATTCAAAATGAAGTGTTAGATGAACTGTTTGAGAATTTCTATGATGAATCATGTGGTGGAAACAAGATGAAAGTGTCTACATTATCCGCTGCAACTCCGATTATCAAAGTAAACAATCATGAAGACATACCATCTCCTGTATCTGGTTCATCAACAACTACTTATGAAGCTGCTGATTCCATACCAGATACTCCTCCAACCACTCAAATTCAACATGAAACTTCTTCAAACAATGTCACTTCAACCTCCCAAACAAATGTTGATGATCAAATAATTACCAATGCATCGTCTGAAGAGGACACATTCATCAATCCATTTGCTACTCTGGTCCATGAAGTCGGTGAACCTTCAGAACCACAAAATATTGACCCTTCAGACATGCAACAACCTTACCAACCACATCCGCACAGAAGAAATTGGACTCACGATCATTCTTTACATCAGATAATTGGAAATCATTCTTAACCAATTCAAACCAGAAGCTCCTTAGCCGATTACTGCTTTTATAACTCTTTCCTAAGTCGAATAGAACCCGCCAATGTCAAAGCAGCACTTGCAGATCCAGACTGGATTGTTGCAATGCAAGAAGAAATCAATCAATTTACTAGACACGGCGTCTGGCGACGAGTTCCACGTCCTCTTGGAAAACTTATAATTGCTTTAAAATGAATTCTGAAGAACAAATGTGATGAAGATGGTGATGTAATTCGGAATAAGGCTCACCTCGTTGCCAGGGGTTACAATCAAGAAGAAGGAATCGATTTTGATGAATCATTTGCCCCGTTGCTCGGATCGAAGCAATACGCTTATTCTTGGCTTATGCATCTCACAAATCTTTCACTGTATATCAAATGGACGTGAAAACGACCTTTTTATATGGGGAGTTAGAGGAAGAGGTATATGTAAGCCAACTAGCAGGCTTCGTTGATCCTGATCACCCGAACGATGTCTATGTTCTTGACAAATCCATCTACGGACTCAAGCAAGCACCTCGTGCATGGTACAAAGTGCTGTCTGAATATCTTCTCAAGCACAAATTCGTCAAAGGTTCAATCGATCCAACTTTATTTATAAGACGTAAAGGTGATGACATCATGCTTATACAAATTTATGTCGATGATATCATTTTCGGATCTATGAATCCTAAATATTGCTAAAAGTTTGAAAATATCATGCGACAAAAATTTGAGATGAGTATGATGGATGAACTAAAATTTTTTCTGGGTCTACAAATTAATCAAACTCCTCGTGGTATCTTTATCCATCAACACAAATACACGAAGGAAATTTTGAAAAATTTTGGGATGGATAAATCTGACTCCATTAGTACTTCAATGCCGCATAAGCCTAAACTAGATGAAGATAGATCAGGTAAACCAGTTGATGCTACATAATACCATAGTATGATTGGTTCACTTATGTATCTTACAGCCTGTCGGCCTGATATTCATTTTGCTGTCTGCATGTATACCCGTTACCAATCTCGGCCAACGGAAAAACACCTTACTGATGTTAAACCGATCTTTTGGTACCTCAAAGGAACCCCTCACATGGGCCTTGTGTATCCGAAAGACACCTGTTTAGGACTAATTGCCTATTCAGATGCAGATTATGTAGGTCGTCAAACTGATTGCAAAAGTACTTCTGGATCTGCTCAATTCTTGGGGGAGAAATTAATCCGCTGGTCATCAAAGAAACAAAACCATACTACATTATCCACTGCTGAAGCTGAACATATTTCCCTTTCTGGATGCTGTGCACAAGTATTATGGATGAAAACATAATTGACGGACTATGGTTTCTTTTACGACAAAATCCCAATTTATTGTGATTCGCAAAGTGCCATAGTCATCTCTTGTAACTCAGTACAGCATTCAAGAACCAAGCATATTGCAGTTAGATAGCACTTCATTAAGGAGCATGTAGAAAAGCGGACTGTGGAGTTGTACTTTGTGAAAACTGACTATCAAATTGCCGACTTCTTCACAAAAGCTTTGCCTACCGAGAGATTTGAATACCTACAACAGCGGTTAGGAATGGCAAGTATTCGTGATAAACATGACGAGGAAGCTCAAAAAGTCAATGAAGTCAACAAGTTAGCAGACATCACAAGTACACCTGGTAACTCAAAATGGTAATTATTCATACAAAATGGCTATTGATTATATCACAGATCAACACCCGTTGTTCAAAAGAAAGGACCCTGAATGTACGCTTCAGTGCGTCAATCCTTCAGAAAAGAAGAGAAATATTCTTTTTATTGTGAGCAAAATTTATACAAGATTTTACAAAAAGATTTTCCTCCAAAAACCTTTTTATAAAAATTTTTGCTCATGATAATCAAATCTTGAGAATAGCTCAAGTAAGAATAAAATTTTCAAAAACAATGCTTCCATCTCAACAAATAGATTAAAAATAGTTTAAAATATTAAGCTATTTTTTAGGGGGAAAAATTTAGAAGTTTGTTTTCTGAAAATCAAGAATAAGTCGCAATCAAGTGTTGCTAATATGTTGTTAAAAGAAAAACGATAAAAAGTTGTTGAAAATGTTGTAAAATAATTGATAGTGCATTTTTGCGCGTATCAAATTAATATACAAGGTAGACGTGAGTGGAATTCACTAATCTGTCTTTAGGAAAAGGAAGACTTGCGAAAACTCGTGAATACAATATATATATGTGATACCGGGTAAGTGATTACCCGGGTCGTGTCCCAACGAGGTGTGAATGGGCAATATCGTGTGAGATTCGAGATTAAAATACTTGTAAGGATGTTGAGGGATTATTTGGTATTGTGAATAACGATAAATTGCAAATAACGTACGAAAAATAAATTAAACGAAACTAAAACATGAATTCAAACAAGGAATGAAAAATAAAACTTAAGATCTACCTAAAAATCTACGGGAATGATAATAGGAAGTAGGGGAAACCTAAAACGTAATCTAATTTTAAAAACGTAAAAGTTACTTTAATAAAAACGTGAATGCGCAAATAAAAACGTAAATTTAATGCTACGCTAGTCCTACGGGTGTAAAAACGATTTTTCTACATTCCTAATTATAAAAGAAAATTTTTGAAAAAGAAAAATATTTTTTTAGACTTTTATATTTTTTATTATTAATTAAAAGCTAAAATATTCAAATACATCCTAGAAAAATAGTAGAACACATTGGAAAATTACAAAAAAATTTAGTAAAGTGTAATATACTAATAAGAGGCTATGAAAAATAAAAATTTGAATAAATAGTAAAAATTAAGCAGGAAATAAGCAAAGCAGAAGCTGACTAGAATAATAAGCAAATAACACTACAACTACTTTAAATTTTAAACTACAAAAGACATAACAAGAAAGGCTAGTAGCACAGATGGTATGGGTGTTTGTCTGTGTGCATGCCAAATGACCCAGGTTCGAACCTGGGAACCACCTTTTTACAACAATTTTTTTTTCTTTATCTTTTGAAACTACCATGACACAAACAGACAATCAATTTTGCAAAGGGCTATTATCAAGATCACTCTGATAAGCTGGAATGGGGCTTATAGACAGCAATAACAACCAAAATGTGAGCTAACAACAATCAAGCTCAACTATTATAACCCATAACCTTAAATAAACTACCATAATTACCCAACAAACTAACAACGAATACAAGTGCCTACTTAACCAATGACGAGAAAAACTGAAAGCAAAAGCAAATGAGAACTAGCATTTGGGTTAAGCTACACAAATAACAACAATTTACAGCCCTGATGTGACTTACGCAAGCTGTCCAACAACCACTGAAAAACTATAACTGAAGAGAAAATCTTTAAAAAAAATGTTGATCAACTACTGAGCAACCCAATACTGAGCATGATAATTTATAAGAGTTTATAACAAGCTCAAGAAAATTAAAAGGCTACTACTGCATTGAATAATTTGGGTGAGCGCATACCTACTGATGCAAACAGCAGCCATGGGTCAAATTGGGTAGAAACACGTCTAACAGGGTTACTTAAGGGATAAAATAAGCAGGTAGAAAAAATGCTAAAAATATTCCAAAAATAATCTCATGTAAACAAGCTGCTAAATGATCTAAAAATTAAATTTCAGACCCTGATTTCCCAAGGTGACGAAATTAAAAATACCTCAATGAAGGGTTGTGGGGCAAGTAAAAATGCAGAGCTGCAGTTCTGTGGTGGTCTGCTGGACTAAAATTAAGTCCCTTAATGAACATTATCCAGAGCCAAACACTCCTTTTGGGTTGGCTGATTTGGATTTTTGAAATTAAAAGCAAGTTCAAGCAAACATAAACTCTCAATAAGCCACAAGTAAGCTCATGAGAGCTGGTAACACAGAAAATAAAATGATTCACTCAGTAAGCAAGATTACATAAAACTTGAAACAGAATTTGAAAAGCTCAATTGAAAATTTACTCAAAGCAAAAGTTGAATTAAAATTGCATAAAACATAAGCTGAGTAAAGCTACAAAATAATCTAAACCTATAGCTGCAATACTTAACCCTACTCCTAATTACTACCTACTAATCTACTGCAGTCTAAGTAAACTAAGGGGAAACATAATTAAGCAATTTAGAAACCTAAAAGTTCCAACTGAGCCAAGCCTATCAGTTGGCTGCAAGTGGTGAAAAAGGCCGAGGGGGCTGCATAGCTGCTGAAGCAGTGGGCCAATGGTTACAACAAGCTACTAATTTAAGCTATACCAACTAAGATTATTCTAATAAGCTAAACGGGACAAAACATAAGCAGTTGAAATCTAATAAAAAGCTCAAAATAAGTTATGAAATAAGCTAAAATAGCAAATGGCAAATGTAATTTTTTTACTGAAAGCTGAAATTTAATTAAGTTGAAATTGACTTACAATGTTTGAAAACTGAGAATACATTAACAAACTAAAACCCAGAGTGGAACTACTGCTAAAACTACTTCTTATCACTAAACTAAACTAATTCTCAAAACTAAATCCTCATTACCTACTTGCCTCATAACATGGCTTACAAGCTATATATATATATATATATATATATATATATATATATATATATATATATATATATATATATATATATATATATATATATATATATATATATTACAAAAGTCTTCTCAATAGCTTTGGATTCCTTATTGTGATTCTTGAGTTGCCATCTCAGCCGTGGATACCAAACTTGGAGACCACACCCATGAATCTGAGCCGTTGGATTGAAATACTTGGCGTGGATGGGTTACATGGAGGTGGATACCCGTGAATGGTGAAGCTTTTGAGATCTTAGGAAGGATGTGGAGTGTAGCAGGTGATGAGTGATTAATCACACATCCTTTTTAGGCCTTAATTCAGACCAAAAATACCAAATACTAACCAAATGTGCCAAGAGAATGTGTGTTTTTGTATTTGTGTATGTGCAGGTACGGATATGAGAAAAATGATCAAAAACGAAGCCAAAACCGACAAAAACGAGCACGAGATTGGAAAAAGGTCAAAAGCCGAAGCCGGGGAAGCAAAATGATCAAAGAAAGCTCATTATGTCATTAGAAGTCCTCAGATATTCATCAAAGTTTCATAATTGGTCTCTGAATAAAGTTTGAGAGATTGGCAAATTTAGCCCCTGCACTTTCAGGAATTTACATTAATGGTCCTTGGGAATAATATCCGAAGAAAAGTCAAACTTGATCCTTCATAAATCGAAGAATGACAATTTATGCCCTTGGATTACATTTATGGAGAATGGCAGATTTGGTCCCTATGGTTTGCAATATTACTACTTTAGTCCTTGCAATTATACTACTTATCCTAAATATATAACCGGATCTACAAAACAACCCAACACACCAAATCCCACAAGCCTAAGCTATCAAAGCCCACCACCTTTACCCAGCCCACCACTACCCCCTAAACCCGGTCAAACCCATACCCATTGCCCGGTCAACTTTTAATAAAAATAAAATAACCCCGTTTGATTTACCCGCCCCCCAAATCCTTACCCCTACCCAGAAAAAATATTGTAGCTAGAACCCTAGAGTTACCCACCCACCAAATTACCCCACCTAAGTCACAATTACCTCATGATTGGGCTTCTAGAAGAAGTCAACACATGTCAGTTGTGGTCAGTAATGCATACATGGACCAATAGGACAACACACGGAGGATACATCAAATCACATCAATCAATCATACGGTGGAAATTGAAACTTGGGGACCAAGGAGAGATCAAGGGCTCATAATCGTCTAAACAAACACAAAAGTGGCGCGGATCAGTGACATGGCAATCTAGAAGCATCCTCCAAGCTCTCCTCAGCAACTATATAAACCCCCTTCTTCAGTCATGAAAGTGTGTAGGTTTTTGATAATTGTTTAGCTTTCTGTTCTTAAGTTTTCATTGTAATTTCCTTTTAAAAAGCATTGTACCAATTTCATTTTTAATATAATCAAAGTTTTATTTTCAGCTTATTGATTTAAGTTTCTTTTTAGCTTAATTTCTTTATTTACTTATTGCTAGTTTAAATCAGTGAGAATAGTTTGCTTGAATCTCTATTTTATATTCCTGTTTCAAATAAAAAAGAAAAAAGAAAAAAAAAATTCAGAGTAATTTTTATTGATTCAAATTAAGTTTTATATATTTCTTATTTGTTTTTATCAACTTATATAAACATTGTCTTACTGTTTCATTAAAATTTTGTCAAAATACAAAAGTCAAACTTAAGTCAAACTGTTGAGCTTATTTTGATAAGCTGAAGCTTATATTGGAGTTGAGGCAGCCTTAAGGTGTCCAAAGGGCTGTCTAAGAGACATGCTAGCTAAGTGAACCCCCTCTATTTGAGCTGAGGGGGATTTGAATTGTGAGTTTCCATTTAATTTTTCATATTCAGTTGTCATATTTGCTTATTATTAGTAGTTCATTTATATTTTAGCTTTGTTTAAATAGATTTTAGTTACTTGCATACTTATTTGAGTTCACTGTTTCATTGAAATTAGTTGTTTTGGTTTTCACTGTTTCATTGCTGCTATATACTTATTGGTTCAGAGTTTGAGTATTTGATTAGCGTCTTAGATCTGATTCTCTGAGTGTTTTTTTTTTTTTTTGTGCTACTGAATCTCATTTAGGTACTGAGTTTGTTGTTTGAGGTTGGATTACTCATAGGTTGAATCTGAGGTGTTGTTTAGTGGTAACAGACACTTGAGGGGGTGTTTAGATCTTAGCTATTTACTGATATTAATTGTATTTCAGAGGCTGTGTTTGTTTTAGTAAGTCATTTAGGTTGAATTTAGGCTTAGTTGAACTCAAAAACAGTAGGTCACAAGCATTGAAAGTCAAATTTAGCTTTATTATATTCATAACAGTTAGGAGTTTAGAGATTTAGTTGAATAGCATCAGATTAGTTGCATTAGTTGTAATGGTAGCTTAATTCAATCATTCTTTAGATTTATATAACAATTCCAGTTAAAATTTTGCAATCAAAATTCATTTTGGTCAAAAGTATCAAGTCAATCAAAAAGTCAAAATAGTTCCATACTCAGTTTTTGGACAGACTTTTGTGAGCATTTCTAGGTTTCAACTTTAATTGAAAATACTTTTAGATTGTTGTTTTCTAAACTTTGGCAGTTGGTGAAGCAAAATCAAAAAGAAAATTCTCATTTGGAAACTGTTTGCTTATCAGAAAGTCTTATTGAAGTTGCCTTTTTGAGCCAAAAATCCCCTGCTCATCAGATTTTAAGAAAATTTCCAAGGTATTTTTAGGCTATCAAAGTGGATTAGAATTCAATTTTGTTGGTGGATTTTGTATCTCAGCTGGTTAGTAAGTAGATTGAACCCACAAGTTTGCTTTTCTTAGCTTATATGCTCAGCTTATTTGGCTTCTCAAGTTGAGTAATTGGAACTAATAATCTGTTTTCATAACAAGGGCTGCAAGTGCTATATTTTGATCATACTCTGAGTTAATTGGTTCATTTGAGCTTATTATAGCTGCTAGTACCTGTTTCAGTTGATATTTGGTCTTTGGCTTGACTGCTTTGCTTATTGCTTATTCCATAAGTGCTTATTGGAACTGTTTTGTGCCATACTTGTGTTTTTGTGTGATACCTGATCACATATTTGTTCCTCTGAGCTTCCTTAAGTCTTAAAATCAGTTGGTAAAAGTGTTGGTAAAAGTATTGGGTCGATTTTGTTCAAAGTGCTTAACAATAAGCACTTTCAAATAAGCTGTTTTGAGTCATTAAGCACTTTCATTGCTTATTTTTCAAAATTTATATTTTTCCTAGTTTCAAAATATTATTTTAGATTTTCCCTGAAATTTTCATATTTTTCTGAGTTAATTTGCTATTTTTCCTATTTAATTTTCATTTTTAATCATTTTTAATTACTAAAAAATCAAAAAAAATCAAAAAAACCCCAGAAAAATCCAAAAATATTTTAGAAAATTATTTTTAGTTATTTTAGAATTTTAAAAATTTATTTTTTATTTTTCTCTCTTTATTTGCATTTTCTATTAATTTTTAATTAGTTGATTAGTTTTTAATTCATTAAAAAATAAATAAAAAGTCAAAAAAATATTTTTCTTTTTCTTAAAATTTTCTTTTATCATTTTTAACTTTTGAAAATTATTTCCAAGTCCGTAGGAGTAGCGTAGCTTAAAAGTCGCGTTTTATTTCGTACGTTTACGTTTTCTTTACGTTTAGCGTACGTTTTCGTTTCTACGTTACGTTTCTAGTTGTCTTACTTGAATTAAGTGTTTAGTTGATTATTTGTGTTTCATTTATTATTTCATTAGTGTAATCCCATCAAAATCACTTTTTACCACTTTCACGACACGTTTCACGAATCGGGAATTCGAAATTCCATTTATCCTTCACACGGACTACGACCTCGGGTTATCCGTATTTCTTTGCGGATCTCTTGAGTAATACTATACTTATACTATAACTTGATTTTCACGAATCAAATTTTTGGCGCCGCTGCCGGGGAAGGTTGAAGTGAATTTTTCGTTTTCGTTTTTTCGAAATTGTGTTTTGAAAACCTTCCTTGTATATATTTTCTATAAAAACTATAAAAATTGAAAAATCAAAAACACTTTTCCTAAAGTGTTTTCAAAAATACCAAAAAAATAATAAAGTTACAGCCTCGACTCGACCGAAAGGAAGGGCGTTGTAAACCAAATAAGTCTCCCAATATAACTACACGTGAAATTAATTGATAATCGGATTACTTTAGATTCTACGACCGAATAAGCGGAAAATACGAAAGCTTTGACATTAAATTGCAAGTTGAAGAGAGATCTATTCTTCTCTCCCGTTCCGTCGCGAGTAGGTTTAAAGGAAACGGTTTACGATTAACGTAACGTTTGAAAAAGAAAAAAAAATATAAGTTTTTGAATTTTGCTTTATAAAAACAAAAATACAAAAAGATTTTCCTTTTCAAATTTGATTTTCCTTTTATTTTTCAAAATTTGAGTTTTTGTGGTGTATGAACACCCGTTCATCTTCTAAACGTCTTATTTCTCCATTATCGAACCCCGAGAGTTTGATACGTCACGCACACAAAGTTCGTTTCCCAAACATTACAGAAATGGAACAAAATAACCACAACAATCAACACCCTCCGGTGGGTGTTGTTCAAAATGCACCAGCTCCAGATCTCTGAACGATGGAGGAGCTGTGTCAACCGACAATGCATGGTAGAGGCGGTCCGATTGCCCCTCTCAATATTGAGGCCACGGATTTTGGAATTAAGCACCACATGATTCAACAAGTCCAAAATTCATGCCAATTTCACGGATTACCGGGTGACGATGCCAACAAGCATCTCGTCAAATTTTTAACCGTCACCCAAAGTATGAAACAACATGGGGTCTCCGATGACGCCTTCGTCTTTCTCTCTTCCCCTATTCTCTTACACATCATACCACCGCTTGGTTTGATCGTCTTCCCAAGAACTCGATTCATACCATCGAAGAAATGGTATCGAAGTTCTTGGCGAAATATTTTCCACCATCGATGGTAACGAAACTTCGAAACGATATTAGCAATTTCCGTCAGCTTCCCGATGAATCTTTATTCGAAGCTTGGGAACGATATAAGCTTGCTATTGATCGGTGTCCAAACCATAACATGCTTCCTGTTACAATAATCGATGCGTTTTACAATGGTTTGACTTTGCGACATCGGGACACGATCAATGCAGCTGCGGGTGGAACTTTTATGAAACGACGTCCTGAAGATTGTTACGAACTTATTGAGAATATGACTGCTCATTACAATTACTGGGATTCCTCTGCCGAGAGGAATGAGTCAAGAACAACCGTTGCTCTCAATTCTTCTACGTCTAATTCTGAAATAGCTGCAATTACTAAGAAACTCAATGATTTGTCGACTGCTATTTTACGAATGCACCAAACGTCTCAGAATCAAAATCAAGTCAAAAACCATCAAGTCAATATGGTCAACAATGTTTGTGAGACTTGTGGTGGTCCTCATTGGTATTTTGAGTGCCCAGCCACCGGTGGCTTCACTCACGAGAATGTGTATGCTACTTCGGGAACCTACAATATAGGCGGTAACGGATACCAACCACCGGGTGACTGAAATCTTCTTAGCTACCGTTCGAACCATTATGTTGGACCACCCGGTTTCAATCAACCGACTCAAGTTAATCAAGTCAATCAAGTTAATCAAAATGTGCAAAACCGAAATCATCAATTCAATCACAATGCTAATCAAAATCGGATGAACAATGGTTTTCAAAATCAAAATCGGGGAAATTATAATCAAGGCCCGAATCAAGGGAATTTTCATGGAAATTTTCAAAATGTTAATCATGGGAATTATAATCATGGAAATCAGAATTTTCAGAATCAAGGTTTCAATAACAACAATCGTGGTCAAAATTTTCAAAATCCAGTTGTGAATCAGTCGTCTTCAGATGAATTACTCAAGCAGTTTATGAAAAGTCAAGAGGAAATGAATAAAATGTTAATCAATCAAATGTCCGAATTGAAGAAGTCTTTAAATGATCGACCCTCGGGCTCGGGTACTCTTCCAAGCAACACGATCGCTAACCCGAGGGGCGATGCTAAGGCGATAACGACTAGGAGTGGTGTTATAATCGATGGACCAACGGCTCCGACTACCCCTTCTTCTTCTTCGTCTCCAAGGGTAGTCGTCCGTGAAACCAAGGCGACAACGGATACGGAAATTCCTAGTAATAATGGAAGGACCGAGAACATCCAACCTCCGGTGGTCCTGACGTCCAAAGGAAAAGATAAAGTTGTTAATGAAACTGAGAAAGAAACTCCCGTCAAAACAAATTTGCCTTATCCGCCACGCTTAAACGAACAAAAGCACCGTGAGAAAGATAAAAACCAGATGGAAAAGTTTTATCAGATTTTTCAAGAATTACACTTTTACATAAGTCTCGCGGATGCCATACTTTTGATGCCTAAATTTGCTTCTATGCTAAAAGGTCTTTTGAATAATAAGGAAAAATTGTTTGAAATATCACAGACCCAGATGAATAAGAATTGCTCGGCGGTTATCCTCAAAAAGCTTCCCGAAAAGCTTGAAGACCCCGGACGATTTCTCATTTTGTGTAATTTTCCTGGTATGGTTCAATGCTTCGCCTTGGCCGATCTTGGTGCTAGCATTAACCTAATGCCGTTATCTATTTGGAAGAAGTTGTCTTTACCCGAATTAACTCCGACTTGCATGACCCTCGAGCTTGCCGACCGAACTACTTCCCGCCCGATGGGAATAGCCGAGGATGTCTTCGTTAATGTGGGAAAATTCCATTTCCCTGCCGATTTTGTCGTTGTTGATTTTGATGCTGATCCGCGGGTGCCTCTCATTCTCGGGAGAGGTTTCCTAAGGACCGGTCGTGCTTTAATTGATGTTTTCGATGAAGAAATTACCTTACGCGTTGGTACCGAAGCCGTAACTTTTAATTTGGATCAAACCGCGAGGTACTCCTCTGAGTCTGACAAATATTCCGTTAACCGAGTCGACGTTATCGACGAAGTTACGGAGGAGTATGCTCAAGAAATACTTGGTTTTACCGAACATGCTTCGAGTGGCAATCCCACTCATTCTTCTGAACCGATAATTTCCAATCCTTCCCTTTCCCTTACTCCGTTTGAGGGAAGTGATTTCATCTTGGAAGAGATCGAGGCCTTTCTTGCTAATGATTCGATTTCACCAGAAATTGATCATTCCGATTGTGACCCGGAGGGAGATGTTCTTTTGATTGAGAAATTATTAAATGAAGATCCCAACCCGTCCCTCCCGCCGATAGACCTTAAAATGGCCGACGTAAAAGAAGTTAAGCCGTCTACTGAGAATCCTCCGGAGCCCGAGCTCAAGGATTTACCTCCTCATCTCGAATACGCATTTTTAGAAGGAACCGACAAACTTCCCGTCATTATTTCTAAAGATCTTAAAGATGGGGAGAAGAAACGTCTCTTAGATGTGCTCAAGAAGCATAAGAGTGCCATCGCTTGGCAAATTTCTGATATCAAGGGTATTGACCCTCGTTTTTGCACGCATAAGATCTTACTTGAAGATAATTTCAAACCGTCCGTTCAACAACAACGACGAGTTAACCCGAAAATTCATGAGGTTATAAAAAAGGAAGTTATCAAACTCCTCGATGTCGGAATGATTTATCCAATCTCGGATAGCTCTTGGGTTAGCCCGATCCACTGCGTACCGAAGAAAGGTGGAATGACCGTCGTAACAAATGAAGATAATGAATTGATTCCGACATGTCTTGTTACCAGATGGAGAGTTTGTATTGATTATCGTAAATTGAATGATGCGACTCGAAAGGACCATTTCCCACTTCCATTTATGGATCAAATGTTAGAACGCCTAGCGGGAAATGAGTTCTATTGTTTTCTTGATGGATTTTCTGGCTATTTTCAAATACCTATTGACCCTCCAGACCAGGAAAAGACTACCTTTACTTGCCCTTATGGTACGTTTGCCTATCGTCGTATGCCTTTCGGCTTATGCAATGCTCCAGGCACGTTCCAAAGGTGTATGATGTCTATATTCTCGGATATGATCGAGAAAACCATGGAAGTTTTCATGGATGATTTCTCGGTTTATGGAGATTCTTTCACTTCGTGCCTCTCCCATTTAGAAAATATGTTGAAATGGTGTGAAGACACCAACTTGGTTCTAAATTGGGAGAAATGCCATTTCATGGTCAAAGAGGGCATTGTCCTCGGCCATAAGATATCGAAATCCGGGATTGAGATCGATAGAGCTAAAGTCGACGTGATTGCAAAATTACCTCATCCCACCACAGTTAAAGGAATTAGAAGTTTTCTCGGTCATGCCGGCTTTTACCGTTGATTCATTCAAGACTTTTCTAAGATAGCCCGGCCCCTGACCCACTTGCTTGAAAAAGATGCTCCGTTTATCTTCTCAAATGAATCCATTGAAGCATTTAGTATTCTTAAAAAGAAGTTAACGGAGGCTCCCATCTTAGTTGCCCCTGATTGGGACTTGCCCTTCGAGCTAATATGCGATGCTAGCGATTATGCCATTGGTGCAGTCCTGGGGCAACGCAAGTCTAAGCATTTTCAGCCGATACACTATGCGAGTAAAACAATGACCGACGCTCAATATCATTATACGACTACTGAGAAAGAAATGTTAGCCGTCATTTACGCCTTTGAAAAGTTTCGACCTTATTTGCTTTTAAAGAAATGCATAGTGTATGCGGATCATTCGGCTCTTAAGTATCTTATGGCAAAATAAGATGCTAAGCCACGCTTGATGCGGTGGGTTCTACTCCTTCAAGAATTCAATGTTGAAATTCGAGATAAAAAGGGAGCTGAGAACCTTGCTGCTGATCACCTATCACGTTTAGAGAATCCCCACCAAAGTGTTTTCGAGAAAAAGGAGATTAACGAAGCTTTTCCTCTCGAGACACTGGGGAGTTTATCACATTGTGATTCTAGTACCCCATGGTTCACCGACTTTGTGAATTACCATGCGGGGAATTTTATCCGGAAAGGGATGTCGTTCCAGCAGAAGAAAAAATTCTTCAAAGATGTTAAGCATTATTTCTGGGACGACCCCTACTTGTTTAAGATATGTGCGGATCAAGTGATCCGGCGGTGTGTTCACGGCAAAGAAGCCGCTGAAATTCTTATGGCATGCCACAATGGACCCACGGGGGGACATCATGGTGCCAACTTCACCGCTAAGAAAGTTTTTGATTCCGGCTTCTACTGGCCGACGATTTACCAGGATGCTCATGAGTTGGTTAAATCATGTGATTCTTGCCAGCGTCAAGGAAAAATTTCTCAGAAGGACGAGATGCCTCAAAATGCCATCCAAGTCTGTGAAATTTTTGACGTCTGGGGTATCGATTTCATGGGTCCATTCCCGTCTTCTCGTGGTAACAAATATATACTCGTGGCTGTCGACTACTTGTCTAAATGGGTCGAAGCAAAGGCGCTACCCACCAATGACGCCCGAGTTGTAGTGAAATTTCTTAAAAGACTCTTCGCCTGATTTGGTGCACCTCGTGCTATTATAAGCGATCGTGGGACCCATTTCTGTAATGACCAATTCGCTAAATTTATGCTCAAATATGGTGTCACACATCGTCTTTCTATAGCATATCATCCACAGACGAGTGGTCAAGTTGAGGTCTCCAATCGTGGCTTGAAACGTATTTTAGAAAGGACTGTAGGTGAACATCGTGCTTCATGGGCTGATAAATTAGATGATGCACTGTGGGCCTTCCGTACAGCTTACAAAACACCTATTGGGTGCACTCCATACAAGCTGGTTTACGGGAAGGCCTGCCATTTGCCTTTTGAACTTGAGCACAAGGCCTACTGGGCCTTGAAACATGCTAATTTTGACATTCAAACCGCGGGTGATCACTGTAAAGTTCAATTGAATGAATTAGTCGAGCTTCGTGATCAGGCCTATGAGAATTCTTTGATCTACAAAGAGAAGACAAAGAGGATTCATGATGCTAAAATTAAAGATCGCGTCTTCAATGTTGGTGACCGAGTCGTTCTTTTCAATTCTCAGTTAAAGATTTTCTCGGGCAAGTTAAAAACCCGTTGGTCTGGACCATTCACCATTACCCAAGTATTTCCTTATGGAACCGTTGAACTTGCTCAACCCAATGGTCCCAATTTTATGGTGAATGGTCATCGTATCAAACATTATTTCGGAGGGGACATACCACCCATGGTTGTCCCGGATCTCCAGACTTTCCCCAAGGACGATTAAATTCGGGGTTCGAGTCAAGCTCATGTGACTCGGTGAACAAAAACAAGCGCTTCGTGGGAGGCACCCCATGCTTATCCATTTTCATTTTCTATATTTTCTATTTTATTTAATAACGTGACGTGAGGGGGGCGACCCTTTCCAAACTCGTGTTTTCGTGGTTGTTTTTGAATGTTCAGGAATTTCCCCGAAGTTTGAGGACTCTCGTGCTCGTGGTTTGTCGTTCTCTCCACTCGAGTCTCATCCTTCGCTGCTCTTTCGGAAATTCACCATATCCAAAATCTTATCGACTAACGTTTATCTCTTGGCTTACTTAATAAACGGCCTTAGATTTCACGTAGGACTACCCCGTACCCTTAAAACATTGAGGACAATGTTTCACTTTAGTCTGGGGGGGGGGGGGGTGAATCTTCGATTCGATTTGACCTGTACCATCGTCTGAGCTGTTAACTTACGCAACTCCGTTTACACCAAAATTTTAAATTTTTGTCACCTTTTTATTTTCAAAACAAAATAATAATAATAATAATAATAATAATAATAATAATAATAATAATAATAATAATAATAATAATAATAATAAAATATACATATATATGATATGAATAATAAGTTTTGACACCTTGTTTTGACTTTCCTACCGGCGAGAGTAGAAATAAATGTTCCGACTTGACCGGGCGTGTTGAGCCCTAGCTTGTTTCCCTTAACCAAAATAATCAAAAGATTATGGCTAAGCATCCGCGGATCTCATTATTTGGGATTTTAAATTTGCGGAGATCGAGGAATGATAGAGTTTATTTAGAAGTTTCTGCTATACACGGATCGCATTACTGGGATTTAAAAAACCCACGAGAGGTACTTGTGGCCTCCTTGTTCCCACAAGCTTGCACACCAATAATAATAGATCTCTAGGATTAATTAAGGGTATACGGTTTGGGCAATACTTAGTTTTTTCTCGTTCCCAACAAAATCTCTGCATATGAGGGTTTGGTACACATAGGGGTACTGCCAGTGTTACGGTGAAATAGACTATTGCATCTTGCTGGTTCGCAGCAGATGTTGTGATCTTAGTAAAGGCCGTAGGACTCGGGGTTTGGCATATGATTATGAATATCGATAATAATAGTCCAAAGCCAAATAAAAAGGCAGAGGAATCCAAAGCTATAAAAAAGCAGCGGATAGAAATCCAAAGTCATAATAAAGCTCTTACATCTTGGCGGCTCATAAATCGTTGACTGTAAAAGAATAAAGGACTAAGGACCAAAGTATTATTAAAGTGCTTATGATTATGCAAAACTGCCAAGCTTCGACTCCGGGGGTTTCCCTAATAAAAAGCTTCCGTTTCGGGTATCAAACATGGTATGTCTCGGTCGTAAATAAAAAGGGGACCTCCACAAATCGTGTTAAATCAGAGACCTTCATGTGGACCCGATTTCTGTATACAGGGGTTTTCGAGGGAAAGTTTGGAAACAACTTAGCGTTCAAATTTTGTGCTCTTATCGGACTAACAAATATCAAAACGAGAAAATATGAAGCAATTCATTTCTCACAAATTAAAATCTTGAGATACCAAACTTAGGACCTGGGGACAAGAGGAAATACACAAGTAACTTTTGTGCGCAGTGTTAGCATCTAACTTCTGGATAAACAATGATCTCGATTTTACGCTTAGTTTGGGAGCTTGTGAAAAATCAAGGATGACGATTTTTATCCGTACGGTCTCTTCTCTGTGAGAAGTGTTTCTACTCGTTGACCTTGAAAGTTATCAACAGATAAGAATTGATAATGAAAGTCAAAGCAAACCGTCACCTATATAAAAAAGAAAAAAGAACAAAAATAGTAGTTGTAGTTGTTATTCATAAAAATCGGAAAACGGAGCGTTTTTTGAGAATAAATGATTTTACTATCTCTCTTGAACATCATTGCTACTTTACAATGTCAGTAAACAGATGTTTTTGAAATTATTTATCTCTTAAGCGTGAGGTGATGACATTGCGTGAGGGCACGGCAATACCTTAGTCTGGGGGATTTTGATGAGTGATTAATCACACATCCTTTTTAGGCCTTAATTCAGACCAAAAATACCAAATACTAACCAAATATGCCAAGAGAATGTGTGTTTTTGTATTTGTGTATGTGCAGGTACGGATATGAGAAAAATGATCAAAAACGAAGCCAAAACCGACAAAAACGAGCACGAGATTGGAAAAAGGTCAAAAGCCGAAGTCGGGGAAGCAAAATGATCAAAGAAAGCTCATTATGTCATTAGAAGTCCTCAGATATTCATCAAAGTTTCATAATTGGTCCCTGAATAAAGTTTGAGAGATTGGCAAATTTAGCCCCTGCACTTTCAGGAATTTACATTAATGGTCCTTGGGAATAATATCCGAAGAAAATTCAAACTTGGTCCTTCATAAATCGAAGAATGACAATTTATGCCCTTGGATTACATTTATGGAGAATGGCAGATTTGGTCCCTATGGTTTGCAATATTACTACTTTGGTCCTTGCAATTATACTACTTATCCTAAATATATAACCGGATCTACAAAATAACCCAACACACCAAATCCCACAAGCCCAAGTTATAAAAGCCCACCACCTTTACCCAGCCCACCACTACCCCCTAAACCCGGTCAAACCCATACCCATTACCCGGTCAACTTTTAATAAAAATAAAATCACCCCGTTTGATTTACCCGCCCCCCAAATCCTTACCCCTACCCAGAAAAAATACTGTAGCTAGAACCCTAGAGTTACCCACCCACCAAATTACCCCACCTAAGTCACAATTACCTCATGATTGGGCTTCTAGAAGAAGTCAGCACATGTCAGGTGTGGTCAGTAATGCATACGTGGACCAATAGGACAACACACGGAGGATACATCAAATCACATCAATCAATCATACGGTGGAAATTGAAACTTGGGGACCAAGGAGAGATCAAGGGCTCATAATCGTCTAAACAAACACAAAAGTGGTGCGGATCAGTGACATGGCAATATAGAAGCATCCTCCAAGCTCTCCTCAGCAACTATATAAACCCCCTTCTTCAGTCATGAAAGTGTGTAGGTTTTTGATAATTGTTTAGCTTTCCGTTTTTAAGTTTTCATTGTAATTTCCTTTTAAAAAGCATTGTACCAATTTCATTTTTAATATAATCAAAGTTTTATTTTCAGCTTATTGATTTAAGTTTCTTTTTAGCTTAATTTATTTATTTACTTATTGCTAGTTTAAATCAGTGAGAATAGTTTGCTTGAATCTCTATTTTATATTCCTGTTTCAAATAAAAAAAAGAAAAAAAAAAAAAAAGAAAAATAAAAAAATATTTCAGAGTAATTTTTATTGATTCAAATTAAGTTTTATATATTTGTTATTTGTTTTTATCAGCTTATATAAACATTGCCTTACTGTTTCATTAAAATTTTGTCAAAATACAAAAGTCAAACTCAAGTCAAACTGTTGAGCTTATTTTGATAAGCTGAAGCTTATATTGGAGTTGAGGCAGCCTTAAGGTGTCCAAAGGCCTGTCTAAGAGACATGCTAGCTAAGTGAACCCCCTCTATTTGAGCTGAGGGGGATTTGAATTGTGAGTTTCCATTTAATTTTTCATATTCAGTTGTCATATTTGCTTATTATTAGTAGTTCATTTATATTTTAGCTTTGTTTAAATAGATTTTAGTTACTTGCATACTTATTTGAGTTCACTGTTTCATTGAAATTAGTTGTTTTGGTTTTCACTGTTTCATTGCTGCTATATACTTATTGGTTCAAAGTTTGAGTATTTGATTAGCATCTTAGATCTGATTCTCTGAGTGTTTTTTTTTTGTGCTACTAAATCTCATTTAGGTACTGAGTTTGTTGTTTGAGGTTGGATTACTCATAGGTTGAATCTGAGGTGTTGTTTAGTGGTAACAGACACTTGAGGGGGTGTTTGGATCTTAGCTATTTGCTGATATTAATTGTATTTCAGAGGATGTGTTTGTTTTAGTAAGTCATTTAGGTTGAATTTAGGCTTAGTTGAACTCAAAAACAGTAGGTCACAAGCATTGAAAGTCAAATTTACCTTTATTATATTCATAACAATTAGGAGTTTAGAGATTTAGTTGAATAGCATCAGATTAGTTGCATTAGTTGTAATGGTAGCTTAATTCAATCATTCTTTAGATTTATATAACAATTCCAGTTAAAATTTTGCAATCAAAACTCATTTTGGTCAAAAGTATCAAGTCAATCAAAAAGTCAAAATAGTTCCATACTCAGTTTTTGGACAGACTTTTGTGACATTTCTAGGTTTCAACTTTAATTGAAAATACTTTTAGATTGTTGTTTTCTAAACTTTGGCAGTTGGTGAAGCAAAATCAAAAAGAAAATTCTCATTTGGAAACTGTTTGCTTATCAGAAAGTCTTATTGAAGTTGCCTTTTTGAGCCAAAAATCCCTGCTCATCAGATTTTAAGAAAATTTCCACGGTATTTTTAGGCTATCAAAGTGGATTAGAATTCAATTTTGTTGGTGGATTTTGTATCTCAGCTGGTTAGTAAGTAGATTGAACCCACAAGTTTGCTTTTCTTAGCTTATATGCTCAGCTTATTTGGCTTCTCAAGTTGAGTAATTGGAACTAATAATCTGTTTTCATAACAAGGGCTGCAAGTTCTATATTTTGATCATACTCTGAGTTAATTGGTTCATTTGAGCTTATTATAGCTGCTAGTACCTGTTTCAGTTGATATTTGGTCTTTGGCTTAACTGCTTTGCTTATTGCTTATTCCATAAGTGCTTATTGGAACTGCTTTGTACCATACTTGTGTTTCTGTGTGATACCTGATCACATATTTGTTCCTCTGAGCTTCCTTAAGTCTTAAAATTAGTTGGTCAAAGTATTGGGTCAATTTTGTTCAAAGTGCTTAACAACAAGCACTTTCAAATAAGCTATTTTGAGTCATTAAGCATTTCCAGTGCTTATTTTTCAAAATTTATATTTTTCCTAGTTTCAAGATATTATTTTAGATTTTCTATGAAATTTTCATATTTTTCTGAGTTAATTTGCTATTTTTCCTATTTAATTTTCATTTTTAATCATTTTTAATTACTTTTTAATTACTAAAAAATCCAAAAAAATCTGAAAAACCCCAGAAAAATCCAAAAATATTTTAGAAAATTATTTTTAGTTATTTTAGAATTTTCTATTAATTTTTAATTAGTTGATTAGTTTTTAATTCATTAAAAAATAAATAAAAAGTCAAAAAAATATTTTTCTTTTTCTTAAAATTTTCTTTTATCATTTTTAACTTTTGAAAATTATTTCCAAGTCCGTAGGAGTAGCGTAGCTTAAAAGTCGCGTTTTATTTCGTACGTTTACGTTTTATTTACGTTTAGCGTACGTTTTCATTTCTACGTTACGTTTCTAGTTGCCTTACTTGAATTACGTGTTTAGTTGATTATTTGTGCTTCATTTATTATTTCATTAGTGTAATCCCATCAAAATCACTTTTTACCACGTTCACGACACGTTTCACGAATCGGGAATTCGAAATTCCATTCATCCTTCACACGGACTACGAATCAGCAGGCTATGGCGTGGAGGGTGGTGTTATCCTGGTGGGTAAAAGGATGATTGGATAATAGCAGGGGTTGAAGAAGATGGGATTTGGGTGGGAGTATTAAAACGGGGGTAGGGCGATACGTTTATATTATAAAACGTATAAAGGGTTTGGGTATTGGGCTTGGTAGGTTGGGCTAGGAAAGTTAACTGGATTGGTAGTGTAAAAAGGGTGGGTATTTAGTGTTGGATTGTGTTTGTTTGGGTTTATAGTACATTAGGTCCGTTTGGTTTAAGTAGAAATTATCACAAGGACTTAAAAATGCATATTTTGATAACTCAAGGGCCTGGTTTGTAATTTATCCAAAGTTGCTACAAGGACCAATATTCTCATATTATAATTTCCACAAGGACCTTTGATGTGATTTTCCATTTTAAAACGCCCAGGGACAATTTCTGCTAAGAGTGAAACTTCAAGGACCAAACCTGCAAACTTTCCAAAGTCTTTGCCCAAGGACCATATTTGATAACTTTTGACTTTAACATGCCTTGGGTTGACTTTTTATTTCAAAACAATTATTCAGGGACTAGTTTTGTCAATTTTTGAAACTTGAGGGACTGAAACTGCCAATTATGCAAACTTTGTTCGTTTTTCATTTGTTTTTAAACATTTTGCATTTGAAAGATATAAAACACGATCTTTGGGATATTTTCAATATTTTGATGCATTCTTGAGTATTTTCTCGTGTTTTGGCAGTTAAAATACGGTAAAAATGATGAGTATTTACACACTCATCAATAATACCATCACTTCGAGGGGGAGTGATTGACTTAATTTTAAAATCAAAAACAATTTTGATATAACACAAATGTTCAATTATTTTACGTACCTGATGACATCAAATAACGAATAATTTATAGCATCATTTCTCATGCTTATATTGCTTATTTTATATCATTTTATATGAGAATTGACACTTAATCGCTTATTTGTGTATTTCTCAGTTATTATTAAGTAATTAGTAAAAGTTAGCGAAAAGAACGTGTTTTGGAGCTAAATTGGTGAAGTCAAGAAAGTCTACTGAATGTAACATGAATACCCCATATCATTCTAAACAGATACGCCGTATACCAAGACTTAAACGAATTCGACTTTGATGCATATGCCATATTGGATTCTACAATACGTCATAGAAACTTTGGTCAACAAGAAGAACAAGTTCGTGTTAGTTCCAATACGCCGTATACACTTATGTGATACGGCGTATCCATGCCCTAACTTCACAAAGACATCCATAACGAGAAGACCCCAATACGCTGTATTCATGTGCAGCGATACGCCGTGTCGGATGGCGGTTGAAGAATATTCTAGAATATTATAATCTTGGACCCTACGCCAAGTTACCTCGATACGCCATATCGGACGACCCGATATGCCGTATCGACCCTTATTCGAAGACTATAAATAGAAAACCGGTTTTCAGGGAGCTTCTAACAACCAAATACGATTTCCAGATGATATTAGAAGACAAGAAGATCCTTTTAGTGTTATCATTCCATAGGAAAACTCTTGTAATCATTAAACTCCCTAAAATCTCTCAGTTAGCATATTGTTTTCTTTTGAATTCTACTTTAATCGTTCTGAATATGATACTGTGTATGATTTATGAGATTATGGGTTAATACCTATAGGTATTAGCCAAGTTATGATAATTTAATGTTTTGATTTGTTTATATCGATTGTTTACTCGTTTGTTATATGTTCAGAATGTTTATCACTTGATACACGTTTATGCATATGTTAATCTTTCATTAAATTGATTCTTGTTTATTGAGTTAATCATACCTCACTATTAGTGTAAATGGATGATGAACATTATTTTGGGAAAGATGCATATTACTTACCTTTATCACTAGATCAATAGTGCTATGACCATAAGGCTACTGGTATAAAGTTAGGGCATAAGTTTGTAATAAAGCACTCGTTGTTCGCCTTGTTAGCAATATTGTAAGCAGATAGATTATAATCAACAGTGAGACTTTAATTCGGCCTTCGGGGTCAACCCGACGGTTTCTATTAGGAAGGCGGCGCAAAGGATACATGCGTTTGATTAATTGTGACAGGATTAATCAGTTAGAAACCTTGAGTTTAGGGAGAAGTATGACCTAGCTTTCAATAGAAAACCACCAATGAATGTAGTACAATCATTGCACACGTAGACAAATCCGACATTTATTTGATTAACTTGGTTAATACGTTTTCCTTACGATCGAGCTTGACTTCTTCTTTATCGTTTGTTTATCTACTTGTGTGTGATTAGTTTTATTTACCGCTTTATTAAACCTAAACTTGTGCTAGTCTCCCCCCCCCCCCCCACTCCCTTTGCGTTAGTTTTAGTTTGATTAGGTTAACTTAGATAATTAAAATACTGGTAGACTAAGTGTTAACATCCACTCTTAGTGATCACAATCTTCGCTACAATTGGAGAAAGTCTCAATTTGATCTTCTGGACACACAAGAGGGAAAGGTAAATCACACATATGATCAAAAGTTCCCTGTGACTCTCCTGGGATTGGGACAAGGTCCTCAACACTAGACTTTATGAATTCGTCCGATTCCTTACCAGGAAATGTGCTAAGATGCTCATCCCCCATGTTTAGAGAGTGAGTGTGAACTTCGGGTGTGATAACAACAGACTGATCTTTCATGGAAGGAACCACAACTGATGAATTTGATGAGCCTTGACGAATATCAAGGGTATCTTCATTATCACTATCGTCATCGTCATCGTAGATGATAGTTTTACGCATTCGAAATCTTACTCTAGCTGCTTCTTCTGCTTCTTCAGCTAGAATTTCTTTGTAAGACTTCGGACGAGGTTCTTCCGGAGTAGGTTTGTTAACCAAATCCTTAAGGTCTTTTAAAGTATTTAAAACATTTTGCAAAAGTTCTTGAGGAAATGGTTGAGGTTGTGTTTCAAAAGTTTGGTATTGTGGAGGCTGGTCGTGATAATTGTTGTCACAAGGAAAAAGATTCCTAGTTTGACAATCGATGCTAAAATGCGGACCTCCACAATACTCACAACCGTATTGTTGTGAAGTTGGTGCATTTGGAAACGATTCGGCATTGCAATTTTGATAACACGGGTTATGCTCATATGAAATGAAATTGTTTTGTGGCTCATTGCAAAAGCTCGGATTAGAATCGTAAGCGAATGAATTACTCGAACCACAAAACAAACAACTTCCGTTTTGAATATCATTACCACATCGTTCATATGTACACCAACGACATGGCAACCCGAAAAGCGGCTCACCACAACCGACACAAGGAATAAAAGTCAGAGGTGGGACAAGTGGTGTGCTCTGAGAGCTAGGAATTTCCACCACTTCCGTTATGGTCTCTGGTTTTTGTTTTTGATAAATGTGAAGATTAGGCAAGTCGTTCTTTTCAGTCACTGCTCTATGCTCTGTACGTTTGCTTGACAAACCTTTAACTGTAAATCCTGAAAGGTTAGGATCAATTCTTGATGGTTTGTCATTAATAGCATGTATCTCAGGCAGTGATGGGTAGTTGGAAGAATTCGGTGAATCATCGAGAGAATTTGGATGTATGAACAAATTGCACGTAGTGCAAAAGCTGTTACTACAATTATTTCCACACTTCTCACAAATACACCGGAAACAACGATAGCCATTCTCAATCGGGCTTTTACAGTGAAAACACGTGTAGCCGAGAGACCCCATAAGAATTATACATGAGAGGGGTATAAAAAGGTAGAATCAAACGGATGGAAGGTAAAGAAGAATATTTTTGGGTTTTTTCGAAAACACATCAATCAAAACGAGACCAACTTAAAAAGACAATTGTGAACTTAAACCAATAATCACAATGTAAATGGCTTCTTTGAAAAAGGTACACCAATTCACAAGGATACAATGGCAAGTTTTAATCTTTTGTTTGGGAACTTATTAATGTTCACACCCCCAGTTGGTAGGTGTTCTGCCTTGGTTCTTGGCGGTGTGTTTTATGCTTATTTTATGTAAACAAAGAAAACCAGAAAATCTTTTTGTATTTTTATATGATAAATATATATACAAAAGAAAAGGAAAATATTTTTGTGTTTTATACTTTTTTGAAAACGATAACCTCTTGACGAAGGTTCTACAAGTCACTAATCGTTAAAATCGTAACGATATTGTCGCAACACAACCTCCCCGGCAGCGGCGCCATTTTGATAGTGCGTTTTTGCGCGTATCAAATTAATATACAAGGTAGACGTGAGTGGAATTCACTAATCAGCCTTTAGGAAAAGGAAGACTTGCGAAAACTCGTGAATACAATATATATATGTGATACCGGGTAAGTGATTACCCGGGTCGTGTCCCAACGAGGTGTGAATGGGCAATATCATGTGAGATTCGAGATTAAAATGCTTGTAAGGATGTTGAGGGATTATTTGGTATTGTGAATAATGATAAATTGCAAATAACGTACGAAAAATAAATTAAACGAAACTAAAACATGAATTCAAACAAGGAATGAAAAATAAAACTTAAGATCTACCTAAAAATCTACGGGAATGATAATAGGAAGTAGGGGAAACCTAAAACGTAATCTAATTTTAAAAACATAAAAGTTACTTTAATAAAATCGCGAGTGCGCAAATAAAAACGTAAATTTAATGCTACGCTAGTCCTACGGGTGTAAAAACGATTTTTCTACATTCCTAATTATAAAAGAAAATTTTTGAAAAAGAAAAATATTTTTTTAGACTTTTATATTTTTTATTATTAATTAAAAGCTAAAATATTCAAATACATCCTAGAAAAATAGTAGAACACATTGGAAAATTACGAAAATTTTTAGTAAAGTGTAATATACTAATAAGAGGCTATGAAAAATAAAAATTTGAATAAATAGTAAAAATTAAGCAGGAAATAAGCAAAGCAGAAGCTGACTAGAATAATAAGCAAATAACACTACAACTACTTTAAATTTTAAACTACAAAAGACATAACAAGAAAAGCTAGTAGCAAAGATGGTATGGGTGTTTGTCTGTGTGCATGCCAAATGACCCAGGTTCGAACCTGGCAACCACCTTTTTACAACAATTTTTTTTTTTCTTTATCTTTTGAAACTACCATGACACAAACAGACAATCAATTTTGCAAAGGGCTATTAACAAGATCACTCTGATAAGCTGGAATGGGGCTTATAGACAGCAATAACAACCAAAATGTGAGCTAACAACAATCAAGCTCAACTATTATAACCCATAACCTTAAATAAACTACCATAATTACCCAACAAACTAACAACGAATACAAGTGCCTACTTAACCAATGACGAGAAAAAATGAAAGCAAAAGCAAATGAGAACTAGCATTTGGGTTAAGCTACACAAATAACAACAATTTACAGCCCTGATGTGACTTACGCAAGCTGTCCAACAATCACTGAAAAACTACAACTGAAGAGAAAATCTTTAAAAAAAATGTTGATCAACTACTGAGCAACCCAATACTGAGCATGATAATTTATAAGAGTTTATAACAAGCTCAAGAAAATTAAAAGGCTACTACTGCATTGAATAATTTGGGTGAGCGCATACCTACTGATGCAAACAGCAGCCATGGGTCAAATTGGGTAGAAACACGTCTAACAGGGTTACTTAAGGGATAAAATAAGCAGGTAGAAAAAATGCTAAAAATATTCCAAAAATAATCTCATGTAAACAAGCTGCTAAATGATCTAAAAATTAAATTTCAGACCCTGATTTCCCAAGGTGACGAAATTAAAAATACCTCAATGAAGGGTTGTGGGGCAAGTAAAAATGCAGAGCTGCAGTTCTGTGGTGGTCTGCTGGACTAAAATTAAGTCCCTTAATGAACATTATCCAGAGCCAAACACTCCTTTTGGGTTGGCTGATTTGGATTTTTGAAATTAAAAGCAGGTTCAAGCAAACATAAACTCTCAATAAGCCACAAGTAAGCTCATGAGAGCTGGTAACACAGAAAATAAAATGATTCACTCAGTAAGCAAGATTACATAAAACTTGAAACAGAATTTGAAAAGCTCAATTGAAAATTTACTCAAAGCAAAAGTTGAATTAAAATTGCATAAAACATAAGCTGAGTAAAGCTACAAAATAATCTAAACCTATAGCTGCAATACTTAACCCTACTCCTAATTACTACCTACTAATCTGCTGCAGTCTAAGTAAACTAAGGGGAAACACAATTAAGCAATTTAGAAACCTAAAAGTTCCAACTGAGCCAAGCCTATCAGTTGGCTGCAAGTGGTGAAAAAGGCCGAGGGGGCTGCATAGCTGCTGAAGCAGTGGGCCAATGGTTACAACAAGCTACTAATTTAAGCTATACCAACTAAGATTATTCTAATAAGCTAAACGGGACAAAACATAAGCAGTTGAAATCTAATAAAAAGCTCAAAATAAGTTATGAAATAAGCTAAAATAGCAAATGGCAAATGTAATTTTTTTACTGAAAGCTGAAATTTAATTAAGTTGAAATTGACTTACAATGTAAGAAAACTGAAAATACATTAACAAACTAAAACCCAGAGTGGAACTACTGCTAAAACTACTTCTTATCACTAAACTAAACTAATTCTCAAAACTAAATCCTCATTACCTACTTGCCTCATAACATGGCTTACAAGCTATATATATATAAAAAAATATATATTACAAAAGTCTTCTCAATAGCTTTGGATGCCTTATTGTGATTCTTGAGTTGCCATCTCAGCCGTGGATACCAAACTTGGAGACCACACCCATGAATCTGAGCCGTTGGATTGAAATACTTGGCGTGGATGGGTTACATGGAGGTGGATACCCGTGAATGGTGAAGCTTTTGAGATCTTGGGAAGGATGTGGAGTGTAGCAGGCTATGGCGTGGAGGGTGGTGTTATCCTAGTGGGTAAAAGGATGATTGGATAATAGCAGGGGTTGAAGAAGATGGGATTTGGGTGGGAGTATTAAAACGGGGGTAGGGCGATACGTTTATATTATAAAACGTATAATGGGTTTGGGTATTGGGCTTGGTAGGTTGGGCCAGGAAAGTTAACTGGATTGGTAGTGTAAAAAGGGTGGGTATTTAGTGTTGGATTGTGTTTGTTTGGGTTTATAGTACATTAGGTCCGTTTGGTTTAAGTAGAAATTATCACAAGGACTTAAAAATGCATATTTTGATAACTCAAGGGCCTGGTTTGTAATTTATCCAAAGTTGCTACAAGGACCAATATTCTCATATTATAATTTCCACAAGGACCTTTGATGTGATTTTCCATTTTAAAACGCCCAGGGACTATTTCTGCCAAGAGTGAAACTTCAAGGACCAAACCTGCAAACTTTCCAAAGTTTTCGCCCAAGGACCATATTTGATAACTTTTGACTTTAACATGCCTTGGGTTGACTTTTTATTTCAAAACAATTATTCAGGGACTAGTTTTGTCAATTTTTGAAACTTGAGGGACTGAAACTGCCAATTATGCAAACTTTGTTCGTTTTTCATTTGTTTTTAAACATTTTGCATTTGAAACATATAAAACACGATCTTTGGGATATTTTCAATATTTTGATGCATTCTTGAGTATTTTCTCGTGTTTTGGCAGTTAAAATACGGTAAAAATGATGAGTATTTACACACTCATCAATAATACCATCACTTCGAGGGGGAGTGATTGACTTAATTTTAAAATCAAAAACAATTTTGATATAACACAAATGTTCAATTATTTTACGTACCTGATGACATCAAATAACGAATAATTTATAGCATCATTTCTCATGCTTATATTGCTTATTTTATATCATTTTATATGAGAATTGACACTTAATCGCTTATTTGTGTATTTCTCAGTTATTATTAAGTAATTAGTAAAAGTTAGCGAAAAGAACGTGTTTTGGAGCTAAATTGGTGAAGTCAAGAAAGTCTACTGAATGTAACATGAATACCCCATATCATTCTAAACAGATACGCCGTATACCAAGACTTAAACGAATTCGACTTTGATGCATATGCCATATTGGATTCTACAATACGTCATAGAAACTTTGGTCAACAAGAAGAACAAGTTCGTTTTAGTTCTAATACGCTGTATTCACTTATGTGATACGGCGTATCCATGCCCTAACTTCACAAAGACATCCATAACGAGAAGACCCCAATATGCCGTATTCATGTGCAGTGATACGCCGTGTCAGATGGCGGTTGAAGAATATTCTAGAATATTATAATCTTGGACCCTACGCCAAGTTACCTCGATACGCCATATCGGACGACCCGATATGCCGTATCGACCCTTATTCGAAGACTATAAATAGAAAACCGGTTTTCAGGGAGCTTCTAACAACCAAATACGATTTCCAGATGATATTAGAAGACAAGAAGATCCTTTTAGTGTTATCATTCCATAGGAAAACTCTTGTAATCATTATACTCCCTAAAATCTCTCAGTTAGCATATTGTTTTCTTTTGAATTCTACTTTAATCGTTCTGAATATGATACTGTGTATGATTTATGAGATTATGGGTTAATACCTATAGGTATTAGCCAAGTTATGATAATTTAATGTTTTGATTTGTTTATATCGATTGTTTACTCGTTTGTTATATGTTCAGAATGTTTATCACTTGATACACGTTTATGCATATGTTAATCTTTCATTAAATTGATTCTTGTTTATTGAATTAATCATACCTCACTATTAGTGTAAATGGATGATGAACATTATTTTGGGAAAGATGCATATTACTTACCTTTATCACTAGATCAATAGTGCTATGACCATAAGGCTACTGGTATAAAGTTAGGGCATAAGTTTGTAATAAAGCACTCGTTGTTCGCCTTGTTAGCAATATTGTAAGCAGATAGATTATAATCAACAGTGAGACTTTAATTCGGCCTTCGGGGTCAACCCGACGGTTTCTATTAGGAAGGCGGCGCAAAGGATACATGCATTTGATTAATTGTGACATGATTAATCAGTTAGAAACCTTGAGTTTAGGGAGAAGTATGACCTAGCTTTCAATAGAAAACCACCAATGAATGTAGTACAATCATTGCACACGTAGACAAATCCGACATTTATTTGATTAACTTGGTTAATACGTTTTCCTTACGATCGAGCTTGGCTTCTTCTTTATCGTTTGTTTATCTACTTGTGTGTGATTAGTTTTATTTACCGCTTTATTAAACCTAAACTTGTGCTAGTCTCCCCCCCCCCCCCCCACTCCCTTTGCGTTAGTTTTAGTTTGATTAGGTTAACTTAGATAATTAAAATACTGGTAGACTAAGTGTTAACATCCACTCTTAGTGATCAACACCCTACATACCAACGAACTTACAATTAATCGGATACACTGTCCGTTAGTGTTAGTTAATAGGTAAAGTCGGCAAAATATAAATAGTAAAACTTGATACATATATTACCTATACTAAACGACTTATCAAGTTTTTGGCGCCGCCGCCGGGGAATTAAATTGTTTATTAGTATCTTAATTTAGTTTTTACGTTTTAGATAAGATTTTATATTTAACCAATACACCGTATTTAATTTATTGAATACGGCGTATTCTGTTTTTGTGATCTATACACCGTATTAGATTTAATTATTCGAATACAAAACTGAATACGGCGTATCCAATTTTTATACAGAATCTTTAAAATTAAATTTCAATACGACATTTTTGCATTTGCATACGGCGTATTCAATTGTTAAAGCATAAATCGTATTTTAAATTTAAATACGGCGTATTGATATTTATCAATAATGTGTATTTATTTTTCGAATAAAAACAGTTAGCTACAAATATTAAATTTTGATACAACGTATATTGGATACGATGTATCGATCAACAACAGAGTTAATATTTTTCATAGTCCGTACTCATTCTTCGTTTTCTGTAATTTTCTCTCTTTGAACCTATCCTACAGATACTTATCTATTGTTCTCAGGTAGTGCATGACCACGAGTTCGAAAGAAGAGCTCGTTGTAAGCGAACCTAAGAAGGTTTTTCATTCGTTAAAGAAGCTTTTCAAGACAACAAGTTTTAATTACTCGAGTTCACTGGAATTTGGTGAGTTTGAAAAAGAAATCACATAAACAATGTTGGAAGTTACTATGGAAGAGTACATGATGAAAACCCGAGATGGTTCGGATGTTGCTAGACCAAAATTTGATAAGGAGGCCAGATTTGAGTTGAAGGGTCAATTTCTCAAGGGCCAAAACGTGTAATGTTATAAAGTGATTGTTTATGCATATCTTACTCACTATTGTCCTACACTATATTATTCACTGCTTCGTGGTTTAACTCTAAACCTGCGAGCTCACCAACACTATGTTGACGTTTTCGAGTATCATTTTCAAGTGATCATTTGTAATATTTTGAAGGCTCTTGCATTGAAGTTTTTCATTATCCTCATTTCAAAAGACTGACAATTTGGTCAAGATACCTTTTCAAAGACAATGTTGTGAACAAGTTAAAAACTTATGTTTCATTATCCAGGGTTGGATAAAGACACGTATGTAACACTGTAAACTAATTTATGAAATCAAGTGTGGTGTTGATTGAACAAAATGAACTTACACATACCCCCTAACAACATGTGAGGGGATTTATATGTTTTAAATACAATATGGGCCGATTAGGGCCTTAATTGTCCGGCCAAGATGGGCTTTTACATAACTATGCTATATTTACTTATCTTAAGCCCATTATCATTACATATTAAGCCCGGCTATTCTATTACAACATTTACTAAACATTTCAATATTCGTAAATCGATAATGACCATTACTGTAAAAGCTAGCAATCGCCCCCTAAAGAGTGGTTAATACATTATCTAAAAAACTATGCTTCCACTTTGTCTTGTTCATTGAGCTTTGATAGCGCATGGGAGCTTCAGGCCAAACAGCTAAAACCTATACACTCTAAAAGGGCCAAGCACGAGCCCATAAGGGCTCAGGCCCTAAGAACCTAGCTGGAAATCTCATTTCCAAGTCATATCCTTAACAGGCTCATCATAACCATTATCAGCCACATTTCCAGGACATGGACTGGGCCTTGCTTCCAGGATAGCTATGCGTAACCATCTCATTCGGGGAGTGATAGTGCTACAATCGTTTGAGGATCTTCCCACTTATCTGTCCAGGCCGTCAAAGCCAAGGATGGCACGCCACGTCATTCTTGTCTCCTCAGTTAGATGTCTACCACGTTGACCATCCTTGGCCGTGGATGGTTTTCAGAGAAGCATAAAACCCTAAAGGCATCTCTATAACATGAATAACCCGAATTACATAAATTCAATTATATAAATTTTTTGCACCAAAAAAATTTCAAGCTTAAAAAACATTTTATTTATACTATGAAAGAGTTGTAATGTCTTTATATATATATATATATATATATATATATATATATATATATATATATATATATATTTATGTGAATTCGGTTTTTGGTTCATTGTGCCAAAACCATATCAGAACCGAGAACCGAATATTTAATTTAGTTCAATTCGGTTTTAACAAATTCGGTTTGGTTTTTTTGGGTTCAGTACGGTTTCGGTTTTCGGCTTTTGTGGGTGAAACCCGAATTCTGCACACGGCTAGTAGTTACTTAGCCTTACTATAAGAAGAAAAAAAACAAACGACTGATTATGTTGAAATTGGAAGTAGCAATGCAGCTTATGATTGACTTCATCAATCTTAAAAACAAAATAAACGTATGCTATTGTAACACATGGAAGGTATACACAAAACTTCATTAGGCGTGTCGGAAATCATCTTAGTTCAACATTCATCTGGCTTTGCACCTGATTTCGAACATTCCACTGCAACAACATTCAACAAAAAACAACTTTCATAAGTGAAAGACTTGAAAGTTAACTATCTAGATAAGAGGATTTGGGGTGGATAATGAAAATGTGTTTTCATCTCATGGTGAAAAGATACCTGTAGCTCGTTTATTTCCTCATCTGTAAGAGAGCGCTCCATTGATCGGTATGTGATCCTATAACAATGACTAGTCATCCCTTTCTTGTTGGTAAAGTTGTCAATCAATTGTACCTGCATATTTAATACATGATACGTTCATATCACTTAAGAAAGTTAAGCTGTGGCTCACTGTCTTGAATTATTCACCAAGATTATTGACCCGGTCCCCCTTTTAGAACAAAGATTTATTTGACACACTAACAGCAATAAGAAAGCAAATTTGATAATCTATCAGAGGAAATGGAATATCTACCTCTTCTGCAAGATCACCAGCAACGCCTCTGACAATTTCACAAAGATTGTTTTCAGTAAATGAATCGTTGATCCAGAAACTCATGTCTTTATAACAAGGTGGATACTGCAAATAATTTACCAAATGTCAGAACATGTTAACGTATTATTCATCAAACCAGTAATCATGAGCGTACGTGTACCAGAAGTTTCTGAAATTGTAACAGCAGTTCTTAACTAAAGAAGCAGGGACTATGAGTGGAGGATAAGTAGTTTCCATTTCTGGTATACAGGTGTAACTCATTCAATGATCCCAGGAAAATGTATACACAACATATTGAATATACAAGCATACCCTGGAAAACATACTGTAGAATTTCATACAGTAAAATATAAATGTTATCCTAGTAGCTACATTCTGTAAGGATTTTCACTAGTAGCTACATTCTGTAAGCATTTTCACTAGTAGCTACATTCTATAAAATATAAATGTTATCCTAGTAGCTACATTCTATAAGGATTTTTCACTAGTAGCTACATTCTGTAAGCATTTTCACTAGTAGCTACATTAATGTTATCCTAGTAGCTACATTCTATAATAATGAATACTGTGGTAAAAGATCTTGGATCCGCCACTAGCTACATT